>KK115840.1:590644-696143 GCA_000611955.2 Stegodyphus mimosarum | reverse complement strand
GGGAGAGCCATGGACCATTCCAGCAGGGTGCTGTCCTTTTAAACTGAGGCGGAATTGGAGGGGAGAAGCCATACATGGTGCTCAAAGCTAATACCAAGGACAAGAGCAGTCTTGTAGTCCTTGCCACGATAAAATTCGTGGGTTTGTTCTGATAAGGTCAGACAGGTGAGATAAGCTACAACAACAACAGCAGTAAATAAATAATATTTTAAAAACTATACAACAACAAGGGCCCTTCCAGTGGCCTAGGGCTAAAGTCTCTGAAGACTTCAGTTTGGCCGGGCTTCAAATCTCGGTGAATGGGCTGGCTGCGAGAATTTCACCGTGTGTTATGTAGATACAAGCAAGTTTCCCTTAGAAAGTGCTCCACGAAGGCATCCCTTCCCTTAGGCAGACAGCTCTAGTGTGCTTTGCCATAATCAAACAAACCAAACCAACGATAGGATCAGAAAAACTTTGGCTTTGTTAAAATACATGAATAATACTAATATAAGAGTATTAAATTTATTGAAAAATATATTCATAGCCATTTTGACAAACAAAATCAGTGGTGCCGAAATGACAACAAAATTTAATGTTATGAATAACCATGGATTTTTATCTATTTTTTTCTGATAATGAACGATACTTAGATGCATAGTTAGAGTGGATGGAGATTTTCATAGTGTGTATTTCACGAGTGATTTCGTCAAGTTTTTGTTTTGCGAGAATGCGCAGACTGTCCTTAACTTATTAAGTATTAGATTTTTTAGGCCTTAAAATTGAAGAAATGATCATTTCATAGATAAAATACTCAAACTGGCACTTTTATTTCCTTATAAATATAATTTTACAATTTTATTTATTTAGAAAAGGTTCGTGAAGATAAATTAAAAATATAATAATAATTAACTCGTGTTTATTATTCAAGAACATATTCCTAATATTGACTAAACAAAACATCTGTACAGCTTTTAGCGCTACATATTCCAGACAGAAACAAATTAGATGCAGAACATGAAATTCAAAAACAAATTAAATGCAGAATATGAAATGCGACTGCAGACAACGTCGATAAAGCTAGCCTTGGACAACGTGTGTAAAAAAATTTGTAAATACACCCCAGTCACTAAATATAGTGCAAGAGCGATGAAACGTGAATCACGAGTTAATGGCATTGATGACTAAATTTCATTAATTTCATGTTGATATTTTTTAATAAAAATTACAATACTTTTCTTTAACTGTCTTTGAATATAGTAACTATAGCGTATTGATCTATATTAAATATTATTTTAAAGTACATTTCTCTAAGGGTGAGTGTTGTTCTTCGAAAAACCCGTACTAGTAGACAAGGTTTGAAGGTAACTAATCTGTTATGATCATGTGACATAAAATTAGCGTGAAAACTAAAACTAACATTATATCTTAGTTTTCCATGCTAAGTTTCTGTCGCAATACAGCGTAATTAAGAGATAAATATATTATAAACCTACAATTATATTTGTATTTCTTCTACTGTTCTGTAGATTGTTGCTAAGGGGAAAACAGCCATTACTACTAGAGTTTCCAGTATCATTGGTGGTCCGAGTATATTCACGTACATAAATCTTATACAATATAGCAATCAAATTATTTTCTAAGGAAAGAACTTTATTTTTACAGCGTATTTCAAATAAAAAGCAGAAGATTTTGTACATTTTAATGAAGTCACTGTTTTTTGTATAATGAATTTAATATTTAAACATTATTTATAAAAGAATTGTTCTGGAATTGAATACTTTAAAAATAAATATTTCTAGCTTTACTGTCTTTGCATTTTGTTTATTAACAATAAAGTTTTAAAGTATGGTCTCATACAAAATGAGGCTTTACCTAATACCACCTTATGCTTAATGCGGTCCTGAAACAATTCAATGCAGCATTGTGTACGGCTGCAATACTTTTATATTTAGTTTTGAAACACTTCACTATTTAATGCAGAATAGTGGACCAGTATTTAGAATAAAAATATGAAGTCGTTTTATTTGAGGCCAGGTATGGCCAATATGGTAACACTTCATATGATGTCGTATGGGACTCACGTGAAACATTTTCTCCCCTTGTGTATCTATATACTCTTTATCTTCTTAGTTCCCCACCTCTTACAAATGAAGGAAAGCTTTGACTCAATGACGTCAATCAGATGTCTTCAGTAAAATAAGGATATTTTAATTGAAAGAGATTTATTTGCCCATTGCAAAGCAAACTGAAATCTGGGAGACGAATTTTTCAATCTGCTGGCGGCAACTCTCAATATGAATTTAAGCTCTGGAAATCTTGGCTTGCTAGTCCATTTTTCGCTGCTTGTGAGCAAGGGTGCAACTTTTGGCGTGTGATGCCTCGTAAGACAGCTTTGGATACGTGCCAGTGGTAATGATAAATCGATACATTACACCCAATCAGATCTAAAGGGAATGTTCCGATTTGGTGAAGGTGTACTATTTGTTCCGAAATGATGGCGCACATTTCGTCCCCTTTCCAACATTATGTAACGGCTTTTGTTCTTCGAGCTGGCATGCACATTGGAAGGTAAAATTAAACGGGCGTCATTCCGCACATGAGTTAAGTCACTTCCAATTACAAGGGTTTAACCAACTGTATTCACATTCGCAGAATGAGGGTGAGGGGAAAAAATGTAGTTTTGGTGTTTAAAAATTTCTTTTTCAATGCTTTAATCAAAGTTTCTGATGTTTTAATTTTGCTGGGAAAGTTTATTTAATTACTGAAGCAAAACGAAATTTACATTTGCATAAAATGGAGTTCTTTTGTGCATCTTTTATGATCTTCAAATAGCTGAGCTCATTTATTTGAAATTTTAAGTTGCCTTTGATTTATATAAATGTTTATATTTAATTTTTTACCCCCTCGTTTAAAAATGGATCTTCTACTGCAGCATTTAAAAATATTTTAATCTCATACGTTGTTTATTTTAATTATTACACTATTTTTTCAGCCAAAATATATTTTATTTTGGTTGATTTTTATAAAATAAGTTTTTCAACCAAAATATAATACTATATTGTCTCGAATACAAGACAGCTTTATATGTAAGGCAAACCGCTCGGTTTGCATAATGTTAGCCGGCTGACATAATTTTGGGCCCGGGTTCGAATCTCAGAAAAGGTATGGAACTTTGTTAATGTGTAGTGTCTTTACGGCACTGTAGCCCTTAAAATACCATCGAGCCGAAAATTCTTTCGAATGGTCGTTGGTAAATGAAGGAACGCCTAGGGAATTATCCATGAAAAGAGCGACGGGTCAGAGTATAAGTCAAACTATCACCTATAAGTGCCAAGGCCTATGTCAACGATAAGCGTTAAACGTCTCTTGGCCATGATGAATTTATGGATTTAATCGAGATCTTCCCAAATCGGGATAAGAAACAGCAATAATTGTACATATTAATCTTAATATAAGACGGATTCACGTATTAGATGATCGTATGTTTCCGGACGAATGTTACATGTGTTCGATGGTTATGACAATACGCTCGAGGGCTTACCACTTAAATTATACTACGGAGAGAACATTTAAGGGAAACTGACATATATTCACGTTTATGTGGCAAGAAGATGAAAATGTGCATGTAAAGAACTCATCCACTAGGATTTCAATTGGGTCGATTTACCAGTTTTCAGCCCTCATATCTTTTCGGCCTCTGATTAGCGGAGGTCTGTAGGAAAACATTATACCATACTGGACCGAATATAAGAATACTTCACATATATGACGATATTAAAGTTCCTGGAAGTTTCTTGCTTGAGTAAAAGAAATAGAAAAGAACTTAAACACAAAACTTTTTCACATATATATAACATGATACGTTGAAGGGATACTAGAAAAAGTTTAATTAATTAGTTCAAACGGCATGTCTCCAAATAAATTGAGAATGTGTACTTTTTACAATTTATTTTTATGATTTGTTTTGTTGTACGTAGATACTCTTTTGGGCGGGTCCTTAAAATTTCTTTGAAATTTCTAAATATATAGGCCGCAATACGTGCACACAAAATAAATAAGTAAATAAAAATAAATTACAGTCTGAAAATTTTCACAGTAAAATCACAAAGAGTTTAACATGAAAGTTTCAAAACTTAAAAGAAATGCTTTAAAATAAAAAATATAAGTAAAACAGAAGGAAAATTTGAAAGCTTTCAGATTTTATGTTACTGCAAAAGGGATGTTTTTTTCCTTTACATACATATACACGTTTCGAGAGCATTTGGGCTAGTGTTCTTTTTGGCTAAAAATATTGGAAAACAGCCTATCTTTAGAATTTCTGAGAGGCAGTTTCACGAGCTGGAGATGAAAAGGGTTTTTTTTTTCGTACAGGGTATGGCATTGCTCTCTTTGAAATGTTGAGTTTATTAATCAAAAATTTGTTAAAGTTGTTACAAAATATGAAATCGATAATGAAAAAAATTCCAAATTAGGGCTTCCAGATGCCTATATTCGGTGGAAGATTACGTTATTCAAAGTTTGATGGCTTTAGGTACCGTTGTTTTATCACAATTCGAGAAACATATATACATTTTTTACTGGGCTAACGCTCCCTTTGCGCTAACAAAAATTATAATGTTAAACATTAGTTGCTATATTATTTTTTTATTTTAGTATATGCAGATTTCGCTTAACGCCGGAAATAGTTTTACAATAATCGGTTACGATAGGCCTACTAGTTTAAGATTTAGCCCCTTAAAAATTAAAATGTAGAACATGAAAATCTTATAAATGCACTGTGCAAAGCGAAATGGTAGAAAAAAATTACTATGATATTTTGAAGCTAGAAACATGAGCAATCAGCTATGTCAATGTTGGCGAACTTTTGAGGTTAGCGTGTCAAATTTCGGAAAAGTCCTAATTTAACTCTGGTGCCGTGTCACATATATAAATATCCGTAACCTTTTGATATTTTCAGCCCCAGTAAAAAAAAAAGGTTATATTTCTGATATTTATTTTTATTTTTGTTGTTTATTTTGATATTACATTTAACGAAAAATAATAAAAACAATGATAATCAAATGGTGCAAGAGCAGAAAAACATATGAGCACTCTGTGAAAAAATAACTAGGTAAATATACTTATTCATTTAAAGAACGCAAAGTACATGTTATTCATTACTTTTGTGACTTTTTAGTTTCTGAATTTTGTTTGATAATTTTTTCGTATTTCGTGCACTTTAAGGACAAGCAAACGCTACTAATTTTATCTGTTAGCCGGTTTCTTTTGTTTGTCTTAATATTATTTAATGCTGAGAAGAAGCTTCGCAAAAGAAGGAAACTGATAGGAAACTTGTGAGCAAAATTATCGCTAAATTATTTTTATGCAGCTAAAAGTGTTAGGTGATATGTTACAAACACTCTTGAACATGGCGATCGAATGGGTTCGATTGTCACTTATGATTACGTGTGTCATAGGTCCGCCGTCTCGGAACCATGATATCCTCAGAAGTCGAACTGTTACGTATCCTCTACTGGTAGCTTGACGTACTATCACTTGCTTCATGAGAGCACACGAGGTAACGTGATAATTCCTTATATTTTCCTCTGTAGAGAAAGTAGAGAAAAGCACAAGATCCAGTCAACCAAATTTAGGTGATGACAATGATTACCACCGCATTTTCTTCGTTAGGTTGCCAGCGTAGACATTTAGAATTTTGGGTGGCTAGAAAAACGAGAAATCAGGATTTGAACCACGGATCCTCCATTTGCTAGCTAGGTGACTATCAGCTATTTATAACCATTACTATAACAGCCATTACTATTACTCAAAATAAAATAAATTCATAATTATTTCAAAACAATAGAGAAACATGCCAAAGTGAAATATAAAATCAGCAAAGAACAATGTATTTGGTGTAGATTTATTGACAATGTAGTGTAGATTTAGTCAAGTTCTCAATTTATTTCGAAGGCAAACAAGTACAGGTCCCTTTTCCACCAGGATCACAGAAATCTGCAAGATTGTAAAGTAGCGCATGCTTTCTGGAGTTCCAGTCTTACGCTGCTTTGCAGTGCAGTCGCCCGGTGCTTTCTAGTCTTGCGATTTCTTTGCTTCTGATGAAGAGGTGCCCTGTGCATTTTTGCCCTCAAAATCGCTTAATCTGGACTAAATATACGCCAAACACAAGGTTGTTACTTTGCTAATTCATAACTATTTATTGATTTTGAAGCGATTAGATTTGTAAATGTGCAGTTTATAACTAAATAAAGTTGATAAATCCATTAATGAAAAAGCATCTGAAAAGTATTTATTCTCGTATAAATCATGCATACCTCCCGATAACAGTTATCTATTCTGTCCAACTCAACAGCAACTGGACAGAAAGTAAATTATAAAACGTGTATTCTGAAAATTTAAAACCTCACAGGAGGTTTTAGCCTTTAGTATATAGAAGCAATATGTGCTTTTTCCAACTAAAAAATTCAGCTAAAGCAATTCAATTTTGGAAGCTCCAGTTTTGCTTCGGTACGTTTTTATTTTTTTCCCGCACTTTTTTTTTTCGTAATTTAAATTTTAAATAAATAGTCGTTTCGACTTCGTCGTTTCGTTTTGGAACTTTTACGCCATATAAAATTCAACAGCAAAATTTAAAAATTTTAAAAGCGGCGTAGCAGCATATATTTAGAATCTCGATGCAATATTAATTGTTGGCATACAATTTTCTTTTCTCGGTTCATTATATCAATGTTAGCTTACAAGTTTTTTTTGTCCTTTTATTATTAAGCTTTTCTGTGTTTAATTTTATTTATGAAACATCGCGTTCTTCATACTCGGGATACATAAACTTCAATTCAACAGCATAATCATAAAATATTTAAAACAGCATATCTTTAGAATTTCCGACGGGCAGTCCCGCGCGCTGGAAATAAAAATGTTTTATTCCGTACGTTGTTTTCCTACCGCTAGTTTTCAAATCTTTGAGTTTGTTAGTCAAAATTTCATTAAAGTTTTACAAAGATGCAATATAAAATTCAAAATTCGGGCTTTTAATTGCACATGTTCTGCGAAGGACTATATCATATATCATTCAAAATTTTATGGCTCTAGGCACCGGCCTTTTCTTACAGTGCGAGAATCATGCATGCATACATGAAGATTTTTCGTTATTGAATTTCTTTAAATAATTCGTGCAAGTTCTTCGTTATTTATACAGAGCGATAATATTTGGCGGCAACAAATTGAAAAATGACCCAGACTTTTATAGTGGTTCAACGCAAAACTCCGTTTTCAGACCAATAAATTTGGTCTAATGTCATTTGGGCTAATGCCACTTTTGGGCTAATAAGTAATATTAAATAAAGATTAAATGACGATGGACCCATTATTTTATTGTCTTATTTTTTAAAATAACTGTGCGCAACAATGAGCAGTAAAGATAACGAATAAATCAACTCATGAAATTAATCGAAAACTTCACTGTACACAGAGTCTGAGGTGAAAACATTGTTAAACATCAATAAAAATTTATCAGGTGAGTGCGTCCATACCATATACGCATTTTTGTCTCTTCGGCTTTTCTAATGCAAGGTGCTTTTTATAAATGATCCATTTACTGCAGTTTGTACAAATAAATAGATGGTAAACAAATATCCAGAAATAAATTATGTTTTTCTTTGTGGGTGCCTGAATAAGATCGGGTGGGGGGAAGAAATAAATATTTAGTTATTCAAAATAGCTTCTGACTGCTTAAACAAATTTGCATTTTTAAAAGAATAGTATAGTTATATAATTAATTAATTAATTTTTTAAAGTGGCAAAAGAAAGAAACTAAAAAGAAGATTTACAACAGTGAGAAACAGACTATTTTTCATTGTAATATTTGCAGACCTTCTGTCAAAAGGAACAGAGGTGGCGCGGGGTATGCCGACTGTGCTCACATTCCCTTTTTTATTCCTATTTATTTAGAAAAATCAGAGGCTCGCCAATGACCCTTAACTAATACCAAACGTCAGATGTGGCCAGCGATTTGGCATATTGCGGTTCCAAAAATACACGAAAACAAAGCGTTTTGAAACAAAAGAAATAACATTAAAAAATAAAACACCATTTCGGATTACTCGGGAAAGGGGGTGAAAAAAAAGAAGGGTAGGGAGAAAAGGTCCCTGGGAAGAGAAGTGCGCTATTTCTCTTCATCTGTGCCAAGGCATCGCAGTGGGGAAAAAAATGGATGCTGGGCTGCAGAGAGGAATAAATGGGGACAAACGAAAATTTATGACCCTGTCTTTTCGCCTCAAGTCGCGCAGAATGCTAGAGCGACGCGACTGATAGGATGTTGGGATGTCTTGCTCCTTCTACCCCTTGATCCTCTTATATGGAAAGCCTAGACAATGGGTTTTCATAGAACAGTTCGGGACTCCCACAAATACACGCTCACAAAAAAAGCGTTCCGTTCCCTTTTTTGGGTGGGGCAATCAGAAGCGGGGAGGGATAAAAAAAAAGATGGAGGATCGAATGATTCTGACGGAATGAAAAGCCACGGCCGAAGAAAAACGGGTGTAAAAAGATTTTTGTTTGTAAGCAACGGTGACAGAGTAAAGTGACGGGTCACGTGACCGTCTTTTCCGCATGTCTATAGTGATTGATTCTTCGGAGAAATTTGTTTAAGGGAATTTTATCCATTTTAATGTTTTCTTCTTTTCTTCACTCTTGTTCGGTTTTTGACTAAATGGAAACAGAATCCTGTTCTCGCTTTTGTGGTTAAAAAATCGGAGGAAGTGCAGGATTTGCGACATTTTTTTCTTCCAGCGTGCTATGTGTATCACATTGTGAGGGATTCTTTCCATTTGTTCGATTGGATAAAGAATGAAACATACTTTGGTGACCTGTACTGTAATCTTTTGTTTCGATTTATTATTATTATTATTATTTCTCGTTGTATTTCCATTTCCTGCATTTGTTGGTACAGAAAATTTAAGAAAGAAAATAAAGCTCTTTTGATTTTGATGATGGTTTGCATGTCGACATTTTCAGAATTGCAATGTATGGTATTTAGTTCCTTACGCTTATTGCGCTTTATCTAGAATATATCTTTTAATGCTTTTTCTCAAGATCACTTAAAATATAACTTTAACTATCGACTATTAAATCTAATAACTGCCTAATAAAATAAGTCTGAAAACGCTATGCCTTATGATTGGCTTAGTGTCATGTAAGTAGTGCCATAGTAAGATTATTGATTTTTTACATAGTAAGATTACTGGTTTTCGAAGAGAGATTTCTTGAAAATTCCTTGTGCTACCGAAGGTTTGTCTGGACCGTAGTTAGTATGATGATTGCTTTTGTATCAACAGATATCCGTTGAAATGTTAAAACGACTCCTTGATTTCTGTATTGTAATAAGGGTGTTGATACACTAGTTTTCAAAAACAGATTTCATGAAAATTCCAAATACTGCCGCCGAGGTTTGTGTGGATTATAGCCAGTATGATGATTGTTATTTGTATCACTAGCTATTTTGAGATGTTAAAAAGACGCCTAGATTAGTGTCGTGTAGTAAGACTGATATACTGATTTTCAAAGAGCGATTTCATGAAAATTTCCTGCGCTGCCGCCGGAGGTTTGTCTGTAGCGTAGCAGTGTGATGATTGTTCTTTGTATCATAAAATACTCGATGAATATCAGAAAGACGCCTGGATTGCTGTGTTGTAATACGACATTTTGTAGGGATTTATATTTACTTTAAATAACCAGTTAAATTTAATTTTAAATTACTTTCATATAAGCCTTCATTTCCCTAATTGTCAGGGCCAGAATATTTAAATTTAGTAGCACGCGTAAAAAATGCGAATTTTACCAGAGGGAGAAAAAGTTTAAACATCGACGTTCCAGCAGGGAAAGTTAGAGAGAACCTAGGAAATCTCTGTGCGTTGTTGTACGCAAGCTTCCGCTTAGCAGTTATTGCTGGTTAGACGTGGCTTAGTAGCTATTATCTTGCTGTCACTAGACTCATCTACGTGCTGTAGGATACAGGAGCTCTGTCGTTTAATTCTACTACTTGATAATATTTTGAATTCTAGAGTTTTGATTCTACTGTTTCACTTACCGCCCAAGCAAAGGCGTAGTATGTTAGCGTCAAGTTGACGCATTGTAAATAACTTAAAGAGTTTAATAAAGGGTATTTTAAACCTTTCTTCGGTGCAATGACTATTTCTCCGGATTCTACACAGCAGATAGACAGTAGAACCTTACAATTTGATATACTGGTTTTCGAAGAAAGACTTAATGTAAATTTCATGGTAGGATGCTGTAGGTTTGCCTAGAGCATACCAATATGATTGTTCTTTGTATCACTAGATATTTGATGGAATGTTAGAAAGATGCCCATATTGCTGTCTTGTAGTAAGATTGTTGAAATAGTTGTTTAGGGATGTCTAACTTCTCGATAAGATGACTAAATATAATCCCGTTCTTTCGTTTAAGTCAGCACGATGCCTTATTGTGTGGCCCTGCCAGCGACCGAGTGTTTAAAACCGCTGAGTACCGCTGGTCCGCCCCATGTTGGAATCGAGATCCAGGCAAACGGGCTGGCTGCATTTTTGCTTTTCTGGTTTTTCTCCATATGTAACGCAAATGTAAGCCACATCCTCTGAGAAAGTTCTCCTCGAAGGCGTCTCTGCCTTGAGGCAGATAGCTCTCACGGGCTTTTCCATATTTAGAAAACCTAAATGAACCAGCCTCATAATCATTTATATTCTTATGTTAGAAGTAATGCAAATAATGTCTCAAGCTGCCTCAGATAATCGAAATGATGCTTCATGCAAAGAACGTTCGACTTACTGCAGCAGTTGTATACTTAACTTGTAATATATTTATTGCCCTCTTAGTGCTTTTTTTCTGGTGCAATTAAAAGTCTAATTGGCAATTGGAAGGTCTAAGATTGGAATCCCGTTGAAAGCAACGCTGATTTCTCACGTTTCTCGATTTCGAAAATCTCATGCCTCTACAAACTATTTCACGTGAAATTATTTTAGAAAATTTCTCTTCATTGAAAATAACATTTTGCTATCTCAGAATAATTATGTATTTAATTAAAGAATTTATTATTCAAGTAGTTTAAAATATTTGAAAAGAAAATATAACACATAATTTTTTAACAAACAAAAAAAAAACTATTTAATAAAACTCTTTTTAAAACTATTATCAGCATCTTGTATGCTAGTAAACACTCTAAAAACAGTCCATCTCAGCTATGAAAATTTGAATATTCCTGGTGGATTCGAATCAATATATTTGACTCCTATAAATAAATTTTAGTGCTTTATAAATTTTATTAAAATTATTTATTATGATTATTTATTAAAATTATTGATTATTCATTCATTGAGTTTTATGATTTGCAATTAAAAAATGCTGCACTTCTATAGAAAGTTTCAAGGTCTTATTTTGTCAGGACTGTGTGTATGGTGCATATTCTTGGCAAACATCTTCGTGGAAACTTTAAGTCCTGATCTGGAACAGGGAGCTGAATGCAGCTATGTTCTGTGGTAGAAACTGTGGTTAAGTGGTAGAAGAACTGTACTTTAGAGAGATTTAAAATCCTCTTTTATTAAACCACAATTATATACAGCCACTTCCCAACTCGGGAGGGATACAGAAAATAATGACCGCACTTGGGTCTAAACTGAACAATCAAATTATTTAAATTAAAACTAACTAGAAATTAAGTAGTCGTTACTCACAGAGCTATAACGCGAGGTTGGCCTCTATGCTAAAGGGTGCGTAGTAAGATTTAACTAATACTAACGCACTTAGATTTACTTCAATAAGTAATAGCGTAACAGCGCTACGGCTTAGAATTTAAATACTAGCTGGTCAGGCGAACGTGGAACAGAGTAACAGTTGTCTGAGACTAAAAGCTCTCTCACTCTGAGTAGTTCCTCGCTACCGTTTAAATTTAAACTTGGCTCCACTTCAAATTAGCATAAAACTGAAATGCGTGCTTATTCTAAAGGGAAGTTGAAATAAGAACAGATAGAAAAAGGCAAATTAAAATAAAACTTTGTTAGTTTAAACTAAAAACTTACAATTTAAGTTAATAAAATTCCGTTTAATAACATACAATGCATCAGGAACATTGCATAAAAGCATTTTATCAGGTGCTAGTTATGTCAATGCATTACATTAATTCTTTTACCTTTGGATGATAAAGATCTAGAGATAAATCTAGATAAAAAAACTGGAAATCAACAGAAGATAGGAGATCTCTCATAAAATTGAGTTTCAACGTTGTGGTTTAAATGATTAAAAAGTAGTATATAGCAAACATAATAATTTTCTTATAAAGATTAAAGATGTAAATAGGAATTAAATCTCATAATATATATACATATTATGTAATATTAATTTTAATTTTTTTTCTTTTTATTCAATGGAAGATAATTATAATAATAGCCAATTCTAATGGAAATAAACATGTTAGTCAATATACTTAATTTCGCATTATGCATTTTTTTAGAGATTTCATTTACATGTTACTGGCAATGTATGAAACACTTTCATTCTCTAGAATATCTAGACATTTTATGGAATGACTGGAGTTAGAAGCAAAATAGGAAATATGAGAATTATTATATACTTTTTAGGCATGCATAATATGCCTATACATTCTGTGGAATGACATATTCTATTTAGGCAAAGTGTGAAAAAAGATCATGATAAGACAACTTGCATTCCTCAAAAATAAAAACATTATTTTGAAAAAAATCAGGAGAGAGTTCCATTAAAAAATTTATTTAAATTACGTAAAAAAAGAACAGTTGTATAAAAAAATTATGTCTTTTTTATTAAGCATCACAGTGCATGAAAATATATGAGATGTATCGAATTATGGAATGAAGCATTAAATGTATGTGTATTCGAAACGAATCGGAGATGCATTTCATACTTAGCCGGTTTGTCATTTGGCATTCTGTAGAATGCCTAGGAAATGTATGAAATGTTAATCATTTCATATACTGCAGGGCAGTTTTCGGTATTCTATAAAATGTTTAGGTATTCTATAGAATACCGGTTTCATATACTGCTGGTAAATATGCAATGGAAGACTGGTGTAATAATAACAAATTGCTGAAAGCATTTGCTTAGTAAGCAGACATTCTACTTTTCAATTGTTTGGATACGTGAAATACGTTTCAAAAGTCCTCCATGGATTTGCTACATTTTGTGTACAAAAAAAAGCTACATTTGTTTCCAAACTTCTGTTTACCTACGCTTGATATATAACTTCAAATGCCTTCAATGGTTTAAGTGTTCGGGAGCACTTATGCTGTTTCTTAATGATTTCCCCGAGCGCTTCTGGGAACCGTCTCTAATGCAACCAAAGGCGCGAGAATATTAACTCATTACGTTTAAATGGGCGCAAAGTTGATTTATCGGTCGAATGGAACTTAAGGAATTAGTGGCAACACAGATCGGAAGGTATTCTTTCGGAAGCGAAAAATTCGAAGCACGTCATTGACACAAATATAAATGTATCTGGAGAGCGAGAGTCAAACGAATTTATTACTGGGGGAAACAATCCGGCTCAATTAAGTATTCATTATGTATTTAAAAGCGGTTCGCCTCCGCGAAAACGAATTAAAAGAGGGAAACGAGACGGTTTTGCCATTAGGATGGCCGCGCATTTTAAACAACCCGGTGAGCGTTAATGCGCCTGTCGCGATTGCCGTGTACGTGACGAGCATCTTTCCTTGAATTCTCGCGTGAATGCCCAAGTGCAGAACTTTTGTCTGCAGCAATAAGAAGGCAGAGTTCTTTTCTGTTGCTTGAATGGCGAGCTGTTTCAAGTGCCTTAGCTAGTTGCTGCAATTTGCACTACGGAGTCAGACACATTTTTGATGCAGTGCCTTTCTTACGTTCTAGAAGGCATACGTTTTCAATCTACAATAGGCGGAGCTTAATGTGATCAGATCTGGTTATTGCTATTTTGATAACATTAAACAATGAGAAAAATATCCTTCAAAATATCAAGGGTATTTAACTAATTTCAGATAATCTTTACTAGAAATATATAAATAAGTAC
Organism: Stegodyphus mimosarum; assembly: GCA_000611955.2. Lineage (NCBI taxonomy): Eukaryota > Metazoa > Arthropoda > Arachnida > Araneae > Eresidae > Stegodyphus > Stegodyphus mimosarum. Next base: position 682,099 of record KK115840.1, on the reverse strand, counting down.
TTTTACTGCATTTTAGCAAAATGTAAAAAGATTCCTTTGCGAACTGTTCATAATGTCTTCAATGCAAAAGTTCATTTATGAACGGTTTATAATGTTTCTGGAAATTATCTGACCCATTCTGTATACCCTAATCTTAATATTCGCGGGGCATCTGTTACTGAAAGAGAACCTGTCAGTTTAAAATTTTAAATTAGGCAGAAAGCAACCTTAGCTTATAATAGATATTTTGGGGGAATTTCTTTAAAAAATTTTTGCTTGTTTGTTTTTCTTTGTGAAAGCTCCTGAAGAAGAAGGAATGTGTGTCATCCCCTCAAAATCGATAAAATTATCAAGACTCTAATTTTGGGGAGACCCTAATTACAAATTATTAACTAAAATGGAAACTAAAGTGTTTGGTTACTTTCTTGGCGACATTACTGTATAACTCGATAATTTTTATAATGCATTTTTAAACTCTTTTATTTGGCGAATTTACTTCAGCATAAAAAATTTTATTCTATAGTACTGTGATCATATTAACCGAATTGTTGATCACTATTAGCAATAGATTTTTCATGTTTTCGTGTACAATAGAGCATATTTCGGCAATGGGATAACAATATCCGAAGGATTGCGATTTTATTAAGAGACGTGTAATGTATTATCATTCATAACACCAGCTTCTATCAAAAAATAAAGATATCTAATCGATTTAAGAGAACATCTTCATAAATGAAAAAGGACAAGTACGAAAATTATATTAGAAGATACTGGTAATGCATTTATTCTATTTTTTTACCACAAATGTGAGACAACGAGCAGTAGCATATAGCTTGTGGATATAGTAAATTCGGTGTGTGTGGGGGCTAAATGCCTTACCATCTAAAATTTAAAATTAGCAAATACTCAAAATTTAGTCTAAAACCCATTCTTACGAGTAGATTGGCATAAATTTGTAAGATATTTTATGTTAATTAACTGATTTTTAATGTTTAAGTCTTTTCTGTAACTTCCCTTTTCCATATTCCTCACCAGAACGCAAATTAGGTTTATGTGTATTTAAACCGAGGGTTTTGAAAGTTTAGATTTGAGCTTCTGGCAGCCGAGTCTTGCTGTTAGTTATTCTCGCCAGCTCTGATTAAAGTATATTCTAGCTTTAGCGTTTTGCTTGTCGATGATTTAAAAATACGCATCAGTGAAATTTCGAGCCATCTTAATTTATTTTATGTGTAGTCTCAGACTACATTAACTGCATTTGGAATTTAACTTCTATTGTTCATTTAAATACTCACAAGTAATGAAGGATTTTCTTGTAGCACAAGTTATGCCTGTTCCGTCCAACTTTAGACTAATTAAAAAGGCTATTTTAACCTTATTTTTTAATTAGTTAGTTGTTTGAGAGGGAGCGATAACTAGCTATTAGTCTAGTAAGATCAGCAGGGCTTTAATTCTAGCTTTTAGTTGCAAAGAAATCCTACATCTTATATAGTAGAACTCATTGCACTTCGAGAGAGAATGATACTGGCTTTCTAAACTTAGGGAAATTTTCTTGACAACTAATGTCAATCTAAGACTGAATATATTTTAGTCTTAAACGTCATGCCTTTAAGTATTATAAGCTACATTAAAAAATAAATTGGATGAATTTACTGTCATTTTTACTTTATACACTTCCTTTTCTGAAGCAGGAAATTCTTGTGGATTTAAGAGTCCTAAGAAAAGAACGAAATGCTGAATTATTTATAAAGCTGACACGATTAATCGGAATTATTCAAATCGCAAAATGCACGTTCTGAAACAGCTTGTCATGGAAGCGTATGGTTTGTTAATTGAGATAAAACAGCAGCAGTCTTAATATGCTTATTATTTATAATAGCAGAGGAAAGGGATATCTGTTAATAGGCATCAAGGACCGGGATCATCTCGGGGAAAATAAGTTCTGCCTCTCAAAATCATAAAACCGTAGTGTAAATAAGTTCTGTTCTTCAAGGGTATCGTAGAGCTCTGGAGTACATGAGTTCCATCTTCCAAGAATATAAAAGGTCCTGGGGTAAATGAGTTCCATTTTCCAAGAATGCTGTGCAAGACTTGGAGCAAATGAGTTCCGTTCTTCCAGAATAGTACACTAATCTGGTATAAATGAGATCCGCCCTTAAAGAATACTTAAGTGAGGTAAATGAGTTCTTTTCTCCTAGACTATTGGAGGACCTTGGGGTAAATGAGTTCCATCCTTCAAGAATATTGTAGGATCTAGTAAGTAACTTTAGTCCTCTAAGAATTGTACACCGTTTCGAGGTAAATGCTTTCAGGAATATTTGCGTTCCTTTAAAACTTCAGAGAATTTTCAAGATGCATTAATGAATATACAAGGTCTGTCCCGAAAGTAATGCCCCCATTTTTCTTTTAAGAAATTCATTGAATCGATTCATACAATTACTCAATATTCTTCGAAATACATCCTTCCTGCTTTAACACACTGTTAACAACTCGCTTTCCGTGCTTTATATGCGTCCTGGAAGTCTGTCACAGGGATGTCCTTTAGTAACCTCTTCCTATCCGCCTTGAAGTTCTTCAGGGTCCCCAAATGCTGTCCTTTGAGGGATTTTTTAATCTTCGGGAACAAAAAGAAGTCTGGTGGGGACAAATTGAGACTGAAGCAACGCAAAAGTCTCCGACGGCGTTTTCTCAAGTTTGAAACAAAACTTTGCGTATCTCTGCTCAAGAGTTTTTTTCCATCTTGATTTCGACCGAGCACTCACACAAGGGTTCACTGAAACAGGCACTTTAACTCTCCGGGAGCTCGGTGCCAACTGGTGCTGGTCGCGCTGTGTTCTCAAGACTCCACCTACTCTTCCGTGCAAGTAGTAACGCTGTGCGACGGATAGTCGCGGCAGAAGAAAAAAATGGGGCGCATTACTTTCGGGACAGACCTTGCATGAATGATACTCTACAGATAAAAGCAAATGTTGGAAAGTGATCAGCAAAGAACTGGGCGTATGAGCTAAAATCGGACCTATTAATGTTCATAATAATAAAATAACGAAAATGGTAACGAAGATGTGTTGGCAAACTTGTGATTAGCTAAAGCCAAGCAAATATGCACTGAACATGGATCTCTGGAGTAGAAGATCTAATTCATTTTTAAGTGATGCTTAAACATATCTTTTCTCAATTAGGTCTGTCTGCAACTATAGTACTTTTCAGAGATCTGAATTTGAAAGAACATTTGTTTGAGCATATCTATGGATAGACGTTTTTGAAAAATAAGTTTGTTGAGGAAGAGTTGTTGAAAATTGGAGAGGGGATAGGGTTATATGATATAAAAAAACTTATTTTTCGTCAAGCAGCATTTTTAAAGATTTCAAAGATTAAAACAGATGTAACACACACGTAAGGAACTTCGAAAAATTAACAAATTCCGTTTTTGAAAATTTAAACAATGATTAAAAAAATCACTCGGAAAGCAAGAATATGCAAAATAAAAGGAAGTGTCAAGGAGCAGAGTAGTTGTCACAACATCTTTATGGAACAAAAATGGAAAAAAAAATTTAAATGTAGTTAGTAGGCGATTTTTACTCCTTTTCATGTTTTTCTCAGGACTTGGTTTCAACGTTTAGATACATTTTTTATAAAATTCTATCCATCAAAAAAATTTTAAATCTTGTTTTAGAATGTTATTCCCGAAATTTGTTGAATTATTGATGCACTAATTTTGTTTAAAAACATGCTACATTTTTTAAGAACTCAAAATTCAAAATTTTGAAAATTTTTTAAAAATTTGGAAATTTGAATTTTAAAAAAAATTTAGAAATTTAGAAAATATTTTAAATTTTTTAAATTTTAATTACATTTTTTTGATAATCTCTACATGTTAGAATAAAAATAGTTCATTTGAATTTAGAAATAAATTTGTAACTACCAATGCAAATTTTAAGTGATTCTAAGAACAAGAATTTTTTTATGTGTACCAGGTGAGACCATGTGTTTGAAATATTTCATTTCCAGGACCTTTCAAGATTTCTTTCCAGAAATATAATTCTGAGGATAAAAATTTAATCTTTATTTTCAGGTAATAGTAATAACAATAATAATCTGTAATTTTTATCAACTAAAGATTTTGACCATGCAATGAGCTTCGCTAGGAAAATAATCTGATTAATATAATGTAAATTTTCATATTTTTACCTGTCGAAAAAATCTTACGCTTCAGGTAACAATGGCTTTTGTTACTCCCAATGTACCTAAAAGCGTCATTATCAAGAGCATGGAACAATGTTTAAAGTCCTGCAATGCTGTAGAAGGGATGACAACATTTCGTACGACTTTTATATGAAATAAATGTTTTATATTAAATGCTTTAAGAATTTCTTTCCTTGAAATGAAAGAGATTGAAACAATGTTTATTCCATTTTTTTGCAAATATTTATAAAGCTGTAAGACTTTTTTAAACTTATTTTATGGGAATCTAGCTCATATATGAAAGTAAAATTCTTCCATTTTTAATCTACCATACCATATTTTATTTTTAATTTAATCTATTTCACAAATTAATGGATACAAATCATTTTCAAAAGTTTTAATCAGTAATAAAATACGATATTCTAACAATATCTTTCTGTAGGTAAGAAATTGTACATTTACAAAAGTTTGACGGATAAAAATGTGTTATAAATAATCTTATAACATGTGGAGTCTTTTCATTTGAAAGCTGGAAAATTAAAGATTTAAAGCTGGAAGTTCCCAGTTCTTAAAGAAATCGTATTACTCGTAGTTCGAGCGGTCTTCAGGGACGTCTTACGATATCTTGAGGCCCTGGGCCCCTATGCAAAAGTAGGCCCCACTGCGTCCCTTTTATTTCATTAAATGTAAGGTTTAATGAAAGCAATCCATAATAAAACGAAGTTTTATTAGAAAATTCGTTCTCTACATTTTATATTCGCAAAATCATTAATTATCTATTTAAAATCAATTGTTAATAATATTTTATATACTCATCAAGCTTAAATTATTCAAACGAAATTGAGTCATACGATTTTTCAATTCAATTTTGACGAGCTTGAATTTTGAAAATGAACGCTCAGCACTTATGTTAGTAATGATCATCGAGGAAAAAATTCTCTTTACTATTTCAGTATTTGGGAGCACTGCAAATAGTCTTTCATTATATCCATATATGTATAGAGTGTGTTGCCAATTCCCTTCCCGTCATTCAACAATTGTTCTTCATCATCATCCGCATTTGTAAAATTATATTTCTTGTGAATCTTCCTTTTTTTCCATGTCTTCTCTTTGTCTTTCCTTCAGTTTTTCACCATTAGTGGTTAGATACGACTTGAAATGGTGATATTCCAAATTCAGTTCCTCCCCATGAACATCTTCATCATAAAATTTCGATATTTTCTAGCGTGATATTTTAATTTTGCGTTAATCAAAATTACAAATATTTTCAAAAAACACAAACAGTTCAAATACAACCTCGTATTTTTTATTGCATTTTTGTTTGTTGTAAATTAGATAGTTTATATTAGTAAAAAGGTTTCTACTTTTAATTTCTGGCTGTGGTTGCCTTCAAAAGTTGCGTCTTAGCTTTATCTCCTTCAAAGAAAGTTACCCTAGCAGTGCGTTGTCTTGCACGCTTGTGAACACTTTGATACTCTTTTATAAAGAATATTGCCTTGGTTTATAAAAATTAAAAGAGTCTCTTTTGGTTTTTATGCATGTAATTAATGATTTTAACAATTTCACTACTTTTGATAAATCCATATTTTTACTCTGGACGAACAAATTCACTTTGTCAATACGAGTCAAAATGCCATTCCAAACGGTAACTAAAAAAGTAGTTTTCAATTCATTCCCATTATTTTTCAAGTTTTTTGCAGAAAGTTGAGTATTCGCTGCCTATGATTCATCATTAATTAAACAATCAAGGAGGAATTTCTGTATATCCTTCGCGCAAAGCTTTGATTGCATCTATGCTTCCAGACCAACGGTTTTAATAAGCTTTTCAATACATATTTTATTTTTATCAGACTTCAAATTTAAAGTCAGTATATCCCAACGTTAGGTTGACGATGAGAAAAAATTGTAGAGACAAAATTGAGGTAAATCTCTACATTATAGTTTGCCAATTAAGTTCAAAGAATGTCCTGAACATGCTACGTATACAACGTATTTACTTTTGTCTTGAAGTCGGGCTTGCAATCCTGAATATTTTCCAGACATATTCGAGGCATTATCGTATGACTGACCTCTGAGTGAATACGTCGTTATTTCCCAAAAATAAAACCACAAAATCCGTCAGATACTCTGAAGTATGCCAATAAATATGAATAAATTGGAAAACTCTCTCAACTGGTACACTTGGCCATACCGTATAATATGTGAAGGTTAGTTGGTCGGCATGAGTGACATCTGGGGTAGAATCAACAGGGTAATACTTAGCTTTCCGCATTTCAATGACGATAATAGCTAGGATTTTTGACGCCAGGACTTCTACGAATTCTTCACAAATTGTAGCAGATTGATAAGAGGAGTTACCTTTCGTAGAATTGCCTTACTTTTTGATATGTTCATCTAAAATTGGATCAAGCTTAGAAGTTCCAAATTACCTAAATAATTTCCCTTTTTCACTGAGCCAAGAGTTTCATTTTCCCCTCTAAAAGACAGTTCTCTTCATACTAGAAACTTTACAACAGCCACTAGTCTCTTCAGTACTTCTTTTTAGTAATGACGTCCATCATTGAATTGTGTGATAAGTTTGCTGTCTACTGGACTAGATTACTGTAAACGACTATAGTAGCTCATCATACACTTTATACGCTCAGGTGAACTTTCATGTTGTGACGTAGCCGTATTTACATGTGCTTTCAGTCATTGAATCGGCTGGTGTTGAATGTAGATTTGTTAGATGAAAGTAATTTACATACGAAACAATATACTTTTCCTTTTGACGGAGAATATAATAGCCATTCGCGGTCTACAACCATACTATTACGTAACGCCTTCTTAAACAGCATCGCAGAAAGGTATGTTTCATTTCGTTCGTTGTATATACGTGCTGAATTTTCAAAATCATTATCTTTGTTGGAACAAACTGACGGACCATTTTCAACCCAGTACCACAGTAAATTCTTGTCGATATAGGAAGGCTCCAACCCTGGATTTGTACTTACATAAAAAATATTTGAAACGTCCATAATCTCATCACTGACTGTGCTTATTTCAGTAGGTCTTATTGTTTCTTCTTGGACACTTAAATAGTCGGTTTATCGCTGTCCCTGTCCTTCAACTTCAGGTGTACCTTTTAGATATATTGGTAGAAGTGGTAGAGGTAGATGTAGACGTAGAATATTTGAATTATAAACAATTGGGCCAGCTTCGGTAATAGATTTCTTCTTTTCCATAGATTTTTTATGTTTAGCAGCTCCACTTTCAAAAAGTTTCATTCTGACTTGTCCTGAATCAAGAATAATTAATATCAATGTTGGAAATAATTTTGATTGTTTAAAATAGGTACTTTGTTCTTACCTATAGATTTAAGTAGACGATACTATACGTTATCAAAGACTCGTGACAAAGTGTTATTTTTATGTTAGGTCTCTCTTGTAAATTATATTCTTCCACTCGTCTTCCCTAGAGTGCAAATTTGGTGATGTTTAAATAGCGAACGAATGTATAATTTTTAAGACAATTTGGCAGTGCATCAGAAAGCGGTTTATTTCATGAGCCTTTCAACCTGTGTGCCGATCTCATTTTAGTGAGAAATTTCTTGCTTTTATTAGCACTTGGGTCTAACAGTTACAAGTAATGGAAATCGGGTTGCTTAGACATTGAAACCATTTCTTATGCTGTACATACTTAAGCATTTGTACTTCTAAACCCTGCAAACAGCGGCAATTATGCTTTGTTAAATTTTAATTGTACACTACTTACTAAACACAGCTTTAATAAACTTTTAGCTAAGTTTTGTTTGTTGTTTGTATTCTTAGAATTCTAGACTTCTAGTTATGTACAAATTTAGAAGTCGTCGGAAACACAGGAAAGTTAAACTGCAAAGTATTTTCACCCTTCTTAACAGGTGCCTTTGTGACGTAATTGGAAACACGTACGGTTAGCAATGCCCTTGTCGGATCCGAATTCCGGACCTCCCGACTGCTAGCCAGAAATATTTTGAATTACATTGCAAAGGCTCGCAGGAAGAAGGGAGAAAAGACCTTACATTCTCCTCCACCTCAAAGGAGATTGGATAGGGGAGAGACCTAGTAGCCCAGTACTGATGCTGACGAATTATCGTCCACCATATTTTTGTTCGCTCACAACTGAAGAGATCTTTTGTTGAAATTTTTGACGCAGGAAATGTGAAACAATCAGTTATGCCGTCGCTGAGATTCGAACTCCGGATATGCCAATTGCTAACCAGTCGTTCTTCCATTTACAGTCCGAAGATAGGCGGTAAGCACAGAGAAAAGGCCTTACAAAACAATGTGTAGCTTTAAGTGTCAGTTAGATTTAATTTTATAAACCGAGTTACATTCTACTATTTTACTTTACTCTTCACCTTCTGCTATTTTAATTCCAGATTTTCCTCGAGTTTTTCCTCAGATTTACTTTCCAGATGATAGTGTATCATCCCTGATTTTCTCAATGCTCACTTTGTTTCAATTCCTCTGGACTTTATTTCTGCAAATGTATTTTTCCAGCTTGATCTCAGTTTTTTTCTTTTTGTCCTTTGCTTTACTAATGTTTTAGCTTGATTTCTGAATTTCCTTTTTTCAGAATTATTTCATTTTCTCCATACTTTCCATTTTGCAATTATTCTACAGTGAATGTCCTTGGATTTACGACAGTGGAGGATCCTAAGATTATTCCCTTAATTTGGTATAAACATTTTTAATTCATTTATTTTTCTGAGTGGTAACTTGAGATATTCGCAACATGAAGCAGCCACGTGTAATGCTGTATATATATAAATATCGGTAATAAAGTACAAATCACTATCAGAAGATTGTAAAACAAATGTGTGAGGTTACTAAAACCATCGTAGCAGCTTTCAGATGTTAAACTCTATACTTTTAAAGTATAACATGTATACGTGGTTGTAGGTGGAAATATCGCGAAGATGTCGCGGAGAAAACAACACAAGGTGAAAACATCGTTATACAAATTATTGTGATAAAAAATAAAGCACCCGCAAATTACCGCAAGATAGTAAAATCGCAAACGGGCTTACAGACTGAAAAAAATTAAATTTCGCTTAATAATTTATGAGCATGAGAAGAAATCAATAACAGTTTTATTTTTATATTCCCTATTTTTGTATTAACTAATAAACTTTTACTGATAAAGCAAGAAGGATAAGCATTCAAAATCTAGAAGTTAGTAAGACCTTATACTAAATATAGCAATTAATAGAATTTTTATACTTATGTAACTTCCTTTTTTTTAATCTTTTTAATGCTACATCGTACCATGAAAAATCTACCGATATGTCTTTATAAAGGAGATTAATTAGATAATTGCTTTTAATTGTTAGGAATATAAATTTAAAATTCTGTAAAGGATGTCTTCGTCTACTAGTTGGGTATAAGTACCTTTACAATAACCAAATTGTCTTCATAGTTTCAAGTTAAAAACCAATGTATATAAAGAAACGGCAAGGCATGTTTTTGGAAGTGTCGAAGACGGTTAAGAATAACCCAACTCTGTAAAATGTTTGACACTTTTGCAACGATCACAATAGTTGTATTGCGTTATTTGAATATACTACGTTTATGCGTTGAATATGGCAAACTTTATGAAGGTTTTCTGTCTGAGTAAAGGGATGGTTTCGTAGATGATTTCTGAAGGAAAACTATCTCGTATTCACTTTATACATGAAAAAAAAATCAAGAAAAAACACCCACGCAATCAGCCCGTTCGCGTGGCTTCGAATGAGGTTGAACTACCAATATGTAACGGTTTTAAATACTTAGCCATCATTGCACTGAAAGCGTCCTTATACATTATTGTCACTTTGAATCCTCTCCAAAAGTACTATTTTCACAAAATGTAATGTTTGCTATTTTCATACTATTAGTATTCCATTGCATTATTATTGCTACTATTGCCTGACCGTATGTGTATGTAATTTTTAATACGAAGAAATAAAAACATTGTATTAAAACACAGAAGAGATGTAACTGCTGTGTTTTAATAATGCAATATTTTTATTTCTTCATATTAATTAATTAGCACTCTCACGTTGCTGCCAAATATATTAAGTTAATAATTAGCGCAATTTGAAGAACATTGCGCTAATTAATTAATGTGTTTTCTTTATTTTCCCAAACGAGGGACGCAACTTGTGATATCCAAAACATGAAGAAAAACTGCCATTCTCTAAACAATATAATGTAGAGAAAAATGGATGTTAAGCGACTGTACCTGACAAGCATGTGTAATTGTCAAGAGCACTGGACCGGGAGCGATAGCGTTAAGGAAAGTAATCATCTTATATAGATGAGATAAGATATAGCCACAACAATTTTGTAGTAATGGGCCGCAGTTTCACTTTTATTTAATAATAATTCACGGCTTTCAAAGGCGCCTTAACTGCAACCGCGTCGAAGTGAAGTTCGATTGGGATGATGAACATTGTCGGACTTCTTCGAGTATCATTTCTTTTATTTCATCATTTAATCTTTTTTAAGTCATTTTCCATTTATCGTTTTTCGTTCTTTTGTCTTTTTTCCCTCCGGAAATAAATAAAATAAATAAATGTTTCAAATCTCGTCGCCATATTTTTCTCTCCCCCCCCATACCCAATTTTTTTTTTCGTCTCTGCGAACCGTGAATCACAGCTGGATTTTTCTTTCTTTTTTATGTTCTTAAACTGTCATCATTTTGATAGCTTTGAACATAATGTATCTCAGCTACTTATTCTCACACGCCACCCCCTTATCCCAACTGCTTTCCTCCCCCTTTTTAGCGATGCTCGCTCGAGCGTCGAAAAACCTTCGCTAATGCATTGTTCTACGGGGGTGACATAGAAAATAATAATAACAACAACAAAAAGTTACATTTTCCCCCGTGAAATAGAGGGAAATGTTATCTTGTTGACAAATAGCGAGAGCTTGGGGTGAGTTTTCTTTGCTTTTGCTCACTTTTCTTTCTTATGTTTTGGACCTTGCTGCAGCTGCGAAGTTACAAGCTTCACTGGCGATTGCTCACTTATGAACAAATCCGTGATTTGATCTAAACCAACTTTTCTAGCATGCTAGAAAGACACTTCCTTCTAAAATCCATGTTTTCACGGAAGAGAATAAATAATGGAGTTATATGAATAAAGTTGATGACGTGGTTGAATTTTCTAACGTTAAATAAAGCGGTTGTCGTTTTTAGCTGACAGAAAGTCTTGATTTTAATTTCCCCAGCTATACTCGAAAAGTGCAAATTATCATTTTTATACCTTGTAGGGTTCTACTGTCTATCTGTTGTGTAGAATCCGGAGAAATAGCGATAGCACCGAAGAAGGGTTAAAACTTCCCTTTATTAAACTCCTTAAGTTATTTATAATGCGTCAACTTGACGCCAACATACTACGCTTCTGCTTGGGCGGTAACTAAAACACTAGAATCAAAACTCAAAAATTCAAAATATTAACAAGTAGTAGAAGTCAACCACAGGGCTCATGCAATCGTGTATCCTACGTAGCACGTAGATGAATCTAGTGGCAGTAAGGTAATAGCTGAAAAGCCACGTCTAACCAGCAATAACTGCTAAGCGGAAGCTTGCGTACAAGCACGCACAGAGATTTCCCAGACTCTCTCTAAGTTTCCTAACTGAAACGTCGATATTTAAACTTTTTCTCCCACTGGTAGAATTTTCATTTCTTACACGCGCTACCAAATTTAAATATCTGGCACTGACAATTAAGGGAATGAAGGCTAGAACGCTAAACCTGAAATGATAGCATTTTTACAAAATAAACAGTTTCAAATGTTTTTCAGCTTAATGAATCAAAACTAACATTTTTGTCTTACGGAGAAATACTCTCCTGTGTATTATAAAAATTTAAATTCATTTAATGTAAAATCTCATTTTGTCAAGAAATCACGCCGTAAGGAAAGAGAAAATTCCTTACAATTTTTACAAATGCTAACAAGCTTCCGATTCTGTAATGAATCGAATAGTGCTTTAAATTAAAATGACCAGCCCACGTATATATGTCCTCTCCAACGTTCAACCCTTATTTTCAAACCTCAATGATCTATCTCGAATATATATATATATATTGACTACTCAATCCTCTCTCGTTTTAATTGTTCTCATTTTCGAAAACATTATTTGTAAATGTTAACTCTGATCAATTGTGTCCACGCCCCACAATTTGTTTCTGATTGTCATTTTTTCTTTTATTTGTCATTTTTTCTCTTAGTTTTTCTGAATCATAATAACCAAGACACCGAGTCACTGTGTAGAGACATTAGGTATTTTTTTTTAAACAGGAGAAGAGAGACAAATATGCAGTGCCCTCGCCGGGACTCGAACCATGGACCTCTCGAATACGCGCCGAGCGTGCTGACATAACGAAAGCATGCTAAGAAGGCGGGGGAAATATCTTATATACTCTACCTTTAAAAGGGCGACTGGGGTTTAAGGGACCTAGTCGCCAAATTGTGGTAGTGAAGAGTCATCATCCACCACCTTTTAGTTCGGGCGCCACTGTAGAGTCATTTTGTAATTTTGTCGTATTTTTTTAAGCATGAGAGATAAAAAATGAGCAATACCCTCGCCAGGCCCGGAACCACGGACCTCTCAAATACGCGCCGAGCTTGGTGACCACTGCACACAGGAAGGCATGCTAAGAAGACGGGAGAAATACCTTATGAGTGCTGACGCTGAAATTGTTCCCTTTAGTTAGTTAGTATACTAAAGGGAACAATAACTAAAGTAAGCAATTCATGCCTTAAAACTTATCCGTATCAAAATATCTTAAAACTATCATCAAAACAGTTCGCTGTATGCAAAGTGCTATTGATTAAATTATCGTAATTTTAAAAGTTCACAATTTAAAATATATAATAATAACATCTTACCTGTTTCGAAAGTAGAAGTTTTAAAATTTCGGATTTGATTTTAAATCGCTTTACAAATCTTTGCCATTCACAGCTTCAAAACAAAGAATAATTAAATTCAACATTTTAATATTGTGCAAAGTTTTCAAATGCTGAGTTAGTATTTTTGTGGGTTTACGATTCGTATGAACGTTCTGAATAAACATACAGAAAAGCAATAATAATAATAATAATAATAATAATAATAATAATAATAATAATAAATTTGGAATTATTTTTACAACTCCAAGCAGCAACCATTTTTACAGGTGAAGATATCCAGAGCAAATACGATATCTTCATGCTTTCAATTTGCGTAGCAAATATATATATATATAAGACAGGCAACACTCTATAAACATGAATATCGATACTCTGCGTGCGTCCACGGCACATACATTTTTTTACTCTTCGTCTTTTCTAATATAAGATTTGCAGTACTGGTGTAATCAATGATAGGCATTTATAATGCCATATTATATCTCGGTTGCAGAATAATCATTTACGCTCTACAAAGAAATCAATTTGTAATATTTTTTTACTTTCTTTCCTTCCCCGCCCCCAGGTTATATAATATTATTCATTGCCAAGAACTCATTTATAACGCATAATTATAATGTCCTAGAATCATTCAAATTTTTTTCTGTGCAGATGGTTGCTAAAACATTGCCATGAACATTTATGTGTAACTAAAGGTATTTTAAGGTCAGTAAAACTTTTGCATGGTTTAGAAATTACAGTGTTGTATAATTTAGTAACGCTGCCCGTATGGATGTTGTTATTTCATTTGCATTGTAAATGGGATATCGTATGAAATTTATGAATGAATTTTTTTATTAATGAAATAATATCACATAATAAATTTCCTACAACGTAAAGTGTATTAGCAGAATCATTAATAATTTACATAGAAGGAAAAGTATCTGTATCTCTTTTATTTCTATTAATTGATAACCGACGTGTATTATATAATCATGTTTATTTAATTTAAGTCCGATTAACGATGATATGCATGCATTAATATTTCATCCATATCAATATATTAATAATTATCATTTTGTTTATATCCAAACTTGTAATCCCGTAATCATTTTATCTGAGGACCGTCTCTTGTTTTATTTAATTGTTATTTGTGCTTAATATTTTATTTACAATAAAATGATGATAATTTTATGTAACAGATGCATGCATATCTTTTTCAACGAACCATATAATAATCACTAATACATTTTTTTTCAGTAAATGCTTTTTGAGTATCCTTTGTTTTACACGTACTTACAATAACCTTTAGTCTATGCTGTAATGCAATTAGAATTAGAACCAGCGCTAGACATTTTGCCACCCGGTGCAATTTTTGTATATCTTAGATACTGTTGCCCAGTGCCCCACTAAATTCTAAATGTTTTGCCGCTCCTAAATTTTGCTACGCAATGCTTACTCTAAATTTTAAAAACCAAAATCCCTAAATTTTGGATACATCCCTAAATTTTGGTACTCGGTGCTTTACTCAGATCTAAAAATTTTGCCGTTCCTTTATCCGGCCCCTCCGTGCTGCCATGGACGATAATTTGCATTTGGTCGACTGAGTCTCATGCCGCTCTCCAGTCACCCTTTAAGAGGGAAAATGCAAGGAATTATCGCATTATCCCTATGTACTCTCGTGGTTTAAGTTGTAGCACATCCAGTTGGTGCTTGAAATATTTGTGGTTCAAATGTTTCGTGAAGACATAGCTGAGTTTTTGCATTTCCTGCTCCTAGAAACCTAATGTCTGTACGATCTTGCGTTCCCGTATCTGAGATTTTCATAAACTTCTGAATTAAACATAGTATCGTGGAAGAAACCAGGAAGAAACAGAAAAACTAAACTATAAGGACAGTGTAAAAAGTAAAGCTTTCGAATATTATTATTATCAGAAAGTCTCAAGTAAAATATTTTTTGTTCACATTTTTTATCATAATACAGAGTGTGCTAATTAATAAACATTAGTAAAGTGCGCTAATTAGATATTAAAGGCTTTTTATATTTGGAAAAAACGGGTTCTTTGCTATCATTTTAACTGAATCATAGTAAAATCCATAGTCAGAAG
This sequence comes from Stegodyphus mimosarum, assembly GCA_000611955.2. NCBI lineage: Eukaryota > Metazoa > Arthropoda > Arachnida > Araneae > Eresidae > Stegodyphus > Stegodyphus mimosarum. The sequence continues at coordinate 666,939 of KK115840.1, read as the reverse complement.
TATGCGTACTTATATCTGTGTACTTTTCAGGGTAAAAATTAAGGTGGAATATTCATTAATTTAATTTACTGAGTAGCAGACTGGAAAGCATATGACTACCTAATACCTTTTCATTCGGCCTGTTCAGAATTCCATAGAGTTCGAAATATATACATAAAAAATCTGGATTTTTATTGGAACCATATCTGACTCTACGAACATTACAAAACTGAATTTCAGTATGTGTCGTTTTAATAACAAATTAAATTTCTCTTATGTCAGGTGCATGAGAGTTATCTTAATATCCAAATCTTCTATTTACAATTTATTGCCGGAGAAATATGTCAGATTAAATCATATGATACTGAATCCGCCAAACAGTTGCATTGTTTTGTCAGCATTGAATTATTTCATCCTTGATTTGGAAAAATGCAAAATTTTTCTGTAATGCTAAAAAAAAGGGCTGTTACATGAGTACAAAATTTTATTATTCAAATAAATTTCAGAATTTCCATGGGCATTTATAGCTATAAATTTCTTGCCCGTTTATAAACAACGCTTCATGCCGTTCTTCAGCAGGTATGAATCAAAAATGTTTTTTTTTTTTAATCTCAGGGGGCTAGAAGAATTAGGAAAACCTTCTAACATAATAACATTTTTTGGTTAGTTTTTGTCCAACATTTGAAACATTTAAAAAGAACACCATTTTACCTCTTTAGAGGGCACACAACGTTTGTTTTTCTAAAGAACTGTAAAAATTCGAGTTCACTTAAAGTAATCCAAGGTTGTGTGATTTGAGGGAAGTAAAGCTTTTTTGGCATAAAAAAATTGATTTTTCAATTTTTATTAAAAAAAAGAGTTGGGTTTTCTGATTCCAAAAATATATAACATGTTTATGTTTGAAGTACTAGACTTGTGTTAATTAGGTTAAAAGATATAAATTAAAACAGACACGCCTCTTTTTTAGAGGCAGTTTTAAATAAGTGTCTTTTCAGCAGCTTTTAACTGTAACTTATCAATATTTTTTCTCAATATTATTTTCCATTTATGTCAACAGTATTTCAGAATTATTGCTTGTTAGCACAAAAGTACTTTCACAGATCTGAGTTTGTGAAAAATCATTAACTTCAGCATATCTATGAATGGATCGAAGCTTTTAAATTAGTTTGCTGGTATAAAATCGTCTGAAACTTGGATAGGAGGATATAATTATATGTTTTAAAGAACTTATATTTTGGAAATGAAGGTCTGAAAATTTCAAAGATTAATTAACAGATGTACAGTAATACGTATAAGGGAATTCAAAAGATTGGCAAGATACATTCTTTAAAGTCGAATCAATGATTTATAAAATTATTCAGGCAACAAGAATATTCAAAAGACAAAATAAAAGGGAACTTGAAGCTGCGCAGTCGTCATTACAGCTTAATTATGATGCCCAAAGTTAAAAAATCGGAAGAAAATATATTGACAAAATAATTCTTTTCGTCTTTTACGTTTTTCTCAAAATGAGTGTTTTCAATATTAAGGTACATGTCTTTCTAAAATTCTATCTATAACACAAACCTTTAATTTTATTTCGGGATGCTACTTCCCTAAACCATTGAGTGAACTCATTTAAATTTCTCTCCAAGAATGAAAAGGTTATTGAGACCTTGATTTTTGCTTAAAAATATGCTGCGTTTTCAAAAATTCAAATTACCCTGAATTAAAAATTTTTTCTAAATTTTTTAACTTCACATCATGTTAGAATAAAAATAGGCTCTTTTAAATTTCTGAAGATATCTGCAAATATCAGTGCAAATTCGAAGTGATTCTATGCATAAGAAAATTTTTTATTGGTGCTTAAATGCGATCATACATTTGAAATCTGTCATTTCAAGCCATATCAAGATTTTTCCCAAAAGTATAATATTGAGGACAAAAATTAAATTTGTTTAAGATAATAATAAGAATGTGCAGTTTATATAAATAAAATATTTTGAATTTTTAATGAGTTTTACTACGATAATGATAAGGTTGTTCATCAAGGGAAATTTTAACGTTCTTCACTGTCAAAAAGGTCTCCGTTTGAGACGGACCAGCCAATTTTTGTCTTTCCTACTATCAGTAAAGGTATGTTATTACCTAATGTCAGTAGATTGTAAGAAATTTTAATTTTCTCTTAGTTCCGATACTTGATGTTTTAGTAACTTTTAGTGGCATCGGCATTCATTAAAGAAACTCTAATATGGGAGAGTTGGAAGTCAAAATGTAATGAGGTTATAAGGTATTTCTCCCGCCTTCTTAGCATGCCTTCGTGGTATAGTGGTCAGCGCACTCGGCGCGTATTCCAGAGATCCGTGGTTCGAGTACCGGCGAGAACATTGCTCATATTTCATCTTTCCTGCTATCAGATAATTACCTAATGTTTCTACAGTGGCGCCCAAACTGAAAAAATGTAGTGGATGATGATTCTTCATCACAAGGATTTGGCGATTGAGTTCCCTAATCCCCAGTCGCCCTTTAAAAGCGTTATATAAGTTATTTGTCCCGCCTTCTAAGCATGCCTTTGTGGTGTAGTGGTCAGAACCCTCGACGCGTATTCGAAAGATCCGTGCTTCGAGTCCCGGTGAGAGCAAAGCTAATTTTTCACCTTCCCTGCTTTAAAAAAATACCTAAAGTCTCTACAAGGTAATAATTAGAAATTAAAATTAGATAAATAAATCTAACCCATTGTTAGGCGTAACCATAACAATTATACGTATACCCATGGTATCATACATATGGACACGAAACACACCAGACATGTGTCCCTAGAAAGCGTCCCTTAGAACCAAAGTTTGAACGGACGAAGTAACCTATCTTACATGTAATTTTGACCGTACTGGATGAAAAGCTGTGTTCGAAACTGTGTTTCACGTAAGTCAGCCAGTCAGAAATAAAGAAGGATGTAGGGTCTAAACTTCATAATCTAGAATTCCTCAAAGAAAAGAAGATTTCTTAAGTTGTGTTGATAATGTACGGAAGAAATTTATTGGCCGGATTGATAGAAGCTTAAAATGAAACATATCCCTCACAACAAGTTTCCCATAGAATGAAGCATCCTAAAGCCTAGGCAGATAGCTATCATTTGTTTTGTTTAAATGAATCAACTAGCAAACGAACTTTCACAACACGTCACTATGCAACATGTTACATTTGAAGCATTTGTTACATTTGCATGTGCAAGCAAGCATCAAAGCTGTTTCACACCTGCCAATTAATTAGCTGTCTCAGTCACAATGCTGCTTTCTCGATTGTCTCTCAACCATATCTTCATGAATCCTGCATTTTTACGAAAAGCAAAATATAGTATCAGTTATTATCTCGGTGACAGAGAAGAAGTAGAAAAGATAAATCAAGCACTTATTTATGTTCGTATGAAAAGGAAAATTTAACCCTTCATTGCAAAATAGAATTACAACATAATTAGTGTCATAAAGACTACCAAAATATATTAAACATCATTATTGCATAGAGTCATTAGGTTTTTTTTATAGCCATGAAAAATGTGCAGTGCCCTCGCCACTCGAACCTCGGATCTCTCGAACTCGCGCCGAGTGTGCTGACCATTACACCGCGAAGGCATGCTGAGAAGGAGGGAGAAATATCTTATATATTCTTCCTTTTAAAGGGCGACTGGAGATTAGGGGATCCATTCGCCAAATCCTGGTGGTGGAGAATCATCATCCACCACCGTTTTTTAGTTCGGGCGCCACTGTAGATACATTTGGTATTTTGGAAGCAGGAGATGTGACGAATGGGCAATGCCCTTGCCGGGACTCTAAACTCGGACCTCTCGAATACGCTTTGAATGTGCTGACCACTGCACCACGAAGGCGGGAGAAATACCTTATAATTGTTCTTGTTGCTTTTAATATTAAAAAAAACTTCATGTGATTTCTTTGAATCCCTTTGTTGAAAACTTCGAAAAGCATTGCTTGACATGTAAAATTATGCCATATTTTGGATGGAAATAGTTTTGCCTGTTTTATGGATATGTTAGAAGTTAAAAAAAATCATAAAAATAAAATTTGTGCCCCCCAAAAAGGGCATCTCATCGACATTTAAATATCTCTTATACACGAATATGTTTTTAGCTGAGTATTTTTGAGAGATTACCCCCACTTAAAAAACCCCTAAAGGGTGCTAGCTATTCATTTCATCACTCACAATAAAGTTCGATTTTTTTTAACCTTCCTCCCTTCCTCTAAACTTTAACCCCGCCCTGACGATACCAAAAAAAAAAAAAAAACGTATCTCGAAAGAAAATTTTCGAGATCTAATTGGCAATTAGCAATCGCGGCGAAGCACTTTTTTGCCCCTTACTTCCTTTTGTCGGCAAGACTTCATCGATTCCTGGAAAAAGGTATTTCCCTTCCATGCGGCCCTCCTCAACTTATAAAACCACTAGAACCCGATAATTAAAACACTGCACTGCGCAGACCATTTTCTTTGAGTTCATTAACGTTACAATAAAAGGCACGTTAATTCTGATAATCTAATATTTCTCAACCAAGTACCGCCGCTTTTTGCGTTACTTCCTTGATTTTTTTTTCTACTCCATTTCTCCTCACTCTTCTCCACCTCCTTCCCCACATCCTGGAGTATCGGCCAATAACGATATAGCAACTCGACGTTTTTGCTCGTAGCGAATTTACTTTTGAAGTTCGAATGCTTCTTTGAGTCGTAATATTTCTCTCTCCAGCCCCCCGCTCGGCACCTCCCCCCATCATCATCTTCGGGATAATGCTATTAACGAGGAATTGTTGTTTCGCAGAAAAGGGGGTGTGGTAGGGAAAAAGTTTTAACAGGGAACAAGTGGTAAAAATGTTCATCAATATTCAAAAGAACAGAAATGGTTTTTACAGCCCCCGAGCCCTTTTGCTTGGGGAAAAAAATCTTTTTCGTTATTATTTTATTTCTTCCTCCTTCCGGCGTACTTAATACAACGACTTCTGAACTCTTCCCGCAAATGAGAATAATTACGGTAAATTCCTTTTTCTCTTTGCTTTATTTTTTTACGTCTTCCTTCTTATTTTTTTTTACCAAAAGAGGAATAGTTATGAGTATTTACTATATTTGGAACAAAATCCTGGTGATTTATTGATGCTTGACTGGCAGGCGCAAATTAAGTGTTAAACATCGCGTGATATCTTCGAATATATCCAAATACGTAAGAAGCTAGAGATTATATAGCCTTTTAACAGTGTAAGGCTGAATGAGCCAGTATTTTATGATACAACTTCCAACATCTTTTCAAGAATTTTCTTAAATTTAACCTCCCATGTATCTAAGTATTCAACGCAAAAAGTGTATTCAAAAGCCGATGTTTAACTTGCTTAGCATGTCTTGAAATTTACGGTAGTATCCAGCTGTAAGGTTAGGGCGAATAAGTATGCAAAATGCCAATACAAAAATTTTACCAATTGGCTTTACAAGTGCCTTTCTTCACTTGCTATCCAAATGTGGCTGTCTAATCAGATTTGTTTATAAAAAATAAAGGGATTGGTTTTGATATCCATTTCTCCGTGCCATATTGTGGTCAACAAATAGACAAAATATTCAAACTATTCCCAAGTTGCGTTACTTACGAACTTACTGATAGCATTTAGAAAAACAAGTGAAAGTACAATAGGCCCGATTAATGTGATCACGTTGTCCATGCTTATTTTGATAATATTAACCGAATGATAACGCTAAACGATGCGAAAAAATGACTTTCAAAAAAGTAATGGAATTAGACTGATATTGTATAAAAGTACCAAGAAACTTACAAATAGGTAATTTTACAGCATTTTAATTAAGAATGCAAAACTTTGTTTATGAACTTTTCATAATGTCGTTAATGCAATGATTCATTTATGAACTGTTCACAATATCTTTAATGTAAAAGTTCATTTAGGAACTGTTTATAATATTTCCAGAAGTTATTCGATAGGTGCTGTGCCCCTAATCTTAATATTCGGAAGGCATCCCTCATTGGAATCAAAATTCACCAATATAAAGTTTGAAATTAGTCAAAAAAGCCACCTGTGTCTGGTGTAGGTGTTTTCAAGGGGGGTGGTTCTCCTGGAATTTTTTTTTGTGTGTGTCCCCTAAAGAAGAGGCATATATGTTTGATCACCTCAAAATCCATCGACTTATTGAAAATAAGTCAAACTGAGGTTATTTTTTGCCTAATTTTAAATGGTTAACTAAAATCGAAACCAAGCTGTTTGAAGAGTCCTAATCCCTTATTTGGCGGCACTTTTCTTTAGCTTGACAATTTTAATAATGCATTTTATCTTATTTGACGGCTTAACTTTAGTTTAAAAAGTTTAATCTAATTGATCATATTAACCGTATTGTGAGCGATGTATTTTCCATGTTTTCGCATACAAAAGGTGAGACGTCGACAATTCGTTTATAATATCCGAATAATAGCATTAACCATGATTACATGACATTAAGCGGCTTCTATTTTATTTATTGATTTAAAGTAAGACATGGAATAAGTAACTGCATTTTCGATTGATTCCAAAGAAAATTCTCCTTATTCTCCAGTGGCATAAGTAGGGGTATGCAAGGTATGCGACCACATAGGGGCACAAAGCCTTAATGCAGGCATGCCAAAATTCACAGCCTACGAGCCGCATACAACCTTCCTTTCACCCCGAAAATAAAAAAAGTATGTAATTATGATATATAATCTAAATTGAATTTACATCCCGTGTCTAGGTGTATATGCAGTCTCGGGTGCTGAGAGGAACACTTGAGATGGTCTCTTTTCCTACACCGACATCGAGAAAGTGCCAACCTATTTACAAAGGTAATTAACAGAAATTCACTGTGATTCGATTCTAAATCAGAAGTGGACGAAATTTACAAATATATGCTTACGTAATTCTCCGAAAGCCGCTAATCTGCATCGTACGTAATTTCCATGCTGATTGATATGTATCAATGCAAACACATTTTCTCATCTATGCAAATGAACCCAAATTAACAGACATTCACCTGATTTCTGGAAACAGACTGTCGCCAGACATCTAAAAGCCAGTCGCAGAAAAATGAACCAGAACTTGGGTGTCTTCCTAAACTATATTTATAGGTTTAAATGTTAAAAAGAAAAATGGTTTCTATGAAAATATATGCAGGATGCATATAGGACGTCCTTAGAAATATATATAAAAAGCTCTATTACCGTACTATATGCATCAAAACTTCAACTGAGAGCAAATTAAAATACAAAACGAAAGAAAGCTGTATACTTTATTTGGATTCCCTGTCAGACGAGTGCTTTTAAGCTATTAGTAATGAGTCTCATTAGAAATAACTAGTAAAAAACTGCGCTCAGTTTTATTGTGAGAACAAGTTCTGAATTTCTCGAGGCAAACGTGTGAAAAGAACGGCAAAAATAAAAGTATGAGAGGTCAGGCGCCTCCCGTAGTTTTCTAGAACTCCGTGTTTTACGAAATGATTTGTGTTACTGCCTTATGTAAAATTTTCTTGCAAATATGTTAAAGAATTAGCCTTGGTTTCTGATGCGTCTAGACATCGTTGACTACACACCAATGCTTGTTTTTGGTTTTTGCAAATTTGTTTACGTAACATTATAGTGACTTATACGGAATAAAATTTAAGAAAAAGTAAAATCTCTTTCCTTCCCTTCTTTCAGTTTTAAATTCCTATTTCTTCCCTTCTCTTTACTTTATGGGACATTTTGTTGAACTGATAGAATATCTGAGCAGCTTTTTAACTCTTCTGATGCACATTAATTTCAATTCCTATTTAAAAATATATAGTTTGAAACTTTGTGTTCTTTACCCAATAGTAAAAGCAATTTTTACTGATTTACTCAGTATTATTAATAAGATAGTTGGGATTTTAACCTCTCTCAGAGAAAGGATACGATATAATGAATGATCACAAAAGCGAAAATTGATTTTATATCCTCGCATCAGTTGTGCGCCTTACCTACGGGTCGTTGTAAAGAACGGTACTACAACTGATCGTAGTAATAAGCATCAAATACACTAATAGTCCCAGCATTTTTGGCTTAGAATTGAGATAATAAACAATCACCTTCAAAATGAGAAAAATTAAAGATGATAGATAACAATCAGCTATTTTATTCTAATATGGACAACTTCTGTAGTGGCAATTATGCATCAAAATATTTCTTCTCAATTAGCAGGTACCATCTTCACGATGCATAACATCTCATGACCTGCGCACGAATCAGGCCCGATTTGAGATTCCATCAGGCGTTGGTAAGAGCGGATGTAGTATCCGCTGAACACCAGAATAAGTAACAAAGAATCAAAAACTTCAAATATTTTGCAAGAAAAAGACATGTTTTCCTGAGAAACGAAGAGGCTCAACCAATTACTGTTTTTTTTAAAAAGTGAGTGATTCATATTCATGTTCCATTTTAACAACTTCAGAAACTTTCATTGTGTGGTGCAACTCAGAAGATTATTACCTACAAGCTTCTTATAAACGGGTAGCCTTTTCTGAAGTTTTCTGTAAATATTGTGTCTTGAGAATTTCGGCTGCTCTACGGAATACATAGGCCTTTTTATAGAATGCCTCGTGTTATAGGCATGATATATAAGAATTATTCTATACTTTTTAGGCATTATACATAATACCCAGGCATATATAGAATGACAAATGCTATTTAGGCAAAGTTTAAAAAAGTATCATGTTAAGGCAATTATCTAAAAGACGTGCATTTCTCAAATATGCAAATATTATTTTAAAAAATAATGAAAGGGTTCCACTAAAATAAAAATAATAAATTACTTTAATAAAAAACTTTTATTGAAAATACGGAAAGAAAAACGAAATTTGTAGAAAACATAATATATGCCTTTCTTATTAAAGAAACTAATGCATGAAAGTGTATTGAATTACGGAGTTAATGTATTAAACGTATGGATATTCGAAACGATTAGGAAATGTATTTCATACTTTGACGGTTTGTCATTTGGTATACCTAGGAAATATATGAAATGTTAATAGTTTCATATACGACGGGGATGTTTTATGCATCCTCTTGGAGATATTTTATGCATGCATATTTACAAAGGGAGATATGCCGAGAGTGACCAAATAAGATACTCGCCTAAGATAAGAAACGAGAGCAAGAGCAGAAATAAATCGCATATAATCTGATAAATATTGATTAATTTTAAAAATAAAAATCTGAAGTATTTATAGGACATAATTTTCGAATTTCTCTTAGATTAAAATTATAAGTATGATTCTGTTTTGAACACCTCAGTAAGTAAATAAATAAATAAATATACCATAAACCATGATGTCACTTTTTTCACTTTTGAAATTCTCGGAAATAAACAGAATCAAAAAAGAATGTTAGTTACCTGGTTGTTTGAAGAAAGAGACTAGAAGCGAGAAATCGCAAAATTTAAAAAAAAAACTATGTGATTTATCTCCAGGTATTGATAGTGCACTTGCCCAAAATTGAGCGCATGACCTTACAAATGTAGGTTTGACATGCTGGCATGAGAAGAAAGCCTTAATTCCATACAAATTCTTTATTTTAGAAATGCTTTAATTTTGGTTAGACTAATTTTCATGAACATTCAAGGAATTTTATTTCAAAAGAATTCGTAGAATGTAAGTAATAAAATTAAATCTTAATGATAAGGCATCCTATTGATCGTAATATTTGAATCTTTAAATTCAGAAATTCAAAGATATAAAAATGACATGTTATCTATTTTCCAAAATGTCTTTAAACTTAGGATTCCGTTTTAAACTGCTTTACAAATAATTTTTATCCTCTGCTTGAAAACAGAGTACAATTAAATTAAACATGTTAATATTTTCCAGTATTTTCATGTGTTGCTTTAGGATTTTTATGTGTTAACATTTAACACATAAAACATTCTATATTTTTGTGTTGATAAATGTGCCAGAAGAGAAAAAAAAAACTAAGGAAAAATTTGAAACCATTTTTGCAACTCCAAACAGTAACAGTTTTTATAGGTGAAGACATGTAGAGCAAATTCAGATATCTTCATCAGTTTACATCCAAAACACAAATAACATAGCGAAAATTAAAGAAAAATATGGCAACACTTAGCCCTTAACGTAAACTTTCATCAACTGAGTGCGTCCACGCTCCATGCATTTTGTTTTCCTGTTCACCTTTTCTAATATAAAATTAGTCCAGCTCACATCAGAAACTTTAAAAATACAATTATTACCTTTTCTGGTCAATTAAATAATTCTTTTCCGTGATTTCAGAGAACTGATTTTCATAGGCTGACTTCATGCTTTTAAATAATGAAGCCCGATGCTTTTAAATAATGAAGTGGAAAACTAAAAATCCCGGATGCAGACCGGAATAATTCTAAATTCCAAAGTGCCCGAGCTAATCCCGGGTAACTAGAAAAAAAAAACTAAAAGATCTTTTTAAAATTAAATAGTCAACTGTTGTTTCAATTATTTCTCATAAAAGTTTAAATGTATTTCATAAGTTTCAAATTCAAATTAAATTCATGTAACTCAGTTTTTAACTAATGCTGTGAAAATCAAACGTGTTTGAATTTTTTGAGTTATATATTGCGAGCGTTTAGAGTTCCCATTAAATTTATTTCTAATAATTTATTCTCCAGTTTTTGGATTTCTTGCAGAGTTAGATCAATAAAACCTTGCGATTTATGTAAACATCAGCATTCGTTAAAAAAAAGTGTGCTCATATACTTTGGAGTTTTCTAATGTGGTTTTTTTTTCCTATCATTCATTTAAATTTAAAAAAAATCTTGTAAGCTAATTAAGCTAATTAATGATATATTATGTCTAATTAATTCTAAACGTTTTGATAGCTCTGAAGACTGTTTCTTAATTTTTCTGTCATTAATGGCAGGAGATGCAAAAATCTAGTAAATGTGTTTTTATTTTCAGCATACATTAAGTCTGGGCAAATAATGCAACATAAAAAAGGTAATTTTTTTCTTTGTTTTGTAGTATATCTAAGAGCGGGAGTCTGATAGGACTTTTTTTGACATGCAAATTTCGATGTGTTGCCACCATTTGTTTGAAAATTTAAAAAAAAAATATTTCCTCAAAAAAATACCAAAACTACGATACGTAACATTTCGATCTGCATCGAGTCTTTCACGACTCAGCAATTAAAATAAGTTATTTAATATAGCTATCAAAAGATTTATTTTAGAGTATCGATCTGAAATATGAGTATCCAAAATTATTATCAAGCTGCGGGAAGACTTTATACACAGGTTGTAATTAATTATTATCAGTATTCCTTTCACTTTGATAAAAGACCTATTTCTAGGCTGGCTTTTTTTGCCGTACGACCTTTGGGTTTTGGTTCGTTTCGCCATATGCGACATAAATTCCAAATCTTCTCCAATAAAACGGCCTTATAAAATAACAACATTTTATTTCGCCTAATCGAATAAATATGTATGCTATCAGCAATATATGAAACGCAGGTATTCTATAAAATACCTAGGCATTTTACAGGATGCTTGTCATTTTTAGGCAAAGTATGAAATATGAGAATTATTACCTCGGCGTCCTATAGAATGAGAAATGCTATTTAGGCTAAGCATGAAAAAGAATCATGGTAAGGCTATAAAAACACGGGCATTCCTCAAGTATGCAAATGTTATTTAGAAAAATATTGAAAGGTTGCCATTAAAAACTTTTATTCAAAATATGTGCAGAAAACTTAAAGTTGTACACAGCAAATTATATGCTTTTCTTATTAAAAAAACAATGTATGGAAATGTATGAAACGTATGAAATTGTGCAATGAATGTATTTAATGCATGGATTGTGTATGAATGTTTTAAATGTATGAGTGTTTTAAATGAATCGGAGATGTATTTTATATTTTGCCGGTCTGTCATTTGGTATTCTATATCATTCTGTAAATGCGTAGGTATTCTATAGCATTCTGGCTTTCATACATTGCTGTTAACAAATAAAAATGAGTAATTATCTCGAGACGATCGTCTTGATTCCGAAGTAGTTAGGCTCATTTTTGAAAGTTCGGAGGAAATTTTGGTTTTGATTTTGTGATTATAATACTTTCAAGTAAATGTAAATTCTATGTGTCTTCTATCGCTTTGTTTTTAAAGCTAGACTTGCAAGACTTTCCCATTACATGCAACCGCTTTTATATAAATCATATCTGTTGATATCCATAGGATCAAAAAATAGGCTTAAGTTACTCTGGAACTGAGGGTATCAGTTAAGATGATTCTTTCAACATCAAGTTTAACTAAATATTTTTATTAATTATTTGCTGCATTAATTACATTTGGCAATGTGGAGAAGAGGTTTCTATCCACCTAAAAAGAAGAATGCTTTCATGGAAAAAGGTTAGTGGTGATGACTCGAATTTATAGTGTGCGTTAGAGTAATTATTTCTTTTACTAAAACCTATCTCTTTTTAGATGCGTAACAAGTGATGAGCAGATAAGATAGCTGAATCCTTGCATTTCAGTACGAGTTCGAATCATTATGACGAACGGGCTGATGTTGAGTATTTTCACACTTTCTTGCTGTTTATAATATTCATATCAGACACTTTCTTTTGGAAAATTCTGTGAAGAGATCCTACCTCTTAGATATATAGCCGTCTTGTTCTATTCCGTATTCAGTTATGCAAACAAGCAAATATATTTTTTCGTAGAAAGAGTTACCAAATAAATGCGAATATTTAAATGGGTAAAAGTAAATATTTTAATTGTTTTCAGTTAATTATTATTTTTTTCGCACGATATATCGAGATAACTAAACTGACAGTATTAAATAAATTATTTACATCTACACAGCGAAACGATGGAAAAAGAAACCCTCATTTCTAGTGTTTCCGGATTCTACTGTTTCTAGTGCTTCCGGATTCAGTAGCATTTTCTTGCACCTTTTCGTTTAATCGAGATTTTAACTCAGCGGAGTTCAGTTAAGCAGGGGCTTTATTTTATATTTCAATTGCAAAAATTTTGTTTCATGCGTAAAATTATTAAAAATGGTATATTAAAATACCCTCAGGTTACATATCTGAAGACTTAATAAAACACAACTCGGATTTATACCTCATCTACAATATATCACTCTGCCCTTTCAAATATTCTAAGATCCCAAATGCCTTGTGGTGAAAAGATAAAGATAATGGACCCTCAACCTGTGTATCCCCCCACCAGAAAACTCATTATTGCAGCATTTTTATCATCCTATCGATTCGATCTTTGAAATTTAAACGTGATTTAAAAATTCTCCCCTCTAAAATTATCTGAGACAGACATCCTCTTTAACCTCCAGAAAGACCATCCCTGTAACGTAGACCGCAACTATTTGTCAAAAGAGCTCAGTTCGCAGAAGCATGCTGGCCTGGAGACCTCAGGAATAAATTTATGTACAGCCTGCCCGTTGAGCCAGACTGCGCGTAATTCCTTCCGCGACAACTTATGGCCTAGTAACTAAGGGTTTATGTTCGACCAGTTGCTATTTATTACCAAGAGACAAAAAAGGACGAGTTCCGGAGAAAAATAAAGAACAGTTTGAGTAAAGTGTTTCCAGTGGCCCTGACAGGCAGATAGCAATCGCTATACATCGTCGCCGGTGTTTCGCGGAATGGCATTGTTTTTTGAATCCAGATGCCGGTTTTTTGTTTTAGTTTATTTTTTAATTTTTAGTTTTTTGGTTTACTTTATGTTTTGTCTTGCCGACTCTCGCTGGTCGAAGCAGGGTTAACGTGTGGGGGTGGAATTTACCTGTTGATGGCAGTCGATGTCTTCTGTCGTCGGCGTGGAGGTGAGGGTGTAATCTATGCCGAAGTTTAGCTCTACTTCGGAAGAGACATAGTAACAGGTGGGCGTTGTTTGGCGTGCAATAAGGGATCGAATACAAATAGAGGATTTTTTAAATGCGCATCAATGTGCGATCTTGCGTTTCAGATCTGTATGCATCTTTAATATAAGAGAGGCTGTATCTTCTTTCTTTTCGTGTTGCTTTCACGTTTAGTTTCATTTTACGCGGATAATGGCATTCATATCTATTCAAATGTTACGTAAAACTATTGAAAACACATTGTTTTTTTAACTTAGAAAATTTATGATATCGAAATTTAATTGAGATGGGAAAAATATTTGATTTATACTTTTCGCACTGTATACAACTGCATGCTAGAAATAAATAAATATTATGTAATATTGTAACAAAAAGTAGTAAAATTAACTTCAAGTAACGTTCACCATTATCTCGACATAAGCTAGAATCCCGGTTACCCATGTAATGTGAACTTAATTTCACTTCGGAAAACTAGATTCAAATGCATAGCTTCAGCTTCTTTGGAGAGGAATCTAGGATCCGAAATCTATATAAATATTTATATCTATTTTAAATGCTATTTGTATAGCGTTCGGGGAATTCAGAAAGAAAGATGAAAGAAACAAAGACTATTATCATAAATTATTTATTTCGTGTACTGCAAGAAATAATAATTCCTCCCTTCTCCATTTTATAGCTATCTGAGAATATTAAAAACTAAATTGCCATGTTTTTTTCAAGTTAACAGCTGGTTCAAACTTTCAGGTTTTACATATGAATCTCTTGAAGTCGTTAAGAAGAAATCTTCTCGTATATTTTGCCATAATTGTTTAAGCAAACAAACAAACTTGAAGAGTACAGAAAGGTTCGAAACACTAAAGCAGGAATTTTGTTCTCCGAAACAGTCTCAAGTTCAGCAGAAGTCTTTAAATTTAAGAATTAGCAGTGAGGATTAGATTTTACTTGATACGAAAGATCGCTTTTTTTAATGATTCATAAACGTAGCTAAATCCCCAGCTTTAATTTCTTTAATAAATTGTAACAGTTTATATTGAATAACAAGTTATTATGATTTAAGTCTGTACTTTAACTTCTTTTCGGATTCCTCATCAGGATGCAAATTAGTTGTGTGTCTGAGAGTTTTAAAGGTTTAGAGGAGAGTTTCTGGCATCACGTCTTGCTGTTACTTACTGTTGCTAATGCCAGCTTCGCTTGAAATTATATTCCAGCTTTAGCGTCTTGAGATCGGAAGTTTCAAAATACGCTTTGGTAAATATCTGAGTCATCCTAAATAGGCTTTTTATATGTAATTTCAGACTGCTTTACCCATACTGAAATTTTAACTTTTTGTTATATTAATTTAAATACCCGCAAGGTAGTGGAAGCTTCATTATAGGTTGTGCCTGTTCTACTTAATTTAAGATTAAATAAAAAAAGTTAGTTTAACCTTCTTCAGTATTTGTATTTTGTTTAAAACGTAGCGATAATTCGCTATGAGTCTAGTATGGTCTGCAGGACTTTAGCTTCTAGATGCAGTATAATCTATAAAATTTTAAATGAAAATTTAGATTTATCTTTTCACCAACAACATAGACAGACTAAAAATCTGACGATTAATCTCATTTCTTATTAATAATTTGGTAAGCTGGCTTTGTTTTAATTAATTTGGCCGAAAGATCGATTTGACCGATTTTAATTAATTTGGCCGATGATCTAACTCTAGGATTTGCTTTTTGTAACAAGCAATCTGAATCAATCAGACTATGATGGATACCATCGAACAAATCTTCATGAAGGAAACTGGTTATATATTGGGATTTACAGAAAACTACGTGCAAACTGCTTATTCAGATGCTAGGAATCGGACCCGAATCACACTGTCGGTGGTCTGTGGTTTTATTCTGTCGAACACTAGTAGATAACTACGTAGTAAAACTAACTGTACTTCTGCATCTAATTACTACAGCACTGTTGGCTTTGACATTAGGTTTTTCAGGTGGCACTTTCGTATGAATTTTACATGCGCATGTTATTAGTACTCATTTATATCGACGTCAACTTTAAATGCTTATAACATAATTCCTGTTTTGTGATTCTTCCCCCCATATTATGGTAATGCCTATTAGCGGCTGAGCTGTAAAATCGTTGAACACTGGTAGTTCCGATTTGGGCTCGATTCTAGGCCTACGGAATGGTTGTATGGGCGTTCTTGTGATTTTATTCTTGTGTGACTTGTATACGAACCAGTTTTCCCTAGAAAGTCCATGAAGACGTCCCTCCCTTTAGCACTAGTGTGCTTTGCCATAGTAAACTAAACCAAACCAAACCAACCCATACTCTGGCTTTCTACATTAAAAAACATGTATTCGGGAATTTTTCTTAACTATGAGTTCTTTTTGGAAAGTTTTGGCATTCTGTCTTTTCTATATACCTCATAATTCTATGGACATCACTCAGACGGGATTTATACATTAGAATTAAGTTCATTACATTTGGTTAAGTTGTAGAGACATTAGGTTATTTTGAAGCAGGAGACATGAAAAATGAGCAACGCCTTCGCCGGGAATCGAACCACGGACCTCTCAGTTACGCGTCGAGCATGCAGACCACTACACCACGAAGGCATGCGAAGAAGTCGGGAGAAATACCTTATATACTCCCCCTTTTTAAAGGGCGACTGGGGTTTGGGGGACCAAATCGCCAAATCCCGGTGGTGGAGAATCATCATCCACCACCTTTTTAGTTCGGGCGCCAGTTGTAGAGACATTAGGTTATTTCGAAGCAGGAGACATGAAAAATGGGCAACGCCTTCGCTCTTCGCCGAGAATTGAACCACGGACCTCTCAGTTACGCGTCGAGCATGCAGACCACTACACCACGAAGGCATGCGAAGAAGGCGGGAGAAATACCTTATAAAGTGCGCTAAGGGAAATCAAATTATATTTTTAGATGGATATTGCTTTTTTTATATTGGTTGTAGTATATTTATATTTGTATTTGTATATTTATATTTGTATATCTTTTTTTATATTGGTTGTAAACTACCCTCTCTGAGTGCTTGAGTAAGTTGGAATGTTGCTGGCGGTACCGAGTCCAACATTATTCGCCATTTGTAACGTCGAATCAGTCAGTTAGGTCCAAATCAAATAACAGCCACTTGATAACCAGTGTTTAAACAAACAATGAGACCTAAAGCGAACTTATGGTCCGAGACCAAGCTGATGATCTATTTTCTGCTTTTAGTAAGTGGCTACAATATTCTCTTCTTAGTATGGTAGCCTGATATGTGAAGCTATGACCGCTTACTAGTCCTTCATTTGGGTCCAGTCGACAAAAATATACACACCTCTAAACAGAAAGATCAGTTGTTGAATACTGACCAACGAAAATTCGGAGTTCCAGTTAGGCCTTCGATAGACGGCCCCATTACAGTAGCCAATATCAATAACAGCAGAATCATATAAATTTTTGCTCCTTGGAGGATTTTTTTTCTCTCGAAATAATCAGACACTTGCTCGTCAAGCAACTCCCAAACGGAATAGTAGTTAGTGATGATGACTGCCGTACTGAAGGATCCGGGTTCGAATCTCGGAGAGGGCGTGACAGTGTCTGTGTCGGAAAAAAACACTCAAAATAATCAGCAAGCCCAAATCTTCTCCAGAAGTTGGTGGTAGATGAAGAGGAGTGGGAGACTCATGGACTCCCACTCCCTCGGGATGTTCCCCCAACTTCCACTTCGGGATGTTCTCCCTTCGAATTCTATCGCGGCTTGAAGTTTAGCAGTTATCAAGGCCTATCTATGCCTAATATACCTAGATGGATTCTAATTGAGCATTTATCGAGAATGACCGGAATCTTAGGTCATTTAACCAAACATTTGGTCGTTTAGCCTTTTTATCATTTTGAACGCTGCACTACAGGGATAGTCCAATACTGCACCCTCGAGAAAGGCTAGAAGACAGTCCTGTCTTATGCGGGACTCAAATCTGCAAGCTAGTAGTCACCTTCAGCTTTACTATAAAACGCCAATTCATGACGATGCTCCTTGAAAGAAGTATTGTCTACATCAATCATCCTCAAAATCAATACTTTTATTATATGAAATCTACGCCAATCTAAAGGCGATCCCCTGGATTTTACATTTTATTTTGGTGTGTGTGTGTTTTATACATTCTATTTATCAGCTTAGGCAGTTGCTTGATATACATGACATTATGTCTATTTTTTTCCGCTAAACATTTCTTTTTTTTGGGGGGGAAGATGATTTAATTATGAATTTTATATTTATGGAAATGCAATTTTGTGCTGTTTAAAAACTTTTATCAAGTAAGATGATCTTGTCTTTTCTGAATAGAAATGTAATATTTTGATTACTGAAAGTAAGAAGTTTTTTAACTCTAATAAGGAATTTAGTTAAATATATATATATATATTTTAGATTTTGTTTTTCTTCAGTCCCTCCCTCAGAGTAATTATGTTCAATAGGATTGGGATCGTCACAATACTAAGCTCTTCAACTGTTACATGGGCCTCTTTTCTTTGATCAGCCCTGTGATGGATTTATTACTATCTTATCGCTTCTCATATTACGATAAATTATCGAATCTTAATCAAGAAATATGTAGAAAGAAATTGCACATTTTTTGTTTATTATGTCATTGCTTTATGCATCAATGTTAAAAATTTTGCGTTGATATTTAGTTGTCATTTTAATTTTCCCTTTAACGTGAAAATAAAATGAAAAAATATCGAACTAAAACCAGCGATTACGAGGAACAGTAAAAATTCTAACGTAACACAAATTAAAGTGAATAATTCAGGTTAATTACTGCAAAATTTTCTCTTCCCCCCTTGCTCGATTTTAAAGCAGACGTGAAATTCTCACGAATGTTAAGTTTTAAACCGAATTTTTGCTTGTACCAAATAGACGAATACTACTTCAATTTCTGTACATCTACCATCATTCTCGCCTGAAGCCCCCTGGAAAAAAAAGAGTTCCCTAGCGATTTCCAAGTATTGATAATCGATACATTTTTTTCGCGAATGGTACCTTCTCGTAGAGCTATGGTTCTGATCGATAAATATCGATAGCTATCGATTGCCAATAGTAGCTGCGCCATAAGCGTTGTTTACGGCAGCTAGGGAGACATCGATCGAACGGAGAATCGATTAATCGATCAGATGTTGATTACAGGCAGCTTCTGTTTGGTAGGGAGGGTATGCATTCGCATTCCATAGCAAAATATTGCATCGGAAATCCGATGCGATCTGCACATGTAATAGGGCACCCGAAAATCTGGAGGAGTCAGTCGTTTATTAAAGCTTCCCATTTGAATCGGGTATTTGGCCCCGAAGTGATGAATGCCGGGAAATATTCCTGCCGTATAGATTGGCTTTTCCGCCTATCGACGAAATGCGGAACGATTGCTTTGCCTAATGAAGTTCAATGAGCGAAATCACGAAGATTCCTTCCTTACGAAAAAACGTTCATTTGGTGACAATCGCTGTTGACTTGCCGTGAAGTCAATCGGTGCTTATTGAGAATATTGAGTCATCTCGTTTCAGTCTTATGATCGATACATTTGACACAGTATTAGTCAAATAATTACATATTCTTTCAGATCAGTTTTGTAAACTTATACAAGGCGCTGAATTCTTTATTAATTCTCAGTGATGATTACAGATAATTAAAGCTAACGATCTAGCTGATTCATTGCTTTCTGTAAATTTATTAATCAAAAATTGCCTTGTATTTGGCTCCCGGTTGATTTTGTTGAATATTGGTTTGAGTTACTTGTTACAGATCTTATTTTATTCGGTGCTTGAGTTAACTTCAGATATTTGGGTTCGGTTTGTTTGAGCGTACGCGAGGGCTATGTACTTATAGAGGCCTCGTTAGTGGCGGAGAAAACGACGAAAACGATCATACAGCCAGCGCGTTCGCCGGGATCCGAACTTACGTTGAACTAACCGTGATCAGTGACACTACCGCTTGGTTCACTGCTAGGCCCAGCTTTAGGTGAAAACTTTATTTAAAATATGAGGTATATTAGAACTTTCGTTTTAATATGTTCTATTATTACAGTACGGAGAGAAGGAGAATTTGAGATGTTTAGTAATATCAAATATATGAGAATCGAGAATTTTATAATTATTGTTATTAATGTTTGATGTCATATTTGATATTGCACAATGATTGAAGAATACATCCCAGTAATATCTGTAGTTCCATTCGTACTGCAATTTTCATCAAAACTGAAAACTTCAAGCAGCACCATTTTCTCTCCGAATAGTCATTTGAAAATGCTGGGGAAAAAAGAACTGGAAATAAAGTATGGCAAACATTTTGATACTTGAAAGGCGAATTCTGAATGGGGTAATATGTTTAATTTCAATTTGTTTTAATAATGAGCAATCAACCGGGTATATATGTTAGATCCGAAACTGCTATAAAAGATTATACTATGACGCAAAACTTAATTGAGAAAATACCTGACACATCTTAGTACCGAACAATAGAATCTACACAATCATTTGCTTGCTGCAAAAGCTTTCTGTGAATGGATACGCAAAACGCTTAATTCTTTTTTCCACGTTAAGGTTTGTTGGTTAATTAGGTTTGTTAATTAAGTTCTTCAAAACTGTCTGTCTAATGTAAGAGATGCCTGCGTGGTAGATACTGAAATTTTATTTTATTAATTACATAGCACAACATTTCCTTTAATAATTATGGCTTTATAATTTTTTATTAATTTTATTAATTATGGCAGAGCACTTGATAGCTATATTTGCCTAAGGCAGTGAGCTTAGATGCGCAACTGTCGTAGAAGAAATAAAATGAATAGGCTGGTGTTTTGTCACTCTATGCTTGTGTGTAAGGTCAAGTGACTGGGTCATGTGGGAGAATTTCCCACTCTGGTAAGTAAGTAAATTTAGTTTACTGGCCGACAGCTGACGGCGCTTCCATACTCTGAAATTTCCAATCAAGGTTAAAATTAAGTTATTTAGTATAACGTAACAAATTGCAAGTACTTGAAATCGATGTCAGTCTAAAATTGTATATTTAGCTGTCATTGCGACTGAATTCTAAAGTATAATCATAGAAATTTCTTGCAAGTACCAAAACCGTTAGACGTCAGATAGAAAATAAATATAAATTTGAATTTTTTCTTTGTGTTACTATCATTAGTGTTTTTACATGTTTTTAATAAATATTCAGTAAGCGAAATTTAAAATTTAATGTTATCATTGTTGTTTATTTTTTCTGTGTTAAAAATATTTTAAAATTTTGTTAAAGAAAATCTTCTGGCTTGTCAGTTGTTTCCAGATCGAGGATTCGACCCGTATGGAATTGGAACTTGAGACCAAAGGCTTAAGGCAAGAAGCCCCACTAATGCCGAGTGGCTAAGGTCCCTGAATAAGTTCGAACTGGGTTTACCTAGAAGTGAACGAGCTGGCTGCAGGGTTTGTTTTCGCAATTTGCCTCATGCATAACGTGAATACAAGATAATTTTCCTCAGAAAGTCCTCCACGAAGACATCCCTTCCCCTAAGCAGACAGCATTCTCATGTTTTTCGGTATCCAATTAACCTAACCTTACTAAGATAAGGAATATCTTCAGGGGGCAAAGCGTTCTTTATTGATTTGAATTCATTTAATTCCTTAATCGCGTTTGAAAACTACCTGTGGAACTATTTGAGGAAAGAGCACCTTTGTAGAAGACTTTTTGAGCGAAACTAGATTATATTTGCACTGAACATTGGAAACATTAAAAGCTTAATTCAGCCAGCGCTTCAATCAGAAGAAACGAAGCCCATCACAAATAGGATCCATTTTAAGGTACACATAAAGGTTCTTATTTATCAAGGCCGAAAGGGTTAAAAAAAAGGTAAATGACGGCAACTGAAATGACGGCAAAATATTGGAAACGGTTTAGAAAAGCATCACAGCGTAAAATATATACGTATAAAGCTCGTATAAGGAAAAACCAGAGCGTGGCTTGAAATATATAACATAAATGAATCTTTCAAGGTTCATCAAGGTCCCACACGTATTCACAATGCGCAAGGCTTATATCCATGGCATTAAGAACTTTATTAATTCCGTTTGTCGATAAACATATGTAACACTGAACAGAATATTAAAATTTTTAATGCTTAATAGCATCCGCGAGCACCTGCTACAATGATTCTATAAACTGGTTACTCGAAAAACACGTACGATAATAATCTATTTATCAGTTTCAACTCCCCGGGACAATTTTGATATGCTTTAGAATTTGGAACTCCTTAATGGACAAGCCGTATGTTTCCCGCATACCAAACAGTAAGCCGAACTAACCTTATCGCTTCATTATTCAATCGCTAATTGGAGAAATAGGTTGTCCAGAGACGTCTTATCTGGACTCCTCTTCCACGGATTCGAGACTGAAGATTCCTCGAGAAACAAAAACAGTCCTCCCTCCCTACTCCTTCCTCCCGATATCGATTCAAGAAAGGAGGAACAGACATTCACCGTTTTAGATTGAAGCTGATCGTCTCCATAATGGAAGGCCGCCCTTAGGCCCCGTCCTATACATCAAGCGCGGCGTTCTTAACGCCGCCCGACTCAAATCACATGACCGATATTTATTGGCATATTTCTGTTATCGCCCTTCTATCCGCAGCAAGAGTGTTATAAATCGCACCCTCGTTCGTCTAACAGTCATCTCAGCCTCTTCGACGATATTGTGTTCGGGGATGGTGGCGTGAAAAAGAGGAGGAAAGAGAGATGGTATTCATTTTAAAAATTTAGCGTCAGATAGTGGCCACTTCAATACTGCGTCATTTTCTTTCTGGAGGATGGATATTTTTTTCCCTTCCCTTCCCATCCTCTTCCACGTGTTAAGATCTTCTCCTTCTCGCAGATGAAATGGATATTTTTCCTCGGAAGTCGCATTTTTCATATCTCTTTAGGTTGCTTTTCTGTGAAGTTTGCCTGGAGTAAAAATAGCGTTCCTTTCTTTTCTGTTGTACACGCGAGGTAGAAGTGGAGGATGAGTAGAAAGGGCTGCAGACGTAGAGCCAAATAGGATGAAGGATGAGGAAAGCATCCGTTCAGAAGTGTGGTCACTGATGTTAAATGGACGGGAAAGATATTGCTAACTGCCTGACTTATTTTCTGGTATTCTGTACAATTTATTATCCCAAATTGCACCAGTTCTTTTCCTAATAAGTTTAATATGATGAATCTCTTATGGTGATACAGATGCTAGGATTTGTTTAAACATCCAGAAATCTTCAAGTCCGAATAAACCTATGAATAATCATGGCTAGATTACAGGGTGTACATATCATTAGTTATAGAACCCGGGCACTAGTTACGAACGTATGACTTTCACCCAGCTTCAACCCAGTTTTGATTGAAAATACTTGTATGCGGTTAAACAAGCAATTTAATTAGTTTTCAGTATTATCAGCTTAAACCAAACTTGCACCAGAAAAGCTACATAAAAAGAAAGACACTAAAGCTTAGATCTTGATTAGATGCAATTTACGTTACAGTGTAGAACAGTATACATTACGTTGCAGAGTAGTATATATGCAGCATTTTAGGCACATGCATTTTAGGTTTCTAATGTGTATATTAATTTGCTTAACAAATGCATGCGACTGGTGTTACAGCGTCGTCTTAAGAGTATTATGGGCCGCTGGGCAATGTGCTGGGAGAATTATATGCAAACACACACAGGTGACAATTTCGGTCGGCTTGCAAGGACAATTTTCGGGTATCGTCCGGAATCTACAATTGTACAACGGCTCTCACTCACGGAAAAAATGTAAGTAGATTAGCACGGAGCCCTTCTGCTCGCAAGGCCTCCGAGCAAATGTCCAGTAGGCCCATCCGTTAAAACGACCCTGGACACTTGGACAAGTAACATACGACTATTGATACTAGTACAAGTAACGTAAAGTTATAATAAAGAAATCGAGCTTATATTATAAGGTATTTCTCCCGCCTTCTTGGCATGCCTTCCTGGTGTAGTGGTCAGCACGTTCGACGCGTATCCGAGAAGTTCGTGGTTCCAGTCTCGATGATGGCACTGCTCATTTTTCCCACCTCCTGCTTCGAAATAACCTAATGTCTCTACAAAAGGCTCCCGAACTAAAAAAGGAGGTCGATTATGATTCTCCTCCACCCGGATATTGTGATTGGCTCCCCTAATCCTCAGTCGCCCCTTAAAAGGGGGTGTATATAAGGTATTTCTCCCTCCTTCTTCTGCCTTCGTCTAAGGTATTTCTCCCGCCTTCTTCTCATGCCTTCGTGGTGTAGTGGTCAGCACGCTCGACGCGTATTTCAGAGGTCCGTGGTTCGAGTCCTGGCGAGGGCATTGCTCATTTTTCATATCATCTGCTTCGAAATAACCTAATGTCTCTACAACATTTTTGTGCATAACGGTGTTTTAATTATACATTTGCTATTAGCTTTGATTGCAAAAGCGCCAGTCAGCAACCGAATGGCAAAATCATGCACACTGGTAATTTGACTCAGATTCAAACTCTGGCGAACGGGTTGGCTGCATGGAAGTTTTAGTGGTTTTCTTCATGTGTAAAGTAAATACGAACCAGTTTCCTTTAAAAAGTTCTCCGCGAAGGCATGCAGTCTCTTAGCTAGACATCGTATGTGCACTTTGGAGCAATAAAAATAATTCAATCCCATACAGTTGACCACAGAAAACATGATAAACAGAACATGCTCTTTCCGTTGTCAAAAGAATCGTAGATTTACATAATTGGAAATGGCTTCGACTCTGTTAACATTACGAACATACATACTAACGGCACATGTACATCTACGAATGATTTTGACTTCAAATAAGGAGGTTAAAACGGAGCACACTATCTTTTAAGATAATTCCATTTGTAAACACGCTTCATCAGATATTCATATATTGACTGCAGACAGGCCAGTGATGCAATAAATTCACCTAAAATGAAAGAAATGTTGCTGTTTGTACCTTATGTGTGTATCTTGGAAGAACAATGGCTCGAAGAAGTCAGATTAAGGCAGTGCTGACAGCTGTTAAGAGGTGAAGTTTGTAAATTAAACCTAGGGATGAATATAATTGTCTGCCCTATCTCTCTTTCATTAAAGTTAAGACAGAAAACGAGAAATTCCTAAATAATTGCAAAGCCAAAGCAAGGAATGAATGAGCATTGTTTTCTCATTATCTATATTGGATATCGATATTAGTATATTCGAGACTTCTGTCGACGTCGCAGAAATATCAGTTGATTAATATCGATTCTTTTAAGTATTGATATTCGATTCTATTTTGATAAAGTGAGATGTTCAATTTTAAACTAGTCTAAATATGGAAATTAATGCAATAAGATAATGACAGAGTAATACGTAGTAAAATTATTCCTTATCTTTAGTTATTGCAAACGCTTTAATTAGACTGACTGGAAGTGGTTCGAGTACTTTTATATCTTTAGAAACACTAAAAATAAATTTTGCTTTCTCTAGTTTGAACATTCTGTTTGAAGTTTAATATAGTATGAATTGAGATTAGCCAGCAACGTTTATTCTGTACTTAATAATTAGACGAAATTACGTTCGTAGTTAAAATAAATAGCCCAATTCATTCTAAACAGTTTTTTCTTCATACTTAATATTTTAGTGGTTTTAGATATCTCTTTAAATAAAAAGCATTTGGAAGCAGTAAAGCATAAGCAGAGCAAAAATCTATAGCCTCTTTGGTTGTTTTATTTATATACATACTTTAGATTTATGTTGTAACGGGAAGCTTAAGTCCTGTAGGCTCTATTAAATGAACAACGAGTTATCGCTTCGTCTTAAACAGCTCACAAAATACCAAAGGAGGTTAATGTAACCTATTTTTATTTAATGATAAAATAACATAATAGGCACAAATTTTGCTACAGACGGAACTTCCACTACTTGTGGATATTTAAATTTAAGAGACAATTAAATTCACACGCTGGTAACGTAGTCTGAGACTTTATATAGAATAGACTAAAGTAAGCTGGCTCAGATACACTCACTTCCAAAAGTTAAGCACGAAGATGTAAAATGCAAAAAAATCAACAAATACTGCTTTGATTGACACAAAATTCGGCAGGAAGTAGCCTATATATTTATGCATAAAACAAAATCAATAATTATACACAGAAATGAAAACAATATTAAATTTTTGTAAGTTATCAGATAATGATATACTGGAGACTTAAACAGAATTATGTGTAAAGTGAAAATAAGCTGCATAAAATGAAAAAAAAAGACATTAATAGGGTATGTGATCCCCCCTCATCTGCGTACAAAGTTTACACCTTGTTACCATGCTTTCAATTAGGTGGTCAACCACTAGAGAATTAAGCAATCGCCATTCTTCTTGTAGAGCAGTTTCCAGCTCAATAAGAGTGGCTGGAGGTAGGAAACGGGAAGATACAGCCCGGCTGAGAGCATCCCAATGATTTTCAATGGGATTAAGGTCGGGCGAATATGCTGGCCACGCCATACGCGCAATCCCTTCACTCTCCAAGTAGTGATCGACGATCTGAGCTCATGGGGACGTGCGTTATCGTCCATTAAAACAAAAGTAGGGCCAACTGCTGCAGCGTACAATCTCACAATGAGTTCTAGAACTTCATCTCGATACCGGACAGCCGTCAAAGAAACCCGTTTAAAGATGTGCAGGTCGGTGCGGTATCCTAATGAAATCCCTGCCCACACCATAATGCTTCTGCCTCGGAATGCGTGATGTTCGGTGATGTTTTGGGACTGATTGCGTGTTCGTTGTTCACGCCATATCCTCATACGCTTGTCATCTGGCTCCAGAGCAAATCTTGACTCAGTAAACATAACATTGCCCCAGTCAGACACATTCCAATTGACATGTTCCCGGCACCACTGTAATCGTGCCCCTCTTGATTGGACGGGTAGAGAAACACAAACTCGAGGTACCCGGGCGTACAGTCCACTCATGCGTAACTTTCGGCGTACAGTAGCTGCAGATATCGCCTTACCAATGAACGCTGTAACCATAGATATCACACGTGTGGAGGTCGCTCTGCGATTCCGCTTGGGTACAATAGCAATATATCGATGTTCCGCGGGGGTTGTATCCCTTGATCGACCGGCTACGGACCTTCGGACAACTGTCTGTGTGGTTTGGAATTGTTTCCATAAACGTTAAATTACAGAACGATGAACACCGAAGAAAACAGAAACACCTGTGATCGACTGTCCTGCTTCAATGCGCCCCACAACACGCCAGCGCTCAGAATCTTCCATTCGTCTTCTGGAAGTCAAAGAAATAGGTATGTCTTGAAAACAAATTGTACGAAAGTTTTAAACACCTTCTGTCAGCACTTACAATCAACTTCTGTAAGCCTTCATAAAGCTGGCTTCTTATAAGACTGCCTTTTTCGCATATTTCTTGACATGAAAGCGCGACTGGCTGTTACCTAACATATTTGCATACTTCCATCTACCTCTGCAGCGAATTGCATCCTCTTCAATTCTGATTGGCTTCCGGAAATTAGCATTTCCTCTTCGTGCTTAACTTTTGGAAGTGAGTATGTTTTAGCTGCTTGTATTTTAAAATATCAGCCAGAAAATCGCTAAAGCCGGAATATCACTTGTAAGTGGAGCTAACGAGATTACTGATAACAAGACGCGGTTGCTAGAGGCTCTAAACTAAAGAAACAGAAGAAGAAGTTACATTAAATACTTAAATCATAATAAATGGTTAATTAACATGGGATACCTTACAACTTATTTGGGTAGTTTATAAATTACCAGTGCCACCGTAATTTTACTAATTGGAATAGAAAGAGTAAAGAAAACATTAATTTAAAACGCCTGTTTGCCAGAGATAATATGCCCAGAAAGGGTGATATGTGATAACACTTGCAAAATCCTAAAGAGTTATCGCATATTCCACTCTGAGGCAATCAAATGATTGGGAAAAGCGCTTTTTACCGGATTTACCATTGGAGAAAGGATGCGCGGTTTTCACCTGTCGTGCACACAGATTTGGTGATTTTTTATTTTTCAGACAGCATCTTAATTTTATACTCATTTGTGTTGATAGGGTACTGGTTTTCCTTTACGTGGCAACACATTTAACATTTAGTGTGTCAGGACTGAGTGTTCTGTGCGTAGTCTTGGCAAACATCTTAAAGTAACTCCTTAAAGTCTTTAAGTCCTGATCTGGAACAGGGAGCTGAATGCAGCTATGTTCTGGTTGTAGACACTGTGCTTTAGTGGTAGAATAACTGCACTTGAAAGGGATTTAAAATCCTCTTTTATTAAATCAATATTATTTACAAATCACTTCCCAGCTCGGGAGAGATACAGAAAGTAAAAGACCACACTTGGGCCTAAACGAACAATCAGATAAATTTAAACTAAAGCTAAATAGAAATTTAATTAACCTTTGCTCACAGAGCTCTACGCGGAGTTGGCCTCTAACTAAATGGTGCGTAGCAAGAATTACTAATACTAGCGCACTTGAATTTATTTCAATAAGCAATCACGTAGCAAGCACTATGGCTTAGAATTTAGCTGCTAGCTGGTCAGGCGAACGTCGAACAGAATGACCGTGATCTGAGACTAAAAGCTCTCTCACACTGAGAGGTTTCTCCCACTGGTTTAAATAGTACTTGGTTTTACTTCAAATTAGCATAAGCTGAAAAGGCGCGCTTCTTCTGACGGGAAGTTGAAACATGAGAAGAGATAGAAAGATTTAAATTAAAATAAAACTTTGTTAGTTTAACTAAAACCTTACAAGTGGACTTCTACATCACACTGAAAAGCATAAAAATTCCACCCGAGCTGGATTAACCATTAAGCAACATAAACAAGTGTTTAGCGCATCAAGGAAAGGGGGCACCACGAAAAGGCATTCAGAGTCTCAAGAAAAGGCCGCACCCCAAAAACTTCTCGATGCCAGTTTTACGATGCAAATTACGGCCCAGCTAAAGATTGAGAGTGAAATAAGGGGGGGGGAACTGTGCGGGCATCAGAATTTAGGGGCCTTCAAAAGCCTTGATTCGGCCCTGAATTAAAGCGTTTTTCTGACCAAATATCCTTAATATGTGAGCTTTCCTCAAATACAATAAAACTCAACTTAACATGGGTTAACCGAAATAATAAAATAATACTTAATAGTGAACTAAACTAAATCGATAAACTCGAAAGTTAATTACTCCCACTTTTTACAGCGATTTTTCATTTTTTCATTATTCAAAAATATCATATATATTTTATAATGTCAGTATATTTATATGAAATCCTATTGCAGTCTGGTGCAATTTGAACAAGTAAGATGCTAAAGATCTGTAGAATAGTTCGTTTCTGTAAACAATTCTTTAGCCCAGGTGGATCTTCAAGTTCAAATTATATTCAGTCGAACTGTTTATACTATTTCTCAACATACATTTGAATTGTTGAAAAGTTCTTACAAACAGAAGGGGTGACTTAGAGGCCTAATTCTGTTAGTGAAAGCTAAACTGTTAAGAGTATTCATTGATCCGTACGATTTCCATTTGGACTTTACCGATAATTCCTACAGGATAATAAACTGGGCTATAGCAGAAAGAAAGGCCACATTGAAATAATCCTTCGTTTACATCGAGCGGCATTGAATCTGTCAGACTAAGCCCTCCTAAAATAGAATTTAGTTGTAATAAACAACCACTGCGATGGATTCGCTCATTACAATTTAATTCTGCGTCATCAAATAATCGATCAGATAATAGAGGACAGTGGTAGGATTTGCAGCAGAACTTGGCCCCATTTCAAGATTTTGTTTCCTGTAATGATCCTTAATTACACAACAGATCTGTACTTTTTCCAGTTGCAAAATGACCCACAGTCTCCTAAGAGATCTAAAAGAAATCGACTGCGGTTGTGAATCGAAATTTGAATATTTTGTTCACAAAGGGCACTGATTAGATTTTTCAGGGTTATTAATTCTTTTAGTCGGTCTCTTAATCCTTATTTTTGCTGCTTCCTTATTTGTTTATAGATTTCAGAAAATGAAGTAATCTCTTAATTGCATTCCACAGAAATAATTTAATATTTAATCCGAAAACATTTTTACAGGTACAGTTAATCGAGCATCGTTTGTTTATTACAGTTTCCTTCAGAAAAATTATCTTTGAGATCTTTCTAGGAGAACCGCCTTGTATTTATTCACAGCCATCCAAAAGCCTGCCATCATTTAAAGAACTCGTATTTCATCGTATCTGCAGCGCACAGTAATGTGATTTCAGCAGAAATGTGTAATAGTTCCGGTGTATTTTAAGGAATTCCATTGCATGTGGTTTTTTTATGTATATGATCTTATATTAGAAAAGGGGAAAGTATAAAAATGAGTCTGCCGTGGACACACTCAGCTGATTAATGTTTATCAATTTGTTTCACTCAAACCGTTGTGTACGGTGAAGGCTTTGATTAATTTTGTGAGTTGATTTATTTTATTCACTTTACTGCTTTGTTTCGCGAAGTCATGTTGTAAAGTAAAGCAATAAAATAATGGATCCGTCTTCGTTTAATCTTTATTTAACGTTATTTATTTATTTTTAAATTTCGTTTATTCTTATTTCCAAGTCTCAAATTGTATATATAACTTTAAAGTTGTGTTTATTTCCTACTTTTTAATTCTCTCATTCTCATTCCCATGCAATTCATACCGTAATGCGTTTCACGTGTTCATTTATTAGTTCCGTTAGAACAGATTTGCTTCGCTTGTAATAGAACACGATGTACCTGACAATCAATGCTAAATTTGGCAACCGCCATAATAGACTCAACTGTGGAGATAAGCTGAGGATATTGCTTGAAGATTAGCTAAGATCTCGTACAGAGTATGAAGGAATATCTAGTAAATATCAGTGATATATGCTGTCGGATTGTGTCTTTTAACTCTTATAGTGATGCTAAGTGATCTTTTTATACCCTGCTTAGGAAAAAGTCAAAGGTTTTTCCATCATGCAGTATCCTGATGTAGCAGTCGGTACATCCATTTAAACAGAAATTGAACACTTGTGTTCAATATCCAACTTTTAATTGTTTATTTGTTAAAAATATATCATGATAGATTTTTCAGAATTTCTTAAATAAAAGTTAATGACACTGAAATGGAACCGAATTAAAAATATGATGGACGTTACTTCGTCACTAACTTGATTTGGATAAATAGATGTTTTTCAACTATAAAAAATTGAGATATTGTGCCAAGGTGGTTACTTTAATATGTTTATTAAATGCTCAATGTTGCGTTGTATCAATGAGTACAATGACTTAGTTTTCATAGTTACGCTCTTTGGTCCCCGGTTCTTGTACGGTGCGCATTTTTCTTCTGCTGGGGGATAAATTTAAGTTCTTTCTTAAAAGATGCGCTAGAGCAAGTATGAGACTATGATTATCGTCTTTACATGCACCATATAATTAAAAGAAGTGATGTAAAACACATGTACGTAAAAAATGGAAAGTTTTATGTTTTATTTGTACTTTCATTGCACACTTTATGCTTTCATTGTTTTTTGTAATTCAGTGCTTGTAAATTTCAGAAATAAAGCCATTTGAAATTGGTTCAGATAATTTTAATCACCTCGTATAATTTGTTTCGAAGGTAAATTTTTAAGGAACCTGCACAGGATCTTTAACAAAAGTCATTTCCTTGTGATAGAATTGGGAAAGAGAGCATTTTATTTGGTTATGTTGTAGAGGCATTAGTTTATTTCGAAAGCAAGAGAGATGAAAAATTAGCAACGCCTTCGCCGAGTCTCGAACCACGGACCAAAGCCATTGGCCCCGCCCTCAGCTCCACAGCTCCGCTGACGCAGGACTGTCATTTTTATACTACTGACACTATTTCTTTGTTGAAATACAATAATTTTTTACAAATAACCTAAATTTATATCAAATATAGTTAAAAATATCTTTATGTTTAACATTAACGTTAATGAAAAGTTGAAAATACATAATTAAATTTAGAAAAGAAAATGAATGTTACTTGTCAAGTAAAAATAACAACTGATCGCGATAGTTGGATTTCTATTGTGTCATGGAGCTTAATTGCTCTAAAACTGATATTTCTATAAAAATTTAAGTCGAAGAATAATTATGTAGTAGGAAGAATGGATTTTTTTTTGTAGTTTGTATTATAAGGTATTTCTTACGCCTTCTTCGCATGCCATCGTGGTGTAATTGGAAGCATACTCGACGCGTATTCGAGAGGTCCGTGGTTCGAGTCCCGGCGAGAGCATTGCTCATTTCTTCTCTCTCCTGCTTCAAATCAACCTAATGTCTCTACAGTATGACTAATATTTGTTAATCTCATATGCGAATTTTTTCTCTCGTAGTTTCAGTCAGCGAAGTCTAGTTTTTATTTTAACAAAAAGCCTTTTAAAGCATTCAATACTGGTTTCAAAATGCACATATAAGAAGCTTCGTTTAGAAATCCGCAAAAGACACTAAATTCTTTGGGACTACTAAATCTTTCAATATTTCTAAAAACCATTAATAAAGGTTTTAAGGAAGAAGTTAAATTTCAAAAATCTTGTAGAGTCACTGGGTTATAAAACACCGTGAAAAATATGCAATTCTCCCGTCTGGATTCGAATCCGGAATGCGCGTCGAGTGTGCTTCCAGTTATACCACGAAGGCATGTGGGAAGGAAGGAGAAAATACCTTACAACCTTTCAATCAGCAGAAAACTGTCTGACATTTGAGTTTAACTACATTGTCTTTGAATGGGCTCTACGATTTGAATAATGTAGGTTTCCATTTGAATATGGGCATCTGGAAGCCCAATTTTGGAATTTCTTTTATTATCTATTTCATATTTTGTTAACTAATTTTTGATTAACAAACTCAACGAAGCGGACAATGGTAACACTCTACGAGGGAAAAACAACATTTTTTGTCTCCAGCGCGCAAAACTTTGTATCGGAAATTCTAAAGGTATGCTCATTTTAAAATTATTTTGGGATATTGCTGTTGAACTGAGTTTTGCGGTTTAAATGCAAAGAGCATGATATTTAATAAATAAAGAAACCCACAAAATGTTAAAATAAACGCCCCTTTGGGCGTAATGTAAAATCCGAAAGCTTTCAGAATTATTAGTCCAAAGGGGTTTTGTCCCTGAAGGACGATTTTTTTCGTTTTGCGATTCTGTGTCGAATCACTCTGAGTGTCCGTTTCAGTTTTCAAATTGTTGCCGTCAAATATTACAGACCTGTGTTATATTTGAAGAAATTAAATAATGAAGAATCTGCATAAATATTGTATGTTTCTCGCATTGTGATAAAACAACGATACCTAGAGTCATTAAATTTTGCATCTGAAAGCCCAGATCTGAAATTTGTTTTATTATCTATTTCATATTTTGTAGAGCTTTAAGGAATTTTTGACTAACAAACTCAGATTTCAAAAGGAGCAACAGCAACGTTGTACAGAAAAAATATTTTTATCTCCAGCGCGTTAGACTGCGTATCGGAAATTCTAAAGATATGCTCAATTTAAAATTATTTTGCGATATTGCTCTTGAACTGAATTTTATGCTTTAAGTGCGAAGAACATGATATTTAATAAATAAAGGTAACACACAAAATGTTAAAAAACGATCTTTTCGACGTAATTTAAAATCTGAAACCTTTCAGATTTTCTTTCTTTTTTCTTTTTTTGATTAATTTAAGGCAGATTACAAGCTTCAATGAATTGTTTTTTTTGCTTCTTTTTTATTTTTATAATTAGTTATTACTTTATTAAATTTATTTTTTGTTCACCTTCCTTGATGGCGTTGCATAGGGCTCCAACACCTCTATTTCTAGAAATTAAACTCTGAGTACTCATTTACTGTTATACAATCTGGCACATATTTTTTCATCTGCACCTTCACTATCCTGCCAAATGACCGAGGAGAATGAAATAAAACACATAAGCTTGTAAGTTCATATCAACCACAATATTAGTAATATAATTAACAATGCCCCACAAAATTAAATCTGAATGTTTAGTTTGCTTTGTTTCTTTATAGCAAGGGTTCCCAACTTTTTTCCCGCTTACCCTTAATGAGACTATAGAATTATAAAGTAGCTCTAACCAACTTTCTCTTCAGAACCTATACATGAATCCTAGCCTTCCAGTATTTGTGCAATGTGTCTTATTATTTTATTTTAGTGGAATAAATTTAATAAACTGCAATGAATAAACCAAAATACATATTCAGAAAATTGTCCTTTTTTCAGAGAATGATAGTTTTGAGGATGCTTTAAAGAAATCGTCGTTGAAAGGATCTGGAATCTGGTGCTCTGACAAAATAGCCTAAATCAAAGGCTTTTGAACTAGATCCAGTGAAGAGTTTTTAAATTTTTTGTATTTAAATACACTCTTTTGCAAAAAAATCGAAGCACCATGAAGGAAGTGGTTGTTTTTGATGAAACTAAATATGTGTATAGCTCATACACAGATAATAAAATTATTAAAAAAGCAAGGTCATAGTACCTGTTCACGGCTCACAATCACCCATTGAGTGTTCAAATTAGTAGTTGGTCGAACCGCCCCTGGCGGCAATGTATACGTGAATTCGTCGAGGCAAGGAGTGGTAGAGGTTCCTAATGTCATCCTGCGACACATTCTGCCAGGCATTCATCAGTTGTCGCTCCAGATCTGCGATATTTTGTGGTGCCCGAATCTGGCGGCTTACCATGTCCCAGACATGCTCGATTGGTGAAAGGTCTGGTGACCTTGCTGGCCAAGGAAGAGTATCAACCGCATGCGGACAGACCAAAGATATACGAGCGGTATGTGGTTTGGCATTATCTCGGTGGAAAATGGCTCCAGGATGACATGCCATAGAGGGTACCGGCTACAGGATGGTATCAACATATCGTTGAGCTACTAAAGATGTACGGAGGATGACTAAAGATGACCTGCTGTCATCATAAGAAATAGCGCCCCAACGCCTAACACCAGGGGTTTATAGCTGTATGCTTTTGTAAAACAAAGGCTGATTGGGACCGCTGGCCCCGTCCTCTCCAGACACGAACACGGTGGTCATCTGCTTCACGATGTCAGTCTGATGGCAGCCATGATAATCGGTTGCGTCACCACTCCAGGCAACTCCGCCGATGTTGTGGGGTCAAAGAAACGACTTAAAGGCCTCTGTGAGCGTAGCCCAGCCTCAGACAAGCAAAGTGAGATTGTGGACGGTACTACGGGAGGTATAGACGTGGCTGGAATGCGTTGGATAGTTGACAATCATATCGTTGGGGCGATTCGGGCCTGGCGTGCAGTCATCCTATCTTGCCTCGCATTTGTGCTCCAGAGTCTTCATTTCGTCGGCAATTTCCTTGTAGCAAGCTTTGTTGCCAACATCTTTGCACAGCAGTGTATGTACGCTGCAGGTGGCGGCTTATTGCTCGGTATGACAACCCAGCTTCACGCAACCCTACAATGCGACCACGTTCGAAGTCGTTTAGTTGTCTGTAAGGTCTTCGTTATCGTCGTAATAGCATCTTTAGTTACTTCTTTACGGAATTACAATAGCAGCAACAAAAAAAAGGATAAATTTTGACCCTCTGTTACTGGTTTTATACTTTGCGAATGGCGCACTAGAAATGCGCACTATGATCGCAATTCTTGTTCATTTGCTTTGAAACTTTGATCATTTGCATGTTCGATCAAGATGTATTTGCAAACCAAATTTCGTCACGATCGCAAAAGTTCTTGGTGCTTCGAGTTTTTTGCAAAAGAATGTATATGCAAGCGATCTAAAATAGTGCCAGGGCGTATATATGAATTACATCTTGCATTCAAATGCATTACAAAAAATATACATATTAAAATTTGATGTTGTGCACATATTTATATATGCTGTCTGACAGGCATACTTTATTTTCAAAAAAATTTCAGCCATTTTTCAAGCAGGGGGCCGTAGAAATAACTTCCACATACAGGTTACCGCGGCATTCTCTGTCCTATATTCTAAATTATAATTGGAATACAATTTAGAGAAGATTCACATGTTTTGCGTAAAAAGTATCTAACTATCGTAATAATCTTGAAATATGTATGTCAAAAACACTGATTTTGTTGTTTTTACTGTTCTTATATGTCTTGTTTTTATTTTTAAAAAATATACAAATATAGAAAATATTTTAGATAATAAAACTGAATGTGGATTTTGTCGAAAGATATGAAAAGTCGATATTCGCATAAAAAGTTTTTAGAATTGAAGATTGAAATAAGACATGCATATAATAAGATGCATTTGAAATAAAATAAATTTACATTATTTTGTCATGGGCTGTTTTGTCGGAGTTGTGTTTTTGGATTCCACGAACAGTTGTGATTATGTCCTACAAAACATAGATATGCTGAGAATACAGTTAGAGCTGCTTCAACTAGTGTAATGATGACACTTTTCCAGCATAGCCAATTGTTCTGTTTCATCGCAGGAAGTGTGTAAATCGCAAGATCAATACAATATTTTATTTTATTATGGGTTATTTTGTCGTGGACTATTTTGACGTTTAAGCTGAAATTCAGTTGGTCTCCTCAGTTCATTTGTGAAAGTAATGCTTGAAGACTTTTATAATCCATAATTTATAATGTTCGCGTTTTTGTAAACTAAAGCTCATTTCATGTCATAAAGTTAAAAATTGTCTCAAATATTTTGATCCAAAGTTTTCAATATTCCATCACCAGACATTTAACGCTTTTTCAATCATATAATCAATTTTGTCAGGCACTTCGAAAACAGTTCTGTAATTTTAAATTAAGTTTACTTATTTTTTAAAAACTATTCGAGTTGTATAACAAATCTTTGGAGCAACTCATCAATGTGAAAACACATATCTATTTTTATATAAACAACACTATACATTTAACTACTTTAATAGAAGAAAAAGCTAATTTAAAACAAAATTCCACAATTACAATGATTTAAATATCAAAGTTATAAAGAAAGAGAACTTCATAACAGATTTGGGATTTGCTCAATGTAGAAAATATGGTTGGTTGACAATTGTTTTATGTGATACGCGGTGACAGAGTGGGAAAATAAATTGGATATTTACAAATAATTACTTTGCTTTTGTGCGCCTTTCGGTCAGTAATGGTCACACCGAAAATCCTTTCAATTCCTTCTCTCTTTTTTATTTTCATTTTTATTTATTTTTTTAATCGAGAGATAGAGTAAGACTTACACGATACTGTGCTTTACGAAGTTGACAATCGTTCATTGGAAATTTCTGGGATCTTTATTTTTCTCTCTGTCATCGAATGGTTCTGAATTATTTTGAATAGTTGAGATTATACTGCGTTTAAAACTGATATGATATCATCTGCAATCCTTCATAATTTTCCTATAGCTTGTTCTTTTCTTCCCGCCTTTGGTCAAGATTTTACCAATCATACAGCTATTTTTTCAGTTTAACCCAGCTTTTCTTCTCTTTAATTGCATCTAATCGAGCGTAATATATTTTGGAAAACATTTACGCTGCTCCAAAGCGAAAACTGTTTATATTACCAAGAATATCAGGCAACTGAGCCAGAACTCTCTTTTCTTTCTTCCTTTGAAGGTAGCCACACCCATAATGGATGCAAGACATGTGTTATGAATGTACCATATAACTAACACTAATAAGCCGAGCCACCTAATACTATATCATTTCAATCACTTGAAAGAATGAGCAATTATATGCAAGGCTTTAAGGAGTACCCTCCTTACTCATTCAAGGAAATCTTATAAAGCTAACAGGATAGAAGAAGACCAATGCTTCAGGCTGATTAAAGATAGAAGAAAAAGAAAAGCTTTGGTGAAACTTAACGATAATGAACTAACCCTTTCGTTTAAATGGTTTTGATGTTCCACCATCTTCAGTTAAACGATTTTGATGTTCCGCCGTCTCAAAACGTGTTCCGATTCTTCATTCATCTTACGTGTCATCATCCCCTACGCTTTCGAAGAATACATATCGTGAGTGATTGGGTGAGAATTCCGAGAATATCCACATTCTTCGAAGCGGAAGTAGAGTCCTTTACCGCTGTTTGGCGATTTTCGAAGGCGTTTGTTATCGGATGCAAACAAGAAGGTCACGACTTACGTCATACATCATAGAAAAGAGTTCCAATTTGTTTTTGCATGTCAGATAAAAAAATTCTTCTTGAACTCTTTTACTTGAAAATAAATAAGTTTAGATTATAGATCTTAGAAGAGACTTCTTATTAGCATCAATGAAATAAGATTTGAATACTTATAATTCTACGGGTTATGTACCAATATTTAAGATGCTCATCACGATGTAACTTTAAAAGGATGGGCAAAAATAAAGTTGATGAACAATTTGCCTATTAAAGCTTTTTTCCAAGTAAATATTTTTTTTATTCGTTGCTCTTGTTTCTTCAACGAAATTTCATTAAATGGTACTGTTCCCTAAATTAAAGCATGTTTAGTTCATTCTCTCATGGTCTAATTCTCTATAACATTAATAATATGAATTATTGTCTATTTTTTCCTCATATATTACGAGTGGTTTAAGTTCATTTGATCAAAACAGTGCACATAAATATTAAATAAAATGTTTGGAAAGACTCCGCTAAGGAAATTTGTAACCTCAGTAAACGGTTCTGTCCCGGATGCATAATATATATTATTAGAAACATCTTTATTAATTAAGATTCTGCTACAATGAGGTCATATAATTTGATCCCCAATGTAAGCTTCACATCTATATACAGGAATTATTCATTAAATCACTATAAAACAGGACGGACCCTTTGCCCACTTATTTCTACGCAAGAAATATGGCGAACTCCGACATCTGTATAGTAGGTATCTGTATCTGTAGGTAACTTCCGATCATTACATTTTCTCATGCCCCTTAACTGAAGATAATCACATAAAATCCCCACAAAATGATCTCATGGCATTGCAGAGGTTTCTAATTAAAGATAGATATCAGTATCCGAAGTTTCGAAAAATTATGCAACGACTGTTTTCCTACGGCCTAGATTTTTGGAAATATAAATTCCTCGTGCTGCATAAATTTAATAACTCTTACATCCTGTTAATATGCTCAAAAGTATTCCACTTGTGAACTTTATAAATTGTAGTAACCTGATCCAGCGTACCATTTTAAGTATCTTTTTTAAAACATTGTTGGTTTCTTGTCAAAATTATTTTCTGTATTCCCAATTTTTGCATTCTCAAATCCCTAGCTCTCAGATTCATGCTTACAGTGCTTTTCAGTGTTATCCCCAAATGATTTGACTCCGTGGATACCTCTTAAGAGATTAGTACAGTTCAATATAAAATTGAGTTCCCAGTTCTTATTATATTTATCTCATTATGTGCCGCCCAACCAGGATAGTGGTTAGTGACTCTGTCCGCTGTACCGAAGGACCTGGTTTCGAATCGCGGAGAAACCATGAATATTTGTAAATGTATAGCATGGGGGCCCTAATCGAAAGTCCTCTCGAGAATTATGGCAGGGAAGGAGGGGTGGGAGATTCTCGGACCCGCCCCCTTGGGGTGCTATCCTTCAAATTTGGGAGTGGAACTGGTCAAAGTCGTGCTGTCATCTGTATGGTGCTCAAGGCTCTTGCCAACGACAGGGGCAATACTGCTGCGACGAATTTCGTGGGCTTAATCTGATATCAGACAAACGAGATCAGTCACAACAGCGTCTCATTATGTTTATCTATTACTTATTATGTTTGTATATTATTTTTGTTACATTACAATAGATGTTCTCAATTTAATTTGTGAATTTCATATTGTTTTGAAACTACATTGTAATCTCTTTATGTCATAAATCATTATTTTTAATAAATACTGGATGCGGAGTATACGGTGGGATTATATGATGTGCCATTATAGGTAACTCTAGATCCTTTGGAAAGCTTCAGGTGCTCATCTCCTCCACCTTTCTTAACACTTGTAAAGCTTGCAATTTAAAACAAAAAATTTAGGGTTAGTTAGTATGAGGCATTACCAGTTGATCCATGATACATCGCTGGGGTCCCTCATACTTTTATCTGTACTTCTATCATAATGCAGCGCAATAAATTTAAATAGGTTATTAAAATAGAATTACCCTGAAGAAAACTTGTCCTCGTCAATACTCCTGGTCACCGGTGACTTATGTGTTGAGAGTCACCCGAGGTCACAACAGTATGATGTGGTGCAACAAATTTAGATAAATTATTAAAATAAAATTAATCCGAAGGCCATCTATGGCGAATGGACTTAAAGTTACCGGCAACATAACACCGTACGGTAAGAACACTTGCCAGGTACATGGGTAACAAATGCATTCTACGCCGTA
Source organism: Stegodyphus mimosarum (assembly GCA_000611955.2). Lineage (NCBI taxonomy): Eukaryota > Metazoa > Arthropoda > Arachnida > Araneae > Eresidae > Stegodyphus > Stegodyphus mimosarum. Next base: position 626,776 of record KK115840.1, on the reverse strand, counting down.
ACGATATGTAATGCTCTAAAATTGCTTGAAAAAAATCTTCGCTAAGGAAATTTCTTATGTGAAAAAATTAGTACTGCATTCATTACAGTAAACTGATTTCGGCCCTTTTAAACAAAGTTTGATGGATAAAGTCTACGAAAGAGTGCCTAAAAATAGAATGGTTATAAATAAATGCATCCGTTGAGTTAAAGTTATGGAAAAGAGATATAAAAATGCTCATTCTTCTTCATAATATTAGGGAACTAATGGTAAGATTCACTGACATACACTGTTGAAAGAATGCTTGTTTTGCTAACAATGAGAAGGGAATGAGGACTGGTATATTTCCTGTAGGAGCGTGAGGAACAACAGCAACGCTCCCATGTCCTGTTGTAGTTAATAATTAGCCCATCCAGCTAGCAACTGGACTGGGTCAGACTTGAATTGGTCAATTCTTTTTCAGGTTCAATGGTTAATGTTTCAAGATTCTACTCCAGAAACGTCTAGTTGATTCTAGAGTCGGAACCCAAACTAAAATGTGTGATGATAAGCCGACATCACCTTCTTCTTTTTCTTTTTTTCTGTCCTCCCCATTCGTTCTCTAAGTGGAGATAGTAAAGAATTAAATGCGTTTTTCTTATGTACTTTTGTGGTGTATTTATCAACTATATAAATCAGTAACCGGAATGTGTCAGGTTCAATTCCCAGAGAGGGCAAAACAGTTTTTCAAATTCGTTGCTTTGGAAAAAAACCTAATAATCTCCAAAATTTTACAGTGTAAATAAATAATATTTCCTCCCTTCCAATGCTCGCACCAGAACTCGAAAAGGCAATGAACAGTATAAAAATGTTTTAGTTTCTTCAGTGAATTAGCTAAGAGGCTTCTTAGAGAATGAAGCCCTGGACATTATTATCAATGCATTGTAATGATCATTCATGGCTCCATTATTGGCACTCACAAAGCTTTGAACAATTTAAAGAGCATTCTAATATTAATTCTGTATAATTCCAGTTCAAATGTCCGGCCAGTTTGCTGCCTTAGATATCCGTAGGAAGATTATAATAATATATTAAAAGCAGCCATTAACTCTGAATCATTATTTCTCTTTAAATTTCAAAGTGGGTGGATCTTCAGGTTTTATAAATAGTTGCGACTTGTACTCATTTCATACGCTATTAAAGTCCACATCACGGTTTACTCCCTTCAACTTTTATCCACCACTATTTTTTCTTTATATACAGATATGAGAGACTAAAGTAGACGACTCCTACTTACCTCAAACAACGAGACAGCTGGTCTCGGCCGCGGAGAGGACCTCGTACAGGTCATGATTTGACATCATCATCTTGGCACTTTCAACCGGTCTAATTCCATGCCTGACTGATGACACAATAGCCGAATTGAAAGTGCATTCAATTGTTCCGGTTGACATTACCATTGCTATTACGGAGGGCGAAGAAAACACTTAGTAGCACCGCCAGTTTTTTTCTTTCGTCGACTCCCCGTTCATTTTCCAAAGTAATGCTTTTTTTCTATCCGTCAGTTCTGCAGGCAACCTATCATTAGAAAATATAAGTACTATTGATAATGATCGGCAGTGTCTCTGCCTAGCTCAGCTGTAAAAACACATTATTCTTTGTCTATGGAACCCGACGAATTTCAGCAAGGGCAGGTAAGTATTCAAAGTAAAATAAATAACACGCCTCCATCGTAACTAATGATTGAGGTATTTTATTGAAGTCTAGAAAATTTTTTTATCTTTTAGCTGTGTAAGCAAGCAAGTCTATTAAACAATTTGAAGCCATAAATAAACGCGTAGCAGAGTTCGAAGAAATGCAAATCTTTTTAGCTTTTCGATCGGATTAACAAAGGTAATTCTAAGCAAATCTTATTCTGTATTAAAATTTTTAAAGCTTTTCCTAAAAGGGTAGAATTATAGTTTTCGGAATAATTAATCTTACATGAAAAAAATTACTGACAACAAAATGAAAACTTAAATTAAAAAAATAATGTACTCTCTATTTTCCGAACTAATGCCGGGAAGCAGGTTAATTCAAAAACACGAATAATTCGAACTATCAATTTTCATGCATATTGTAAATTTTTATTTCTTTAAAAAAATCTGTAATTATTGACAGTGTTTAAATATTTGTCGAATTTCACTGTGTATTTTTAAAAGTACTGTTTTATCATTTTATTCGAATTCCCTTTGGACGACGAAGTCTAAGAGAATTTCAAAAGAAGTCATTGCTGTTTCGTGCATGCAAAACGGCAGTCATTCTCTTCGCTTGCATTTCCAGCATCACTCTCTGCATGTTTTCGTATTCATTTCATATATTCTTGTGACATTTGAAACGATATTCCATCACCCAAGCACTGAAAACTCGATTCAGTCGAATCGCCTACGAGCGATTTTTCGATGTTTTTCCGATCCGATATTTTCAAAGAATTTTGCATTTCAGTTTTTTTTGTTATACAACTTCAATTGCTGTTTCGAGCTCTTCACAATTAGATAAATCTCTGATTTCTGTATTAGGAAGAAGCGTTCTCCGTCCTCGGATTTACGGGTATTTGTTTTTCTCACTCTCGCGCATAGCGTTGAGTGTGCGTGCGTGGACACTACCACACAGATTACCCTCAAACCGGATTATGGAGAGTATATTGTACATTTAAAAATACAGTATTTTTATTTACATATGAGTAGTTTTATCTGCTAGAGCGGTGTAAGCTTTTTTTTTTTAATGATGCCATTTTGGTTGCAAGGTTCAGACTGAAAGAAAATTCAAAAGAAAAAAAACTGCATTTTTTCAAAATACATGCCAAAACGCCAAATGTCAAAGAGACATCATTTAAATAGTTATAATATTAAGAGCGAAGCATCTTAAAAGAGTGAGAATCAATCCAGATAGTAGAACAGCATACACTAATTGCAGGTGTTATCCTGACATTGAATTCATTTCGTAAAAATTACAAGTCGAAGGTTCACTACGATCTGCAAGGCCGCATTAAATTAATTTAACTGTGCAAATATTTGGAGTATTAACTACAAATAGGAAATACTAAGGAATATGAAGCGTATGTTAGGAAAAAAGGAACACATAAATCGGCTGTGTCGCAACATTTTTGGTCACAAATCATATTTTCCTTTTTTTTTTACAGCCAAAATTATCAAAAAAAAAATCATCCGTTCGCAAACTAGGTTTTCTTCACGTTCCTAAAAATATTTCAATTCTAGTTAATGATACAAATTCCAATCTGAATATATCCTAAACTTTTACAGAAATTTTTTATAGTTGTTTTCATTTTTCATTAATAGATGGTGCCAGTAGCTGTGTTTTCGCTTACTGATGGAACATTATTGAATTTTCTAGTCCCTTGTTTTCTCTGGTATCGCGTGATTGCAGGCTTGTTTTTCGTCATTTTCACTGTTGCAGCTGAAGAAGAAGGTTGAGTAGTCAAACCTTCGAAACTAGTACTGCAAATTTACAAAATTTGCCGCAGATTCATGTTGTTCGCCATTTGAACTCCCTAATAATCGTTATTCAGAATGTTATTTTTACTTTGATTGGCGTTGGAACGAATTCAGATTCACTTCACTTCATTCTTCTTCACTGAGCTGAAGAATCTAAAAAGCAGTCAAAGAGCTAATGTCAGAGAAGGTGCCATCAGTACGGCCGTAGGGGGCGGCAGAAAGTTTGGGCTCGTAAAACTCTGGAGACGTTGGGATGCATAATTCAAAAGTGGCAGAGATTGCACCAGACGGGGAAAAGCATAGCGCCAGCCCTAATGAAAAAAAAAATGCATGTACTAATTGTTTTCCGGTTCCAAGGATTTACATCTTCTGAAAAGAATTGAGTTGCAGTAAATTTAAACTGGTCACTTAATTTAAAATCTTGCAAACTGAAAGAAACGAAATTTCTAAAGTATAGGTTTAGAAAGCTATACTTTAGAAATAGCTATACGTTTCAGCTATAGATGGCTTGATATCAAAGTCAGTACATAAGTCACTACGTAAAATGAGTGTTTAAGCATCTGTGTATTTCTGTGTTATTAATCAGTTGATAAGCAATTTATAATACAGGATGTGGCCAAATTTCCTATCAGTATCAGTAATATTCCGCATATTTGAATTAAGATTTCTTCAAGAAGCGCAATTATATTTTACAAAGGGCAAAATTAAACATGCATATTGATTTAAAAATAGTGAAGCAGTTTTGGGATAGGAGAAATAAAGCTTAAAGTAAATTAACAAGGACTTCATATTTTTAGTTAATATAGTTAAGCATGTATAATGTGAATCCGAACCAATTTCCTTTTGATAACTTTTCTCGAAATTATTCCTCGCCAAAAAGCAGACAGCCTTTACATACTTTACCATAATGTATTAAGCCAACAAGTATAAGCAAAAATATTTTTTTCTCTTGCTATTTAACCCTCGGACAGCCCGCTCCCGGGATATTCTCCCTCAAAATTGGGGCGGAAGCTTAACTGTTAGTTAGTTTCAGCAATACCTCAATTATCTGGTACTACAGAAGTGCTGGCTTAGCTTCTACCTGTACCTCTTTAGTTAAGTGAAATTGTTTTAGTTGTATTTGCGATGTATGAAATACTCTTTATCCAGACAGAAAATTAAACATTTTAATTTGTTTTCTAACCTTTACTTTCCACCGGTTTATATGGATGAACTGATCAAAAATAAACTAAGATCTTTAGAGTAGAAAGACAGACGGAAGAAAATAAAAATCTTTACAGTAACGTAAAGTGTTTTTGAGTGAATAACGCAATAATATGAAAAATAAAAGTAGCATTTTTTTTCTTTTTATAGCTAATTACGCACTTCTCTGAAAAGAATGGAAATAAGTTAAGAAGTGATAACATTTCCTGCGAAGAAATTCCAATTCGAAATAAGAAATTTACTTTAAAACACACTTTCCATTTACTAAGATTTTTCAATAAGAATTAATGCACATTATTGTCTATTTTGCAGATTAGTGTCTACAGTTTACATGATCACTAATTTATTGAAACTCAGAACCCGAAGTCATTAAATAAATCGATTAGATACAAACTGTTTTATCACATGTAGTTGGATTCCAGTCAAAATTATAACTATACTTATTAAAGTACTATATCAGCAAGATCTGTATCATTAACGCAATATAAATTCGATGGGTTTTCCGCTGTTTGATTAGCCATCACTACCTGTTTTAAAACTAGCGTCGCCTCAATAAAGCTATAAAAGAGAAATTATTTAACTTTTGTTCCCTTCTTTAACATGGCCCACCAGCGGCTGAGCGGTAAAATCGCTAAACATTGGTCGTTCTATCCGGAATTCGTATTCTGGCGATCGGGCTGTCTACATGAGAATTTTCGTGATTTTCTCCCATGTGTAACGTTTATACGAGCCAGCTTCCTTTAGGAAGTCTCCACGAAGGCATTCCTTCTGTAAGAAAGATAGCCCTCGAGTGCTTTGCAATAATCAACTAGACCAAACAAAACCTCCTATAACATGTTAAGCGCCGTGTCAACACCGCGTCAGTCACTGTTAGCTAACAGTATACAATACAAAAAATTACATTCTTCTATAAAATCTATCTTTTATCAAATTCTATACAGATCTCCTGCAGCCGGTATACTGATGAAATCTCACATCGGACTAAACGGAAAGGAAGACAAAGCAGGTTTCCTTAACATGTTAATTACAAGGACAGGTAGACAGTTTGAAGTTACTTTAAATTATAAGACGTTGCGGGAAATGTATGAAACGCCGTCGTTCTATAGAATACCTACAGAATGCGTTATAGGCGAAGTATGAAATATGAGAATTATTATATACTTTCCATATACACAGTCCAGTCACATTAATGTGACCACCACGTACTTTCCATGTCAGAGTTAAATAACCAATCACAGAAGGCAGGTGGCAGCACAGTGCAGTTGAGCGTATATAAAGGGTGTGTGAGGGCTTCGGAAAACATTTCAATCGTTGGCGTAATGCAGAAACGAAGCGATTTATCCGACTTCCAAAAGGGCATGATCATTGGCTTTCGGGCCAAGGGTGGAAGCATTTCCGAAACGGCTGAGTTTGTGAACTGTTCGCGTGCCGCCGTGCTAAAAGTGTACCGTGCATGGCAAAATGGGACTGTCCAAAATCAGCGACGTGGCAAATGTGGTGCACCACGGGCCATAGATGACAGAGGCGAACGACGGTTGCGGAGATGCGTTCGGGCAGATAGACGGGCTACCGTTGAGCAACTGACCACCAAAATGAACCAAGGGGCTACCAAAAGTGTCTCCCAAAGTACTATTCAGCGAACATTGCTGCGTCTGGGCCTCCGAAGCAGACGCCTGGTTCGTGCACCTATGCTGACTGCTGTTCATCGACGGCGAAGGCTAGAATTTGCACGCCAGTACAGCAGCTGGACGTCCACTGAGTGGCGACAGGTTGCGTTTTCGGATGAATCGCGTTTTATGCTCCATCGGACAGATGGACGTTGGCGTATAAGGCGTGAAACCTCTGAAAGGAACCACCCTGCAACCATTGCCGGAACGGTCCAAGCTGGAGGCGGGAGCATTATGGTCTGGGGAATGTTTTCCTGGCATTCTCTAGGTTCACTGATCATTGTGGAAGGCACAATGGATCAATACAAGTACGCATCTGTCCTTGCGGACCATGTTCACCCCTACATGCGCATTGTTTTTCCTCAGGATGATGGCATCTTCCAGCAGGACAATGCGAGGTGCCATACAGCTGCCAGTGTACGTGCGTGGTTCGAAGAGCACCAGGATGAGTTTACCGTCCTCCCCTGGCCAGCAAACTCACCTGACTTAAACCCAATCGAGCATCTGTGGGACCATCTCGATCGAGTTGTTCGCGCCATGGATCCTCAACCGCGTAATCTAGCGCAGCTGGCCACGGCATTAGAGTCGGCATGGCTCAACATCCCAGAGAACACCTTCAGGGACCTATGTGACTCTCTTCCTGCACGTCTCGCAGCAGTCCGCTCTGCGAAAGGTGGTTATTCTGGCTTTTGACAGATGGTCACATTAATGTGACTGGACTGTGTATATTGTACATAATATCTAGGCATTCTATAAAATGACAAATTGCTACTTAGGCAAAGTATGAAAAGGACCATGATAAGGATATTATTTAAAATACGAGCATTCCTCAAATTTGCAGATATTATTTAAATAATATAATGAAAGGGTGCCATTAAAAACTTTTTTTCAAATTATGCAAAGAAAAGGAAATTTGTACAAAACAAAATTTATGCCTTTCTTATGAAAGAAAACAATGTATGAAACTCCATAAAGTGTATGGAGTTGTGGAATGAATGTATTAAATATATGAGTTTTGTATGAATGTATTGAGTGTATGGATATTTGATACGAATCGAAGATATATTTCGTATTTTTCCGGTTTGTAAGCCTTGTGTAGAATGCCTAGGATATATATGAAATGTTAACCGTTTCATACGTTGCTGGTCAGTTTTCGGCAATATACACTGCTGGCCACCCAAATTGCAACACCAAGAAAGACAAGAGATATCACAACAAAATTTATTTAGTAGATAACATGTTGCCCAAGTATCAAATGATTAAATTTATATACTTCTGTGAAGTGTGGTTTCTTCTAGAATCAGTAGCTAGAGAAGCCGCCATTGTTGGAGATCACCGCTGCCACAAGCCTCGGCATTGTCTCGAAGAGGCTTTGGATGTGTTCTTGGGGTACTGCACACCAAGCAGCTTCCACACGTTGCCAAAGTTGATCTGGTGTGGCAGCTTGGGATGTAATCTGGGTCAATCGTTCAGCAGCCACGGACCACATGTTTTCTATCGGCGAAAGATTCGGAGAGCGAGTCGGCCAAGGAAGCAATTCAATCTGGCGATGGACGAAGAACCCTTGGACAATGCGTGCCACGTGTGTTCGCGCATTATCCTGTTGAAATATGGCTGTGGGCCAGCCCTGAAAGTAAGGAAGGACAACTGGCTCCAACACCTCGGAGATGTAGCGCTGGCTGTTTAAAAGTGCCAGCAGTGCGTACTAGAGGAGTGCGAGAGTGATATCCAATACCGCCCCATGCCATAATACCCGGTGCAGGATCAGTGTGGCGGGGCATAACGCACCTGTTCAGCTTCCTCTCTCCACAGTGTCTCCAGACTCGAATCCGACCATCGTGGTGTTGCAGACAGAAGCGTGACTCGTCAGTAAAGACAATTTCATTCCATTCTGCCGTCCACATGCTTCTTTCATCTCACCATTAGCGGCGGAGACGTCTGTGGTTCTGCGTCAAGGGTAGACGAAGCAATGGACGTCTTGCGGACAGACCACTCTGCTGTAAATGTCGTCGAATGGTACGCGCAGACACTGGATATTGCGTTACAGACTGAATGTGGTGTGCTATGGTTCGTGATGTGACTGAGCTATCGGTCACTGCCATGCGCACAATGTTCCTGTCATCACGTGAAGTGGTGCACTGAGGTGGATACGGTCGATCACGTCGGTCCGTCGTACTCTCCTGCCTCCAACGGTCACATGTTTCGTTGTTGGTTGTTTGGTTTCGTCTAACACGACTACCGATTTCCCTGAAAGATAATCCATACTCTTGGTAGGCCACTATTTTTCCGCTATCGAACTAGGATACTTGATCAAACGATGATCGCTGTTTACTACGAGGCATAATTGATCTTTTTTTGAAAAAACCACAAGAAAAACACAATTGCCGAACTTGAAATCGTCGAAATTCCAAGCCTTAAATAGCGCTTTGAAGTGGCGCCACAGGCGCACGTGATGTGCGTCTGCGCTGAAATTCTAATCATTGGCCTATCTCACCTCCGCTAATGCATGTTGTAAATTTCATGTTATTTGCATGCTTCCTTCAGGGTGTTGCATTTACGGTGGCCAGCAGTGTATATTCTATAGATAGGATAATGATGATCCGCTTTTCATACATTGTCGGTAATACGCATAAAAATATAATTTTAAAACTAAATAACTAATTTTTAAAAATTTGAAATGTTCTTGAAATAATACATTTTTGTACTTCAATGAATATAATTTCTGTACTTGAAGCACGATTTCTATACTTCAATAATATGCGTCAATGCTTCCAATGATACGATATTATACTTCAAATAATATAATTTCTGTACTTCAAGCACGATTTCTATTCTTCAACTCTTCAAAAAACATGTGCTAGTGCTTCAAATAACACGATTTCTATGCCTCTATACTTAAAATAATATGTGCCAGCACTTCATATGACACGATATTTATACTTCAAACAGGATTTCTATACTTCCATACTTTAAATAATATCTGTCAATACTTCAAATGTCAAAATATCTATGCTTCAAATTCCAATGCTGTTTTCTTATGTAAGAACTGTTGGTTTTTAGAACTAACTACATGTGTAAGACTGTTAGTTTTACTTATTAATGGGTCAAGTAGCCGTAGAATTACATGATTGCACAGCTATTTGGACAATCTATTGTTACAGTTTGAAACACATACTAAAAGTACCTTGCGGTTGGCGATGATTTATGGATTTACCAGGCTAGAGTTTTATTTTTTCTTGTTTCTATGAAAATAAATAATTGAGTAGATAAAATAAAATTCAAGACGATTTTAAGCTAGAATTAGAGAAAGTAGATAGTTAGTAAAACAAACAATAACTAAACCAATTTAAATTAACAATTAAAATTAAATCAAGATGTAAATATTAAACACATTTTCTATGCCAAATGTGAGGTTTTTCAAATAAAAAAAAAAAAAAAAAAAAAAAAAAAAAAAAAACAGTTTCAAGGATCAGCAGTTTTCTATAATATTTTGTATTTCTGTTTGTTGAAGTGGTGACATGAGATTTTCATTCTCTCTTCATCTTTCTTCTTATTTCTTTTTCTCTTCTATCTTTATATTTCAGTATCATTTATTTTAAGATACTAGAGCAATTTTTCTGTTTCGCATATCCTTAATTTCCCTAACTATGCAACTTGTTTTCTTTTTGTTTTATATGTTGACGTTACTTACAACAAGCCGCAAGTATATTTCTCATGCTGAATTGGAAACATTAAACAAGAACGCTTAACATTTTTACAATACAATTATTGCTTTTTCCAGAGTCTTAAAAAGGATAAATTTGGTAAAACGATAGTTTTATTTAAAAACTAAAATAGGATTTCTTTTCCTTGTCTTGCTTTTCTACTTGATCCAGAATAATTTTCAAATGATCCTATTTTTAACAAAGTAGGATTTTCAAACTTTGATTTATTAAACATCTACAAAACTGAAAGGTTAGTACTATATTTTATTCTAGACTATTATCTTAAACAAATATCTGTAATTTTTACAAGTGAGGGAATATAATTACGGAAAAAATAAAAAGAAATGAACCAACTCTGATTCTCAACAATAGCAGTTATCTGTGTATTTAAAACATTTATATTCTTCATAACGAAGCATTCGAGTTGTAATGTAATCGAAATATTCGTTCAGAACAAGCTAACGAGGTAATTATCAGGAGAAAATAAAGTAATCAGTAATTGAAATGAATGATAATAAATATTTTAATGGCTTCCTGATGTGGAAATCAACAGATGAATTTGAAAGCGAAACATCATTAATATTGAATTTTAGTTTCGAGATAATTGCATTTTAATTCTAAAAATTTATCCCGATTTCAATTGTTTAATTATCTTAATCGTGTTTCTAAATAATTAATGGGAAAATGTGTCATTCAATTCAATAAGGCAGGGAGTTTTGTTTCTAATTTTGATTGGGATTCAACTCAAATTGCTTGTGATTGCATCACTGTTGTGAGCTAAATTCTGTGCATATTACTAGCTTGATTTAAACATTTTTTTCCATCTTTTTAAATTCGTATCAGCAAAGCAGGCATAATGATTCATTAATTATTGAACTCTTGAAAATATCTTTAAAATAATTTAAATATCAGTCTGAAGTTGATTAGTCTTTAATAATTTTTAATTCTGAAATTATCAGATAAAAAGCTTGCATAATCAGATTTCATGAAGCTGCATATGATTTAAATTTGTTACCCTAATTCAATAAAACTAAGCTATAAAAATTAATTAATGACATTTAATATTAGACTGGTTAAATTAAACGGTAGTTAAAGAAGGATAAAACAAGAATATCTGTTGATCCCCCCCTTTATTTAAGACGAACTTTAATAAAGGGAGGGTAAGCACGCGATGTGTATACGTAATGATTTGGCTATTTTGTAAAACATATAATCTTCTTCAATGCATTTGCCTCATTAGTGGCTGAGCAGTTAAAGACTGCTGAATGCTGGCAGTTTGTCCTTAATTTGAAACCAAGCAAACGGACTGGCTGCATAGTTAGTTTTCGTGCTTCACTCATGTGTAACGTGATTATGAACTAGTTTCTCTCAGAAAACCCTCCATGAAGGCGCCCCTTCCCTTAGGAAGATTCATCGTGTTCTTTGTCACATTCAAATAACTTAATATAACGGAGTCTTCTACATATGATTTATATCATAATGCATTCAGTATTTGAAGAGATGAAAATATTTTATAGCAAGTTTTATTAATATTCAAATGTATTTCTTACCATTTACACGGAAAGATCAAATTTTCTTTATTAACGTAAAAAGTAGAAATAATCTGTTATTTTTTCCCTTTTAGGGGAAAGCATCAACAACTTATCACATTTCCACGCATATTGTTTCACACTTTTTCAAAGAACCTTTTTACTAATCCATCAACGAAATACGTATTTGAAGGCATGGTTGTAATTTTATTTATTTTTACATAATGTTTGATATACGAATTTTTAATTTTATAAAAGAGAAATTTGCATTCAGCACTTTAAATTGTATTTTAAAATTTAACATTCGTGTTCCGAAAGTTTTGGAGCATAAGTCCTTTTTGTCAGCATAAGTACTTTAAAATTAAACATAAAACAAAGTCAACGATTGATTACTGGTACCTATAAGAATCGAAATGAAGCAATTAAAGCTGATTACAGTTGAATAAAAGGAAATAGTAATTAAAAGTGATTTTCTCTGTTGTTATCAATATTATATCAAAATGCTAATGAATTCTTAATTTTCTTGGCTTCATGCTTATCTTTCCTTGCCGCACTCCGAATAGATGTCATCATTTTCAACAACTTGCTAGGTTAGTTATCTTAAGCAGAAACATCTATAGCAGGGCTTCTTAACCGGTGGTACGCAAGAGAAAAATAGGTGATACGCAAAGAAGCAAAGTATTTTTAACTATTAAATTCAAAAATTTAAACCCCAACATCCTGATTGAATTTTTTTTTCTCTAACACTCGTAAATTCATGCGTTCTGAGCTTTGTTCAAGAGTGGTGGTTCAAGAGTAGTACTTTGTAATGGTGGTACTAAAGTTTTCAATTTTTATTTAGATGGTACGCGTTAGTTAAAAGGCTGAGAACCGCTGATCTATAGCGTTGAAATCTCTGCTTATAATGAATTATTGCATTCTCCCGTGCTTGCTGCCGCGGTAAAAGTGACAACATACTTGCATGCAGCTCGAAGATCCAGGAATCCCGGTGAGGGCAGAATCCAGTTTTTGTGTTTGTTGCCCAAAACATTTAATGTCGCTTGAACCAAAATGTGGTGAATCGCTTAATTTGCTCATTGTTTTTTTGCCTCTCCTCAATTATCCTTTAGGTGAGGGAAAATGTAAATAATTATCGCATTGTCTCGTGCGAATCTTGAAAGTAGTAAGCGCGTTCAGTTAGCGACAGAATTATATGTGGGTCAAATTTCGGAGGGGACAAAGTCATGTTTCCTGCCTTCAAAAACTCTTAATATCTGCGCAAGTTTCTTAAAATTTTATTAAATTACTCTTAATGAATTTTTTCCACAACATCCAAATTCTTCATGATTCATAACACATCGTTTTCAAACTCATTCGTATTTTACTTTTAGCCTCAAGTTGTTGCTAACTCTAAGCATAAAAGCCTCTGGCTTCCTTCTTTGAAAGGCATATTAACTAAGACATCAGCTTATTTTAGCATTAAAATTATGCCACCAGTTATATTCGTCCTTCTTGAGTAAATTTTTATCTTTTGCATTTTAAACAATCGCGTCACATATTCCTAGTACTGTGTTTTCGATGCGAAAAAATCGTTTGTTAATTTTTTTAAATGTATGTTACGCTAATGAAAAGAGTGAAAATGTGAGGATAGTCGTTAGTCTCGATTCACTTCTTCAAACAGCGGATCTCCCGAATGTATCACTTTCGAAATAAATACAGGGTGTCTCAAAATGTTCTTGCCAAACTTAACATACTGGTCTGTCATACCATAACAAACAAGATTTACTCAGGAACTTGTGACCGAAAATGCGAACGGCGACAGCTAGAGGGCAATGTTGACAGGCTTATGGGAGAATGGGAAGCGGAGTCATTTCAGGCTAGGACGTTGCAGGACAAGGATGAATAGGTTTACTAACTCAGAATTGGCCGATATGCATTACTTGAATGATGCCGCGGACCAGTCGCATGGCCACCGCAAACCTCCAGCCTGACACCCCTGGATTTTTACCTGTGGGGTTACATAAAGCTCATGGTATACGAAACGACCGTAAGATCCATAGTTGGATAATAATCTTAACAACGTTACAAAGTTAAATATGAATTAAAAATTAACTTTGTAAACTACGCATATGAAGTATCCATACAATGTGGTATATGCTTTGTGAAACAAGTATATATTATGAGGCACGGAAAAAATTATTCTGCTAGCGAAATAAAAGTTTTGCGTTTCATATTAAAAGTTTAGAAAAATATGAACAGCATCAATAAAACAATAATTTACTTTGAAGGAATGTAACAATAATAAATATCTGCTCAATGCCTTTTAAGTCTCTTGCTATTCAGACGGAACGATCATTGACCGGAAACGGAAATACCCACAAAAATTTGAATTTCCAATAAAAGACATTCCACTTTTCAACTCTTTACTTAATAAACTAAGGCAAGGACGGTCCAAATCCGGTTTGAAAACGGAACGAAAATTTAATTTATTAAACTAAACTTACAGCAGCGATGGACTTGAATAATAATAATAATAAAGAGAAGCATGCAAATAGAGAAATTCGGTAAAAATAACAAGAGGCCTCCACATGTATATGCATATGAGGCCGGAGATGGAGTATCTTTGTGAAGTGGGGGTCGGGGTGGTGGAATTCCCAAGATAAGAAAGGGTGGTCTAAAAGAAAACGCTGCGCGCGCATCCACAATTAATGACCGATTCCCCACCTCCACCCGACCACCGTCGTGACCCTTTATAGCCACCCCGCATCCGTCAAAAAAGAATGAAAGAAGGGGAGAGCGCGAGGGATGGGCTTCCCGAAAACCCTGGATCGATACAAATCCGGTTATCGAAAATCAAACGCAAAAACCAAAACCAGCGTCGCACTTTTATTGCGTAAGGGGGGTTGGTTGGGTTGATGGTGGTGGCGGGAGGGGGTCGAGAGAAAAGAAAGAGAGAAAGAGAAAGATGTTGGTCTAGGGGTGGTGGAGAAGGGAGAAAAGATGAAGGTCCCGGTCAGTCACCATAGCAACCGATCCATTCTCCCAATTAACTGTCGATAAATCAATCGGAGCCTGCGAGGCCAGGGACACTTACTGGAGGATTAATTGAAGCTGCTCTCCCTTTACTCTTACTCCTCACCCCCTTCTGAGGGAGAAAGAGGCAAAAAGAGAAAAAGGGGGAGCGTGGGAAAACCACAGGCCACGCCGGTGGCTGAGGCTGCTGCTTTTTTCTTTTTCCGCGCTGGCTTTTCCTCCAGTTCCTCTTCGGGCCGTTTTCGATATTAGCCCTAACGAGACTCTTGTTTGTTTCCGGAATGACGTTTCCGCGGTCCCGAATTAACTATTATCGGGGCGCGCGATTTTTGAGCGATCCTTTTCTCTCTGCTCCGGATTATTTATTTGGGATTTTTATTGTTAACCTCTTCCCCGCCTCTGCCCGCGTTACAGACAGACGCACAAATATTGTTTTCCCAACCGAACGCGTCATTTCTCTCGCTCTTCTCCCGAGCGGTGGCACGAGTCTTCTCCGAGTGAAACTCCGGTTTTTATTTCGCATCATTCGAGCGTGAACGCTAAGAGTACGAATGTTTCCTTCTTTTGGGTGTTGTTGTTATTCTCGGCGTGCGGGCAATTTGTTCGGCTTCGTTTGGGGCACGAGTTCGTCTTTTGATCGGTGTGATAGATTTATTCTTTCACATGAAATAACACGTGGTCTGTGGAACCTAATTCTTCTCAAACCTCCAAGGGGCAAAGTCATTAGATACATATATGCGTGTATATATATATGTATATATACGTATACATATACATGTATATATATATATATATATATATATATGCAGGGTCTCCGCAAAGTTCCTGAACAACTTTAATAGCTTGTTTTTTGGGAATGGAACAACTTGAACATTTTGTGCTGGTCACAGTTTTACAATTAAGTTCAAAGTTTTTGTGACAAGTGACACGGGTTACACAATCTCGATATGAGGCAGTATAGCCTGTGGTTGTTGTATAACCAAATACAGAGTACCAGGTGGAGGAAAAGACTGATAGTAATACAAGAGAGGGCAGGAATAAGCGTCCAAGGAAACAGAGTTTTACTATTACCCTGATACAAGAACTATCCCGCGATTCTACTGATGCAGGACACATCCTACAGAGGCCTTTTTTATCTTTCCAAAACGTTTTCTCACTTGTAATTTTGATGGATATCTTCAGTAAGGTAAAGAGTTGTTGTTTCGTAATATTTATTGCTTGCAAATATCTTGGATCACTTTGTTTCGAAAGTGACAGATACATTCCGGTATAATAATAAAGGAAATACTTTCCTGTGACATTTTGGAAAATTTTAATGTTTTAGGACACGGTTTCAGGGTGATTAGAATGCTAAACTTATAACTTCTGAAGTTTTTAACTAATGTATGTTAAAGGATTATCCAAATCACATGAACCAATGTCACTCAAAGAAACATCCAAGAAAATTTGGTTTAATGGATCAGTTCCTTTCTACAACAAACTTTTTAACGCCTCGAAAGGTATGCTATTGTTTCCATTACACGAATTTTGTGTCATGGTAAAATAGAAATTATCTTCTTGATGTATTAGATTAACTTCGAAATATTATACATAGATATGAGTGTGGTATTAAACAGAGCTTGGTACTGTAATATTTTAAATGGCCATAATTAAAAAAATATATGCAGTAAAGGTACGTTTTAGGCTGCCAGATTTTAATTAATAGGATCATTTCAATGGAAGGCTAACTGATATTTTATGAACTATTTTTCTTTTATACTCGAATTTCGTACAGTTTGGATAAATGTTTCCGCTTCATGCAGAAACTCAACAGTGGCTGAGCGGTAAAATCACTAAACACTGTTAGTTCTATCTGACGGCAAGTTCCAGTGAATGAGATGGCTGCATGGGAGGTTTCATGGTATTTGCCATTTTTAATATGAATACCAGCTCGATTTCTTAAAAACTTTTCCACGACAGCAATCCTTCTTTTAAAAAGACAATCCTTTAAGCAGACTAATTCGAGTAACCTAACGAAACCTGTTTCGCCTTTCATGCAACTGTTTAAAGAACTGTCAGCAATAACTGGCAAAGAAAAAGGAATTTTTGTCAAACTATAGGCAAACACTAACTGCAACCTATTCGTATCCGTAAACAATAAATATAAGAGTGAAAAAGACTTTACAAACGAAGATATCACATAAGTGGTATCTTGAAAACATTGTTGCGTCTTTGTACGGGTTCACAGATTTCGAGTGACTGACGAACACTTGATGAAGAATGAAAACACAATTTATTAGCCAATACATTTCAGGACAGCTCCAAAAACACGTTTACAGTCGTCGAAGAACTACGACAAGCAACGAAATCAGTTACATAGCCTTCAATCAATTACACAGTCTTCAGGTTATCAGGCTATAACGGTGATGACAGCTCCACGGCACAGCGCCAGAGTACAGTTCCGGACTCGTTTCGGTCGTTCTCGGAACTCAACGTAATCTCGAAACTCCAGTCTTCAGGCCGTCAGGCTTAACGGCGAAAACGGCTTCACGGCTAAGCACTAGCGTACAACTCCCGACTCTGTTCGGTCGTTCGCGGAACTCAACGTAATCTCGAGACTCTTCACGCTACAACTCGCGATGCATTCGACGATACACTCGATAAACTCAACGACGCATTCGCTAAACTCGCGATAGATACTCCGACGACCAACTCGACATTAGACAGGCCATCAACTCGCTAGACGAGGCACTGATTGACTGACTCCGCTTGCAGGCAGGGTTTATATAGCTTTTTTGGGCTGCTTTCGAGAACATTCTGGGCCAAACCGTTAAGAATTCGTTCTAGAAGTTTCTCCATTCGTTTATGGCATATCACCAATTTTGTCACCAAATGTCGGCAAATGGGCGACTTTGTGCCAAATCTGACAACCCTGCCTCCCCTTGGCATTTCCTGGCAACCCTGATCCCCTGCTTTGCGGGGAAGCTATCTTACCGCGGCTGGACATTTTGTAACAATATGTAAGCTTAAATAAAGTATAATCTGATAGTCTACATTTTATTTCCGAAAGCTTAGAAAATAGCATATTGGGAAGCCAATAGCTAATTTACTAAAACAGCTAAACACTGATATTTTAATCTCGGTTTGGATCCCGAGGCTACAAGAACAAGTTGTAGGAGCATTTTCGTGGTTTTCTCCATGTGTCCTTTGACAGCCATTTTTGTAGTTTTCCTCATATGAACTATTTTTTCTCAGAAAGTCGTAAACGAAGGCTTTTTTTTCACTTATAATAATAACACATGCATGTTTTGCATTAATTCATTAAATAAACCAAGACATAAAAATCTGAAATTTTGAGGAAGCGCTGCATCGGTAAATACTAGAATTATTTTATAATTTATAGCTAGAGCGATTCAGAAATTTATTTTTCATTTTTTGTCATTATGCATTTAGTATACACAAACAAATTTATAGTTATACATATTTTTCATAAATCCGAAACATTGAAAGTTGAATGACATTTTTTGCAGTTAGTAAAAGTGATATTTTGCATTTGGAATTAAGTTTGAATAAACCTGTACACAAAATGTACCTGAAAATGGATAATACAATTACCCGAAAACGTTTTATAGATACGCCAAAGCCGGCAGGGTATTATTTCTAAAGTTAGAAGTCCTAGAACCCCGTGGAAGGACGTTAGGAATCAGGTACAAAAATAAATAAACAAAATAATTAATAAATTAATTAATAATTAAAGTTAAGTAAAATGTAAAGGGAAAAATAAACATTTGAAGAGAAGCACGCAATATAAAACTCAGAATTACGTAAGACAGCAAACTTATTTTGGCGTAGATTTTGAGTAATATTTTATTGATTTCGAAGGAAATCAGACACAGGTTCCTTTTCTTCAGGAGCAAAAAAGAATGCTGCAGCTAAAGCTAAAATAAGGTTTCTGTTTTGCCTATCTTTGAGATAAATAAAAATATAACAAATTATTAAATTATTGATAAATAGTTTAAGGTAATAAAATAATATACTGGGCTTTATTTTATTTGAGACTACGGTTGAAATTACAATTTTGCTCAAAATTAAGAAATAGCGGATCCAGGCACCGACTGAATTTAAACTGTTATAACTGAGTATAATGTATGGAGAAAAATTTAAATTTAAAAATTTACAACATTTAAAAATTTAACAAATTAAATTGTATGGAGAAAATATTAACGGAGGATATGTAGGCATGAAGACAAAGGCAGAATAGTTTAACTCTTTCTGAGCAAGATCCCTTGCCGATAAATTCTAACTGTCAGGTAAAATATGAGGGTAAGTTGATAATAAGATCGCTCATTGGCGAAGAGGCTAGCGCGTCGCGCAGCTGCACCCAGGTTCGATGCTCGGGCTGGGCAAGGTTGATTCAGCCTTTCATCCCTTAAGTGGGTTAGTTAAAAGAGTACCAAGTTCGCTTGGGGGACTAAACACCGGGGGTCCTGCAACTAGATGACCATTTGTCCAGGGCATATGCTGATGTACTCCGGGGCCCATAGGTCAAGAAAGCAGAAAAAGGGCACTGCAGGCCGTGGCCAACTAGGGCTGTTGCGCCACTGAGTTTAGTTTAGTTTAGTTGGTAACAAACGAAAGGCCCCGTTCGAGTATAAGTTCTTGTACCCTCATATAGTTTTATTGTTTCAAAAAGTTAGTATTTCGGGTTGGAAGTCGCTACCGTTTTACGCCTTCACTACCGTACGACTAAAGTGGTACTAGGGGACTTCTAATACTTTCGACGCCCAAAAATTTACGCGCCATCATAAATTCATTGCACTTCCTGTAAGAAAAGCCCTTGACAAGTGGCTGAGATCCTTTTTTTCCTTAAAAGTCAGCCTTCGTCCAAGGTTTCTGTTCAAGTGCAAGAGGGTCCTGCGTTGACAAGTTAGAATCAATTTTTCAAGAGAATTTTTTTTTGCTGAAATGATGGTTCGGTTATATAAAAGCAATGTTGGAGGCCCCTTAAAATTTCGATTTAGCTCAAAGACTGAGAAATACCGGAGCCGGGCTCCTGTGAGATTTGGTGCAATTTATGTACTGAAAATCAGAAAGATTATATCTCTAAACAATATTCCTGATTTTAAACTAAATTTTAATATTTTATTTCTGTCAGTAACCAATATCTCTTTTTTAAACCGTTCCCAAAGAGAAAAGGTTTGCGTCCTTAATCACCCTCCCCACCCCCCGAAAAAAACTTTAGTAGCGAGTATTAAAGTTTCTGCGTCCTTACAGGATTTTAGCTTAACAGCGCGGTTTCCGAACAGGATATAAAGTTAAGAATACTTCCCAGTCTTTAAGCAACCTTTCTAAATGAAGTAATTTGACCCACCAAGAAAAGGATAAAAAAGTTCTTTTTTTTTTCAAGGTATTTTTTTATCGCATGTACTCAAAAAATCATATCTGCATATTTCCGTAAGTTCATTTTTCCATTTGTTCTTTAGAATTCTCGTTTATAAGAGGGTTCTCTTCATATATCTATATATTAAAACGTATTCGAAACACGTCAAGCCATTTCAAATGGTACACACACACACACACACACACACAAGCGTAAAAAAAAAACAAAAACAAAAAAATGGTCCCTCCTACATTCAAGATTCTTTGTTTCATTAAGAAGTAATTAAAAATTGCGCTTCCTTCTCGCTACAGTAATCAGCTCTTCTTCCCTCCCTCCCCCATCCCCATTGACGCTGCACTAACGCGTTCCACACTGTAGCTAATTTCTCTGACAGGCTAGGGCCCCTTCCCTTTTTGTATCATTTCCTTTCTTTTGCAGGCGCCTTTAATGTGAAAAATAAACTAATCTTTTTAATGTGGATACCTTTAATTCGGTCTTTTTTTACCGTTCTTGTTCTTGTCCGGATTTTTTTTTTTTTGCCGCCACTGTATCCCCCCCCCTTTTTTTCTTTCCTGCGTAAGCTCTTTTTCAGGTAATTGGGGTGTTAAAAACGTACTGAGTGGCAGTTCAACATTCGACTTGTCTACTTCTTTGAACATTTTTTTACTGTTTTCTTTTTTTTTTTGGTTCCTTCTAATGAGCGTTGATCTCTTTTCTGTTTAGATTTCCCTGACACGTTGGACAATTTTTCAAAACCAGGCTCGGGCATGTCGTGCAATGCCTCTTGCCGACGTTTGGTTCGTTGTTCAGCCGTCGACAAGGGACAGACGATGTGTATTATGTCCCGACTTGATAACGTTAAGGAGAGAATATGTTTTTAAAAGTAAAGCTCTGTTGGAAATAATTTGACTTGTTAGTATCTGTATTGTCTCAACGTTTCTTTGGAGACGATTTCCGTCTTAACGTAATTTCGCAACGAGTGACGAGTCGCTGTGTGAAGAATTTAATTCCGTGAAAATTTTCGACAATAAGATTATGATTTCAAAGTTTTTTTTCCCTCCCCCATATTTCACGCCAATTCTGATGTTTAGATTTTATTCAGAATGCGAGTTTTCTTATTATTAAGGAGCCAGTAAAAGTCATCTTTTTAAATATGACATAGAGGAAAAACTTAACATATATATATATATGAGACACAATGTTATTCTTATTCTTGTTGTCGTGAAAATACTGACAAATATTTCTTTCTTTTCGTTTTTTCATCTTGACGAGTCATTCCTGTCTCGTTGAACGCGTGTTCCATCTGTTATTACTACATTACTCCCCTGTAAAAAATAAAAAAAATCTGAAAGCTTTCAGATTTTACATTACGCCCAAAGGGGCGTTGTTTTGACGGTTTTTGTTACCTTTATTTATTAAATATCACGTTCTGCGCCCTTAAACCATGAAATTCAATTCAACAGCAATACAGCAATATAATTTTAAAATGAGCGTCTCTTTAGAATTTCCAATACACAGTCTCGCGAGCTGGAGATAAAATTTTTAACTTTTATTTTTTTCTCGTACAGTGTTGCCATTGCTCGTTTTGAAATCGTTGAGTTTCTTAA
The DNA here is from genome assembly GCA_000611955.2 of Stegodyphus mimosarum. Classification (NCBI taxonomy): domain Eukaryota; kingdom Metazoa; phylum Arthropoda; class Arachnida; order Araneae; family Eresidae; genus Stegodyphus; species Stegodyphus mimosarum. Next base: position 605,243 of record KK115840.1, on the reverse strand, counting down.
TCAAAAATTCGGTAAAGTGTTACAAACTATGAAATCGATAATAAAACAAATTCCAAATTCCAAATTTGGGTTTCTAGATGCCCATATTCGGAGGAAAATTACGTTATTCAAAATTTAATGGCTCTAGGTACCGTCGTTTTATCACAATGCGAGAAACATAAATACATTCATGCAGATTCTTCATTATTTAATTTCTTTAAATACAATACTGTGTTCTAATATTTGGTGGCAACCGTTTAAAAAGTGATACGGACATTTACAGTGAATCGACGCAAAATTCCAAAACGAAATTAATAGCCCTTCTGAGCTAACGCTGCTTTAAGCTAATAAAAAGTATTTCTATGTGAATTCTGTTATAATCTGTAAACTCTAAATAGATTTTTACTGTGAAAAAACGTCAGAATTATCCATGATCAGAAATTTAATTTTATTGAAAAATATGTATTCTAATTGATAGCTGAAATCTTTGGAATTTATTTTATTACACATTTTGAAATTTTATATAGCTTATAGGTGTGGGTCATATATGCATCAAAGTAGATACATATATAAGAATTAGTGAAATGCATATGACGTGATTTCGATTTTCATAGATATACGTATTTTTAACGTAGGATTTCCTCCATAATGATCTGATGGGAAAGCAAAAATTAAGACGCTATTTGAGGTGTACGCGAATACTATATCTGCGAAATTAGAAATATTACAATCAATCTAAATTAATAGATGAATGCGATCAATCATTTAAATAGATGAAAGAGCACATCAGCAAACACACACACAATAAATAAATAAGTAAATAAAAATTAGGCAAAGGTATACACATAGTAGCGCGTTAAAAATAGCGAAATTTTGGTGACATTAAAGCTCCGTGCGCATGCGCGACCGCGAGTTAGGAGCAAGATTGTCTGGTAGACAGTCGTGCGTAGACCGTCAGTGTGTTCGGGTGTGTTTGCTGTATTTGACTTGTATATTTTACTTTTAGTTTATTTCGCCAACTGGCCTACAGTTGTTCCTATTATTATGATGGGAGATTTCAATGTTGATGTCAAACGAAATGAAAAAGCATTTGGTTTTATGAAATATCATTTTAATCTCAATATATTGCGAATTAACTATCCAAGTAAACTTGGCAGTTTTGTTTGTTTTATTTGTTCTATAACATTCTCACTTTTCCGTCAGTCATCCTTCCCATTAAATGCCAGCGGCTCTTAAAACTAAAAGAAACACTCTACGGTCCTTTTTATTTCATAAACATTATATATTGTAGCCTTCTTAGACTAAAAAGACTATTAATCTCGAAACACGATTTGGCGTTGTTTCACATTTCATTAGAAGCTGTTGCCATTCCGAAAAACGTAAGATGTTATTTTTTCTTATTTAACCTGTATGTTAACTAACGAGTTAAATCGTTTTTAAAAGCAATAGATTCTGTTCTTAAAAATGTTATTATTATTATTAGTTTGCTTTTGACTCTGATTGATTTAAACAGAAATGCTTTTCATAATTATCTAATTAAAAACATTCAGTATTTTTATAGAATTATGTCACATATATTTATCATTTTTAAAATATACAGAAGGTATATAATGTTCCCTAGTTAGTCTAAATGCATAGTCATATAGTATCCTATAAAACGTTTCGCTATTCCACGTGAGCCATGTCTATCAAAAATCTCTGTTGATAAACCATATTAAACTTTAAAAGAGGCTTTTTGGAAGACCATTAAATTTTGAACCCTTTCGGATTTTTTAATTTTATTTAATTTTATTTTTACTTACAAAATTTACTCACTGAAATATATAAAAATAATTTTCTAGGAGGGAGAAAAATCAAAATATTTCTCATACAAATTAATTGTAATTTCTTCTTTATTTTACTGTAATTTGTGATTTGATTCCCGATAAGACACATTCAGTTTTTCTCACACCATAAGCCAAATGGATAAAACCATAGAACACTGTAGTTTGACCCGAGTTCAAATTCTTACGAGTGAGTTGGCTGCGTGTGTATTTTCATGCTTTTCGCCATGCGTACAATGAACACGAATCCCTCTCTTTTAGAAAGTCGTTCACGAAGCCATCCATTTCCTTACACAGATAGTTTTGACGTGCTTTACCATAACTGCTAATCAATGAACAAACTTTGCTTTCCACCATTTTAGACTTGGAGAGTTTTTCAAAGAAACGTTTAGATAACCAAAGTTCTATTAAAGAATAATCTCACTTTCAAAATTTTCGCAATATTTTTAAGTAGCTTCTTACATTTTAGGTAGATTTTTAAGTATTCAGATTTTAAAAACTGCATATGTCAATCACACAGTTTTATACGATGCCATCGTGATGCCATCGGTGAAAGCACTTTGATATTTTTATTAGTCGAGGAAATAAATTACCTACTTCTAAATACTGCTTTATTTTTCAATGTAAAAAAGTCTCATGTGGACACTATATGACTTGTACGGCTTATAAAATTATACACATTTTTTTGCTGTACATCATTTAAACTTATTTCGTCAAATTATTCTAACTTGGATAACCGATCACTTCAAAAATTGCAGGTTTTAGAATTAAATATTCCGGTCAATTTTTTCCTCCAAGGGGAGTCAAACGTTTCATAATTTTATTTTTTCATAACGAGTATCAGAGTTTTCTTAATATAATCGTAGGAAGCGAAATCTAACTATATTAATAGTTAGATTTCGTTATTTGTCGAAAATTGATTTTCGCCATGTGCCAAAACAGATGCCCCATGTGCCAGTTGCCATGAATATTTTCGTCATTTAAAAACACTTATGTAATTGGAAGTATGTCACTACGACCAAGATTGCGAAAATAACGGCCGGCAAGGGAATGGGTTTAGCAAAATGTGAGTTAATTTTAATTCATTTCTAGCCTTTCTAATGTATCATAATTATGTAATTTTTTAAATCTCTTATATTTTTACTATTTTATTTTAGTCTAATAAGAATGCATTAATTTTTACACTGTTTGAGTTCCTTTTATGTTTATTTTATTTAGTTTTTGCATTGTTTATTTTATTTGGTTTTTTGCATGTTATTTCTTTTTGATCAGCGGCGGATTATGTCGGTGAATGGTCTTCTATGCAAGAATATCTAAATCTTTACTTGAACATTTAGTTTAGTTCTTGACTTTGAATCAGTTTTGTAACTTATAAATAGTTACTTATTTATCCTATTAAGATTTGTACTTAACCTAGACGACGAAACACATTCGCTTCTATATTAATTATTGTTAATTGATCGGAAATTGGTTTGTTTCCCTAGAAAAATAAATTAATTTCCGTTTGATAGCAATAATTGTTTCGTATTTCCTTAACATTCGTTTTCTATTTTTCATAAATTTACTTTTAATTAAAACAAATTTTTTACTTCGTAGGGAACTTGAATTTTTCACTACACTAGCATTAAAGTTCACTTTATTAATTTTCGTAGGAGATAATCCAATAACTATTCTTATACATATACATATATATTTGATTCTGCCGATTACAGTAGAAAAGTGAGGTGCATAACTAAATATTAAAACAGACCCATGTGCAAAGTTTCAAAGTTCTATCCCTAAATCTTTTTCACTTATACACTATACATACATACGTACAGATGTCAAAAAACACTTCCTTTTGAATGCAGTTTAAATCCATTTTACAATACGTTTCGGGAAAAGCAGTCCTTTATTCTGCCCGTATGTACAGACGTCACGAAAACGAAATCGCCCAAATGGATTTGGGAATGTTCAAAATGGATATTTCCATTGAAATATGGGTACCCGAATTTTCTCGCGATTACAATACTTTCTTTACTTAGTGCAAGGAAGCAAAAATGAGTTATTTTCAGTTTTACTTGTTATAGTATGTGTATATAAATATTTTCCGTGAAGAACAAATGCTAAATGGGAAGAATCGTGTATCAAGAACTAATGTTTCATCGCAAAAGAATGGTATTCTTTTGCGATGAAGAAGTGCCATTTCAAGTAGTAACCCTTTAATTACTAACGGGACATATATGTCCCACTAAAAGTTTAAAAAATTATTTCTGGTTTAAAAAGTACTTAAAAACTCACTGTAACGTATCTCAGTCGTAGAATCGAACCAGTTGTGCATGAACCATCTTTTGTTACCCAGTTGGCGTTAAATATTTTCCGCCAAACGCCGTTGTTTTGCCCGCCAAATGCCATTAAAAAACATTTTTTTTAATTCTCATTCAAAGAGTTCAAGAGCAGCAGCGACCGATCGGTAAAGCCACTGAAAACGAGTAATTCGACCCGAGTTCAAATTCCGACGATAGGGCTGGCTGCATGGGAGTTTTCGTGATTGTGTAACGTGAATATGGGACAGGATGCCGGTAGCTGTGGTTTATATGTAACTATTACTAGCATCCTTATTTAATTTCAAATTATATCATTTTGCCCCATTTTTAATTTCTGAAAGAAAAGTATGAAATTCTCATACAGAAGCAATATGCTTTTTTCATACCCAAAGCTGAACTGAAGCCAAGATGCATTCTTTTTCTGAACGTAGCCTCAAAATACGTAGAAACCCTTCTTGTTGCGGAATTTGTTTCTCCGCTTCAAATAACACTAAAAATAAGAAGGGGACTTAAAAGTTAATTAATTCTTTAATTTGTGGCGAAGAAGGGACAAAGAGCTAATTAAATGATAGACCATCCTCGTTAGGTTTTTTTAATAAGTGAGGCTCTCTTCTGATCGCATATGCATACACATCTCAAATCAGGGATCTCATTTTAATTCCTTAATTTTTTAATTACAAAAAGTACTTAATAACATGGGAGGTGCACAGACTCATTTTAAAGCTTGAATAACTTCCTTGTACTTTGAAACTTCCCATTTTTTTAATTTCTTTCGTGAAGTGTTAGAGGCGACAATCCAGATTTTCTGAAATACGTATTACTATATTACGGGAAGTGATTTCATACAAGACTCCGGCTTTTTAAGTGTTTCAGCTTTGAACTGCTCATGCTAACAGTTCACATTAAATTGGGATATATTTTTAATCAAAAGGAAAATGTGACTGATGTCAATTTATAAAGCATTTCAAACGAGAACTTGAAGAAGTTTATTTCTGTATTTGGTAAACTTTCCACCTGAAAAGCTTTTAATAACGGTCTAAATTCAGTTTTTCAAGTATATACTAATAGCCAAGTAGATAAGATCACTGAATAATGTAAACCATTGCCGAGCATGAATTTTCGGAACACTGATTTCGGATATAGGCGTTACTTTAATTGCTTCCATTTAATTTGTCCAGTTTTAGAATTTCATTCATACGCCGGTTCAACATTTATTCATCAACATTGAATGCTTGCAGGCATCGGCTTTGACCAGAAGTTTCCAATAGTCTTAAATGATTTCAATAGCTTGAAAATAAATTGAAGAAAAAAAATTCATTACAACAATATTTAGATGTGTTTAAATTATACATTCTTAATCTGAATCTTCATACTAAACACTTTTTTCCATACAAAAGTTAACTTTGCGGAAAGCGATTTTGCCGTATACGTAATGTGCTAACAACGTAAAATTCCTCCACGAAGGCATTGATCCTTTTGAACAGAAAGCTCAATTGTACTCTGCTGTATTAAAACAAACAAATAAGTACACCAGTTTTTCAAGTTTTTTAAATGAAAAATGTCAGTGCATGTCGAAACATAATCAAACGATCTCTTTTTTTAAAAGGAAATTATTCCACGAAAATATTTGCTTTTGCTTTAGATGCAACCTCGAAAGGATGGCCAAGACACTGACCACTTACAGCCAAGTCCTTGTTTTGATTCTTTATCGTATTCATCTTTAATTACACTGCTCTATATTTTACAATTTTACTTTTTCTTACTTGAATGTTTCTCGTAGACATCTAAATGCTGAATAAGCAAATATGACATATAATATTCGTTACGATTTACCAATTTTAAGAGAACCCAGGAAATAAATTTCACTTTTGCTAGGAACTTTATCTTGAAATATTGTCGCCTCTTGTTCTTGAGTTTTAGAAAACGGTTTCATGTGACTCAGTTTATATGCAGATGAAATAAATTCCTTTTTTAGCTAAGGTTTCCAATGTCATGCTGTTCCATTTCACAAAATTCTCTACTAGAGGTAATTTTTTCAAATGACGTATTAGTTGGTGCTAACTCAGCTATTCCATTCACATTCAAAATGTACTTCGTTAAGCTTATAAAGAATTATAGCATGCTCCATGCGTGCTGTCATAGAAAAAGTGATAGCACATCCAATCAGCAACTGGAAAATCGTAGCTCGAATATACACTAGGGCTCCAAATTACAACATGCGAACCAAAATGTGGTGGCCGATAATTCTTCACCGTTTGGATTACGTTGATTGCATTTCCTTCTGCTTCCTGGTTTCCCTTTAAATGGAGCAGAATACAAAATTTTATCGCATTCTGTCTTGGGTCTTCTTGTAGTGCAAATGGCAGCACACACAGTTAGCACTTGAAAGATCCGTGCTTAAATTCTCGCCAAGGTTATTCTTGCTTCTGGCGCATATCGCTGCAAAAATCAACATTTCTTATCAGAGGCCCCTGATTAAATTGATGGATATAATTCGTTACCATATGGATTTCGTTGAAGGCATCTCATATGTCAACCTTTAAGTGAGGGAGAAGGTAAGGAATTATCACATCTACCTTGTGCATGTTCTCATGATATGAGTGATAGCACATTCAGCTAGAAGCTGGATTATCCAATTACTAAATTAGAAAATGTGATCTGGACAACAAATGACTTCCTTGTACGGCCTATTAAATTATACACATTTTTTGCTACGCTTCATTGAAACTTATTTCCCCGAATTATTCTAACTTAATTAACAGATCTCTCAATTCAAGTTGAAAATGGCATCAAAAATAGCAAATTCTGAAATTAAATATCGCGGTCAATTTGTGTCGTACTAGAGTCAAACTTCTTATAATTTTATTTTTTTCAAAACGAGTATAAACCTTTTCCAAATATAAGTAGAGGAAGTGGGAGACTTCCCTAAAAGTTAGCTATCGTTAATTGTCGAATTACACTTATTGCCATAAAAATTTGCCAAGAAATAATTGTGGGATAGTAACCAAACTTGGTATGAAGGTACATGTCGGGTATCTATGCAAATGATTAGAAATGCAGAGTGATTGCGCATTGCATAATGCCATTAGAGGGCGTTGAACTTCGTTCTTCTTGGAGTATAAAACAGGTAAGCAGAGCTTGTTTGAGTGTACTTAATCTTTTGCTAAGGAAACGCTGAGGTAGACACGCCATTAAGCCGCCATCGAAGCCAATATCAGCAGCTGTCAGAGATCGAAAGGGGAAGAATCATTGGGATGATGGAAGCTGGGTGGTCAGCTCGGCGAGTAGCTGGTCAGGTAAGTCGTTCTGATTTTACTGTGAGGAGGTGTTGGAACCAGTGGACAGAAGAGACGTCATTTACATGGCGACCAGGCTCAAGACGCCCTCGACAGACCAGTCTTCGAGAAAACCGTCACATCATACGACACGCACGCGTAAAGCCAACTGCCTCTATCGGCTGCTATCGAGACACAGACAACAGCTTCATTACGGACCCCTGTGTCTTCCCGGACTATCGCAAGGCGCCTGGTAAAAGGACATCTGGTATCGCGGCGCCCATTACGTATGTTGCCAATGACACCCACCCACCGATGCCTCCGTTTGGAGTGGTATCGCATAAGACAGGAGTGGACTTGAACGGAGTGGAACCAGGTCGTCTTCAGCGACAAATTTAGATTTAATTTGAAAAAGTGATGACAATCGTGTTCGTATGTGGAAGGCCGGTGGTGAACGCCTCAATCCTGCCTTCGCTTTACAGCGACACATCGTTCCCACAGTTGGTGTGATGGTATGGGGTGCCATTGCTTACTATACACGGTCACCCCTGGTATTGATTCATGGCACAATGACAGGCCAGCGGTTCCTTCAGCCACATGTGTTGCCACTCGTGGCAGGGCTCCCAGGAGCCTGTTTTCAACAATACAATGCTCGGCCACACACAGCACTGATCTCACAAGACTACCTCCGCCACATTAACACTCTTACCTGGCCTGTTCGATCCCCAGATTTGTCCCCAATCGAGCATATCTGGGATCATTTGGGACGGCAAGTTGGACAGCCTTCTAGATTGGCTGAACTAGAAGCGCTTTTACTGCAAGTGTGGAACGAGAAGTCTTAGGACACCATACGAACTTGTATGTCTCAATGCCCGCTCGTATCGCATCGTGCATTCGCGCTAGAGGTGGTCCAACAAAGTAGTAAAACTTCCATTCATGAGTACTTTTTTCTGCAATAAATAATCCTTTTTTCTTTGATTTTCTAATCACTTACTTATATCAAAGTAGTTCTTACATACTTATCTTTCTTGGTGCGCAAATTTTTATGGCAATCAGTGTATTTATCGAATTATCAAAGCTTTAATCTCTTCTGAAATCTAGCATAGATCCTCATAGTTTCTTTACAGTGCAAGCGTATATCGCTTTTAAAGGCAATGCAATTTTTTTTAATTTTTCGCAGATGTTAACTATTTTTAAATCATCATTACCCTCACTAATAAAATCACCATCAGACACGTTTGAGAATTAATTTAATTCCACATCTTATTACTCAGTTTTTATCACTCTAAATAAAATAGTTATTTTAATTTTCCTCATGTCCGTTGGTTTCAACCGTTAGATTTCTAACAGAATTTCATTTCATCGTCATCAGTTTTTTAAACTTAGACAATTATTAAAATAATAATTTTAATAAAGAAGCGCAGCTCAAAAGGCATTTGTACGTCGCAAAAATTTGCAACACTGGTAAATAATTAGCATTTTGTGTGATGGCTGGAAAATAGTGAACAGATAGAGATGCTCACTAATGTATAGAAACCGTAGACGAGATTTCAGAGAAGGACTAGCAGTAATGTCGATGTTTTTACGTTATAAACTGATAGGTTAGGTTTTTATAAATATCACTGTTCTGCTTTTCGTGAGAGCCAGTGTTTCGAAAGGAAAAATTTTATCTGCTATGAATAGTCAATTTTTTATCCTATTCTGTGCATAACAGGAAAATAAATAGTGAATAACAGGAAATAATACCAGTTTGTAACGTATGCACGTAATAAAAAAAGTAAAGCATTTTTTGGTTTGCATATTAAGGGGGATGATATTTTAAACTAAGAATCTTAAAACAATGGTCTCAAACTCAAAATGCATATGGGCGAAATGCACGATTTGAAAACGACTAAAGAAGCAAGAATTTCTTTTCACAAAAGGAAAAATAGTATTTTAAATAAATTTTTAATTTTCTCACTAAATACTTATCAAACATACATAAAAAACAATATCACAAAGGAAAAAATTCACATTTAGATTCATTTTCTTCTAGAAATCTAAAATTTGGTACCTGTACGACATTTTGTTGGTTGCACTTTGTAAATAAACATATTGAGAGCTAAATATTAAATTCATAGACTGACATTTCTTTCAGATAATTCTAACATATTTAATTAATCATTAAATAACCTTCTTTAATTTAAACTGAGAATAAAACAATTATGAGAACTCTCAAATTTTTGGAGGAAATTCACCAAAACTAGAGAATAAATTATAACAACCTGTTCTCTTTGTCTAAGTTTGTCAGGACTGCGTATTCGGTGCATATTCTTGGCGAACATCTTCGTGTAAATCTTAAGTCCTGATCTTGAACAGGGAGCTGAATGCAGCTATGTTCTGTGGTAGAATACTGTGATTAAGTGGTAGAATAACTATACGTAAGAAGGATTTAAAATCCTCTTTTATTAAACCACAATTATTTACAGCCACTTCCCAACTCGGGAGGAATACAGAAAATAATGACCGCCACTTGGATCTAAACTGAACAATCAAATTAATTTAAACTAAAGCTAATTAGAAATTAAATCGTCGTTGCTCACAGAGCTATAACGCGAGGTTGGCCTCTAAACTAAAGGGTGCGTAGCAAGATTTAACTAATACTAACGCGCTTAGAATTACTATAATAAGTAATAACGTAACAGCGCTACGGCTTAGAATTTAAATACTAGCTGGTCAGGCGAACGTCGAATAGAGTAACAGTGGTCTGAGACTAAAAGCTCTCTCACACTGAGAGGTTCCTACCTCTCGTTTAAGTAGAACTTGGCTCCACTTCAAATTAGCATAAAGCTGAAACGCGCGCTTATTCTAATGGGAAGTTGAAATGAGAAAAGATAGAAAAAGGCAAATTAAAATAAAACTTTGTTAGTTTAACTAAAACCTTACAAGTTATTAAAATTTCCTTCGACGCATAAATAGAAATACATATATTTGTGTGTAAATAATTATAAACTTCTTTCTTTCTCACTACAGCCTGACAGTTGATAGCGTTTCGATTCTGATAAAGTTTGTAGCCTTGGAGAGAAATTATTAGAAATTCTCTTTTCCATGGATCGTAAATTCTCATCAGTCAGTCGGATTCTTTTCTTGTTAATTTTCAACTGTGAGAAAAAAGGCTGTTCCTATTTAAATGTATTCCTAAGCAAAGTGATTATTCTTAGGATAAAAATTAGTAACTGAGCTTATTTATTTTTTGATAAGTACAAATAAATGTTAATAAAATCTGTCTCTTCAAGCCTTTGAATAATATTTGTTTCACACTGTAAATAGTTTAATTCCATTTATAGATTTTCTAATGTATTATTCATGTTCTTTTTTATGGAAATAAGTATAATATAAACTCGGACTTTAAATAACTGAAATTTTGAAATCTTTGTAAAACCGTATTTGGAACAAATACGTAATTGAAATCTTTCCGCGGGCCGCATAAAATTGCTTTGGAAGCCGTATGCGGCCCGTGAGGCCACTGCCTTATAGAACAGCTTGAGGCCACTGTCTTATAGAATATTTGATGTACATTTACAATTAACTTCAAAGAATTTAATTGTTTCTTAATGCAGTATTACGGATCGTATATTACTGCCAATATAATATTTGAATCATTCATTTTTCTAAGTAGTCAACCTTTTTGAAAGAATTTCATTCTGATACAAGTCTACTCTGAAACCCACTGTTATTTGCCATCGTTTGCTGTCGCCAAAGTTAAAAAACAAAAATCGATATCTATCTATCCATGTATCCATAATATATACAAACGTATACGTAGAATACGTTATACTTCTCTGTATATATATACAGAGAGAGAGAGTGGTCTCCGTTCCGAAACAAATATACAAAATATATGTATCCCAGTGCTTCCCTCCCTGCAATGTAATTTTCAATTTGTCACTATTATAAAATGTAGGAACGAAAGTGTTGAAATTAAATTTAGAAATTCATTTTTCTTCCCTATTATTAAGACCCTGTTTAGCTAGTCAAAAAATTCCAATTTGATGTTACTCGTGATTACTTTCTATCGTTCTGAAAGTAGTTGATGAAAGATATTTTCTTTTACGCTGAAAAAAGGCGGAAATTAAAAAAAAATAGTGCTCCGAAAGACTTAATACTTACTTGGAGCTTAAATTCAAAATTAAATCATTGAGAAGCTGGAACTTTATTGATGTTAATGATGGTGTCTGCTTTTCGAAAGAGAAAATTTCGTAGAATTTTTGGCTTGCAGGATTTCAGATATAACGCGTTGCAAATCAAAATTTAGCACAGTGCATAAAAATAAAATTTGAAAAAAAATCTGATTAAATTTGTAGTTTATTTATTTCGTGTTCTCTTCCTCTCTCTCTGTATATATAAAAGGTTTTTGCCTTTTTCGAAGTATCAGGGAATCAATATTAAACCTGAATCACGCAAAACTTAAATGAATTCGAAAGTTGAGAATTCATATTTCTTTCAAAAATTGCAGCAACTGCTAATCGAACCAAAATAATAGATGTTTACGCGTATATAGTTACCAGTTACATATTTGTATATATTTAAAATTGGTTTTAATGAGAATCAGAAAATTAAATTTGTAATTAATTTTAAATAAATGATTTGCAATTATAGTTGCAAAAGATCTTTTTAAAACGAACTGTTATTTATCTGTTTCACTTCAGAAACTATGCTTTATTGCTTTTGAAATATAACAGTCACATAAAATTTTTTAATTGTGTACTAGTATGGTAGTAATATAATATAAACAGTATAATAGTCTTCCGTTGTGTAATTGCAACGAATAAATAATACACATTATAAAAGAAATTCAGTTTAGATTGAATTGTTTACATTACTGCAAAGGCTATTTCCCTGACAAGAAGAATGCCTTCATGGAGAGCCTTCTTAGGAAAACTGATTTGAATTTAACTTACACAGTTAGAAAACCACGAAAATGCCCATGCAACCTAGTCTCTTTAACCCAACTTTCGAATCTGGGTCGAGCTAAGTGTTTAGCGATTTTACCGACTGGCCGGTAGTGGACCCAAATTCAGTTTGGGATTTCACGTTTTACACTGCAATGTTATCCGCTTATAAGACCATTTGTTTAACTAGCGCCTGAAAAGACAAAATAGAAGTTTCCTATTTGTTGTTGCTTATGCGCACTTGTCTGACGAAGTCAGCCCAAGGTCACGAAATTCCTCGCGGTTAGGAGCGGAAGATTACGCCTACCGTTGGCAACAGCCTTGAGCGCCGGACAGGTGACAGTGAGATTTAGCTCAGTTTCGCCCCCCCCAATTTTACGGATCCGAGGATCTCCCACCCCTCTCCCCAAACTACATGAGAGGACCAAACTACACGAGAGGACTTTCGGCTCGCCGCATATTTACAGTGCCGCCATGCCGCACCGACATTATGCATTTACAAACATCATCTATCATGCCGTTTCCGAGATTCGAACCCGGGCCCTTCGACACGGCACTTAGTAACGATAACCACTACGCCGGTTGGGTGGCAGTTTCCTATTTAATCAGGTGTATTTAAGGGCAAAAATGTAACGAAAATGTACAATAAAGCTTCGATTATTCGAAATTTTTGACAAATAAACTATATTATTTGAATTGTGGCAAAGTGCGCAACGGCTACATGTCAAAGAGGAGGGATGCTTTTCGGGAGGACTTTCTAAGGAAAACTGACTTGTATTCACATTACACATGAAGAATACTATGAACATCCTCATGTAGCCAGCATGTTTTCCGGGATTAAAACTTTGGTCGAATACAAGGGTTCAACGATCTAATAGATGAACCGCTTTTGATAAATAAAAGTGAATTTATGATATATATGAAACTTTGGTAAATAAAAGTAAAACTCAAATGATGCTAAAATTTCATAATAAATAACCATACTCTTATATTTGTGAATATTTAAAATGGTACAGTAAAGAAAATTTGTAATTTATTTTATAAATGCAATCTATATTTTTAATTGTGATAAATCGAAATAACTGTTTCATATTTTACGTCTTAGAAAGAGGCTTTAAAGGCAGTATTCTTAAAAGCACTGGGTTCTTTCAAAAGGTGTGCACTTTACTATAATACAGATTATTAAAATCTTAGTTTTAGTTTTACAAAAAATAGCTTTAATAAAATGAAAACAAAAGTTACAATTTCTATTACGCTTGTTTGTTAACTGATTAAGGTAAAGCACTCAAGCTATCCTTTAATCCTCCAAAAGCAGGGTCTGTAAATAGTGCTCTCACCTGTTATCCTGAATATACGCGTGGAGTGTTCTTATCGCGTCAGCAGAAACTGGAATTTCAACCACAAGTAGTTTCGCAGGAAGAAAAAGTCATATCTGTGGGATGGATTTATTTTCGTTGTAGATAACTTAGTATCAGAAGAGCTTGATTAAGGAATGCACCAGTTTACTTTTTAATCATGGTCGAGAAGACTATTGCGTGGCTATGACTGGAAATTGCGGTGTAGTAAAATGAGAGTGGAATTTTCGAAGAAGAAGCACAACCGGCTTGGTAGTTAAACATAATTTATTTTTGGATGACGAATTTTTAACACATATCGTCTAATGATTTGAACACTAGAGTTGTTAAACACAACCCACAACTTTTGTTGTTGTTGTTGCTAATGCTTACTTGTCTGACGTATAGTCAGCCCAAGCCCACGGAATTCCTCTTGCCAAAGAGCGGTAGTTTACGCCTGCCGTTGGCAACAGCCTTGAGCACATTTCAGGTGACAGTGTGATTTGGCTTAGTTAATTCCCCAATTTTATGGAAAGCAACCCGGGGGAGAAGGGTTGGAGGGTTTCCCACCCCTCTTCCCTTCCACCCAACCGGCTGGGCAGCCCACAATTTTTAATACGGAGAATAGCTAGAAGAGGCCAAGCGACACCTTGCCAACAGGAAGGAGAACTGGCGAAAGAGATGTAACCCAGGTAGAGCAAGAAGGCAAAAAAGTTATGCGTACTTAACTGCAGTCGCATTTATAAGCTCGGAAAGACTTTGCTTTAATTCTGAGCAAGGATTGGGCAAAAGATTTTTCAGGGCAGAGAAATTTCAAGGAAAGACGGGCGTAACATGCTGTAGAGTGATTCAAAAATTGCAAAACGTATCATTGAAGTGTAGATGTGCTTGAAAGCTTATTGCCAATTGGTTCCAATTAAGTTTAATAATTGTATTATTGATTATATATAT
>KK115840.1:571791-590414 GCA_000611955.2 Stegodyphus mimosarum | reverse complement strand
ATGCTTGCTTGTATATATATAGATATACACTAGCAGTATCTGATTCAATGTTTGAAACATACAAGGATTATTCAAACAAAGAATGAACGTTTGCTGCTCTTGCTTTATTGCTAATAATACAAATTAGCAATCACTTTGCGCTTCAAAGCACACCCTTCTAATGTCAATATAAAATTTCCATCGTTTCTTCTACTTTTGGAACGCTTGCTGGAAATAAGTTGTTTCGATGACTTATAGTAATTTCGCCGCATTTTCCGGAATTTCTTCTGTGAAAAGAAAACGACGTCGTTTTATAGTATTTTAAGTTTGGGAAAGAGAAAAAAAAATGCCGGGTGCAACTCCAGAGAAAAGAATGGGCGGGATGCATCGGAAGTGCGAGGTTTTGCCAGATAACTGGTAAGCGAGAGTGATGCGTGTAGGAGAGGAAGCATTCTCATGATGCAACTTCCACAACTGATTGCCTCACATTTCTGGCTCTTCCTACGCACAGCATCTCTCAATCGTGTTAGAATTCTCTGGTGCACTTACTTGTTTACTGTCTGACCCCGTAGTACAAATTCATATTTGGACTGAATAAAATTCGTCTGTTGACGTGGAAGGTCGTCCAGCCTGTGAAACTTCGGCAACCGAACTTCTGCCTTCTTTAAACTGTTGAAACTAAACATAGCACTGCGTTCTGCTTATTAAATCATTTCTCTGTATATTTGGTTAAAGTGTGGATGTTTTCATGAACGCTTTTCTCAGTTTTACATGAAATTTCACGCAGAAGTGTTTATTACTTTATGACTAATCCGACAAGCATTTTATGCACGATTTAACTCAACTGGTAATTATTCGAAAATTAAGGCATAAATTGGTATCCAAGTTAACGGCAATATGTTACCAAGATATGCCACTAGATGCACACAGTGGCTGGAGCACGGCATTTGCAGGAGCTTGGTACACAATTTAAAAAATTCGGCCTTAGTTATAAACAGTTATCGTATATACGTAAATCTGATTCGATATTTTCTTCTGATTAAGATTTAGTCTTTGCAAGGATAGAAAAAGTTCCACCTGCACCAATATTGAGTGCAGAAGAAGAGAACTTGCTTCGTAGCTATTTCTTCCTATTCTTGTATGTATTGCTCGCTCGTGTATTTCTGGCACAGAAGCCATAAAAGCTAATCTACTTCAGAGCAAATTCCATGGAAACAAACGTATTACAATTTTGAAACCTGAAAATTTTCTGAGTTTTCATTGCAGAAATTTCTTAATAATGAAATTATGCATAACGAAATTACATAGCAAATTGAAACTTAATTTAAAGAATCACGAACGAATCCATGACTATTAACTTTCGGTATTCTCGGTATCCGAGTAATTGCTTCTTAAGATAGTATTTTCGTAGTGAAATCAAAAGCTAACATTTTAAAATTATCAATTCGGTTACATTTCCTTACATTGTGCTTTTATATAATAATACTAATATTGAAAGAAAATGAATCATGACGAAAACCTCTTCGTGAATTAAACTCCAAATTTTCCGGTTGCTAGCCAGACGTGCTTTCCAATTACACCGCAAAATCACGTGCTAAGAAGGCATAAAAAATGTAACTTCTCCCCACTTAAAGAGCGACTGGGGAAGGAGAGGACCCAATCTCAAATTCCTGGTGGTAATAGTCTACCACCTTTTAATTCCTGAACCGTTTGTAAAATCATTAAGTATTCCGAAGCAAGAAAGGTGAAAGGTGTGCAATGACTTCGCTGGGATTCGAGTTCTGGATCTTCCAAGTGCTAGCCGGATTTGCTTTCCAATTTTCCACAAAGTCACGTGGTGAAGATAGAGAAAACTTTACAAACATTCTACAGAATGAACACATTCAGTTTATCTGTGTATTTTACATAGCATTAAATTCTATTTAAATGTCTGTTTACTGAAAATGTATTCTTATACCCGTGCTATGATTTTTGGTATCAATAATTCTGGACGATAAAAACAAACGGAAGTCAGCTTTTGCAAATTTATGCCACTACAAAGTATGTTCTTCAACTGATGATTTTTCAATATGCAGGAAGCATTTTACAAAGCTGGCTATCTACGAAAAGTTCTAAAAGAATTCGGCAACTTTTTTTTACTTTCCCCGTTACCCCACTTTAAACGTAAAACATCGACCTGGATCAAACGTGAGGTTGTAAACAGGCAGAGAGATTCTATGCCCTAAGATGTGACGAAAGTTTTATGGACAAAATGAAAGTTCTAAACCAACTTTCCTGAAGGGAAATAATTTAAGATGTATCAGAGAACAGAGCAGAGAGAGTTTTTATGAAGTTTGTGTATAGATAGTTAGATAGATAAAGTTTCAACAAGCAAAAGAATAAAATTGAAGGAAAAAAGAGTAAATCGAATAATATGGAGCTAAAAATATTTTAAGGAATATTACAAATATAGCCGAACTTCGCATAGCCGAAATTTTAAAAAAATGTGCAGAAAAATTTCGAATAACCGAAAATTTGAAATTAATGGGTCTTTCGAATAATAATGAATAAAAGGCTTTAAGAATTATATGTAAATGACGTAGAAATTATGTATTTTCTAAAATAATAACTTCTAATTTCAAATAATTTTTAAAATTGAATGTAAACTTTATGGACAGCTCTTAGGGGCTACGAAAAGTTAAATAAAATAGTAACTTGAACAATAAATACTGACTAACTAATAAAAAATATTACTTTAATAAAATACTTATTAATAGTTTACTAAAAATTATTTTAGTAAACTATTAATGCAATTGAATTATATTAATATTTTATTAGATATTGATTTATAAAAATAATAGTAAATGAAATTAAATTTGTAACAAATAAATATTAAATTAAATATATCATAAAAATCAAATTAAATGGCATAACAATTGAAAAGCGAATAAATTATTGATTGTAATAAAAATAAATTATGATGTAAATTAATGACTGTAATAAAAATAAATTATGATGTAAATTAGTGATTGTAATAAAAATAAATTATGATGTAAATTAGTGATTATAATTTAATATAATTAATGTAAATTAGTGATTGTAAGTAAGTAAACATTATTGTAAACGTCTTACTCATTTAAACTACGCAGAAAATTTCCTGTAAACTATTTCTATAAGAGAAAAACTTTATTGTAAAGAATTTTACTGGCAAAAATTTTTAAATTTTTAAACATAAATACGTAGATGTTGACTAGATATCATGCTTTGCATCAAATACATTTGGATTGCTGAAATTTGAAGCTAATAATCTAAACTTGTATCCTGCTAAAACATACAGCCAAAAATTGAACATTCTTCTAAATTTCTTGCACCATGGGATTAGTTTTCAGGTCATTGAAAGGCCGAACCTAAAATATCATATAATTACAATTTACATACGAATTTATTTCTTCGCCTCACGTGATCTAACTAGCGAGTTTACTTCAAAAAGAGTTCTCGGTTTACGTTTCTTACGACTCGAATATTGTTTTGCATTTCTTAATAAGCTGTCTGATATTATAAATGAGCTTAAACTCTTCCTAAGGAAGATCATATTCAGTGGCAAATCTACAACTATCGAGGCTCAGGGCGAAATTTCCCGGGCACCCTGCCTTTATTGGAGTGATTGCCGTATAATATTTATTCGATAAAATTAAACAGTTAAAATGATTTGGAAAACAAAAAATTTTAAGACTAAAGGAAAAACAACTGAACATCTGGCAGGCAAGCATATATTTAAAAAAGCATAGTAATCTGCCAATTCTGATTAATTAAATATTGTTTTTAGTTTTTTTATCAGTAAAAAAAAAGAAAGCTAAAACTGTTTTTTGTAAGCTTTGACTTCTGAAACTTCTTTTATAGGTTCATTAAAATTAATGTTTTCAGTTACTGTATTTTCAATGGAAAAGATTGCCAAGTTGTTAGGTCTTACTTGGCTCATTCTTGATCGAAGATAGCTTTTAATCAATTTCAAATTTGAAATGCTTCTCTCGCATGAAGTAATTGAAGACACACTCTCAAAAAAGTCTTTAAGGCCAAATGTAAGTTAGATATTGATTCTTAGAAATCCATATCCGCAATAAACTTTATCATTTTCAATGCAGATCACTTTTTAGTTTCGCCCTTTTTTATATTCCTCAAATAGGTGCACATACTTAAAAAACGTAAGTTTCCTCGAAAGCTCCCCTTCCCTCCCGGATCAGAGGTTTGGGGCGGTTCCCGTTCCTGCCCTACCTTACGCCACTGATCAGATGTACATCTAGTAGCTAGTAGCAATATATTCGAAGAAATTCTTGATTCGAAGAAATATTGCAAGAATGATAAATTTTCTAGTACTTCTGCCATTCAGTTGCACAGCAATAAAGCTACAACTTAGCTCATTTGGATGAAATAAATTTCTTCCGGCTGAATTCAAGTCCTTTAGACATGCATATAAATATACAATAAACTCTCTTGTGGCAACTACCTCTAAACATAACACTGAAATAAAAAATTCGAATTTTAAATCGTGCATTTATATTAGTGAAATCTTACCAAAAAATGGCAGTGTCATATCAGTTAATTTTATGGTTGTAATAGGGCATCAGACGAATGTACGGCTCACTTGAAAATGGTTACAAATATTAAACGTAAGACAATATAATGATGACGAGGATAATTCACGACGAGGGCAGAGTTTTCAACATTTCTATTCCGAAATACCTAATAATCTACAATTTTATCAGAGGGATTCAAGTCGACATTAAGTAGTTAAAGGTTAAGGAGTGATCATGCTGTGCGTTTTATTATTCGGAATAGCGTTCTGAGTCAAAGTAATGAAAGATGAGTAGCTCAAATGGGAAAATAATTTTAATATTTTTCTTGAGGTTTAAATCCTTTTGAATAATCGAATCAGCGGAGTACTTTGATTTAGTTTAGTTTAATTGATTATGCAAAAGTATATTAGGGCTATCTGCCTAAGGGAAGGGATGCCTTTGTGGAGGACTTTCTAAGGGAAACTGGCTCGTATGTACGCTAAATATGGAGAAAACCCCGAAAAGGTCCATGCAGCTAGTCCGTTTGCCCAGAATCGGGCCCATGTTGGAACTGTCAATGTTTAGCGATTTTACCTCTCGGCCGTTGGTGGCTCAGTGAAGTATTTTAAATTGAAAAAAAAAATCCCAAATGATCATCTTAAAAGTAAACAAGTTTCTTGGCCTATGAGACTAAACTAATTAAAACTGCACAGCAAAATCTGAAGATTAAGACAAAAACATGTTATGTTTAGTTTTCATTTCAAACTTTTAAAATTAACCAAACACGGGAGGAAAAAAAAGAAAAAGGAAAAGTGGTCTATTAGTCTCGAAATGATATTTTGCGTCGAATCACTATAAATGCGTCGTTTCATTTTTCATTCGAGTCTGAATATTTATCTATATATGCAGAATATTTATTTTTCAGACTGAAATTATCTATTGTGGATTAACGAAGTAAGTTATTTGAAAGCAATTAGATACCGCTTTTATATTCGCTGCTTACTTTTGAACCGGATTGCTTTAAATAATAAAAATGCATTTAATTCATGATCTATCTTGATATATTTCTTATAATTTATTTCATAATTTTTAAAACTTTAATAAATTTTTGATTAACGATTTGAAAGCGAGCAGCGGCAACACTGTGCGGAATAAAACATTTTTATCTAAGCATGCGAGGCTGTCTATCAGAAATTCTGAAGATGTGCTACTTTTAACTATTTTGTGATTTTGTTGTCGAATTAACTCTTATGTGGCATAAGTACGAAGACCGTGATATTTAATAAATAAAGTTAGCACACAAAAACGTTAATAATAAACAGACAGAAAAAAAGTTTTTCAAGTTATCTTATTGAGAAAAATTAAACATTGATATTCGCACTTACGCCGTATACAATTCAACAGCAAAATTACAAAAGTTTTAAAAGAAGCTTAGCATAGTTACCAAAAGACCTGGATTTGAGAGTTCCAAGTATTTTTCGCTTTTAAATTAAGGAAAACCTTTTACTAAGGATTGGTCAGCGTCAAAATTTTTTACCTCTATTTGACAGGGAAAATGGAAGCCAGAAAACTTCAGGAAATTATTTCTTCTCATATTACAAAATATCTTCAAAACTTAAGATAATTTAAAATTTAATGTTCTAGTTAAAATTTTGGCCTAGAATTACTTTCCGGTGTCTTTTTACAGAAAATAGTGTAAAATTCCCTAAATTATAAAAAATAATAGAACAGTTGTACTGAAAATTTTAAATTAAGGGAATAAACATTAAATTCCAGGATTTAATCGTCATTCGCCGATTGAAAAATCTGGTATTCGCGAAATCTTACAAAATCCCTGAAAATGATGAGCGGAAACTCGAGCCAGATATCATTACTAGTTATTACAAATAAGAAGTTAGAACGTTACCAGTTAGAACTAGTTAACTCCCGATTCTCTGACGAATCGAATAAGCGGAAGCGTAAAATTCGTTGCTATGTGATTTGCATGGGAATAAAATAAATCCAAATTGAAAATAGTGTATTCGTTTTGAAACTTAGTGATTAGATTAAACGAAATTAAATAATAAATAATAATTAAAAAATATGAAAGGTTTCAGATTTTAAATTACGTCCAAAGGGCGTTTTTAACACGTTTGTGTTACCTTTATTTATTAAATATCATGTTCTTCGCACTTAAACCATAAAATTCAGTTCAAGAGCAATATCGCAAAATAATTTTAAAATAAGCGTATCTTTAGAATTTTCGATACGCTGGTGATAAAAATGTTTTTTCTGTACAACATTGCCACTGCTCGCTTTGAAATTCTTGAGTTTGTTAATCAAAAATTCGTTGAAGTTTTACAAAATATGAAATAGATAATGAAACCAAAGTCCAAATTTGTTCTTCTAGATGCCCATATTCGGGTGGAAATGTACTTATTCAAAATTGGATGGCTCTAGGTACCGTTGCTTTATCACAGTACGAGAAACATATATACATTTATGCAGATTCTTCATTATTTAATTTCTTTATATATAATACTGGACGATAATATCTGGTGGCAACTATTTGAAAAGTGCGCATATAGTCAATCAACGCAAAAAGCCAAAACGAAATTAACAGTCATTCTGGGCAAATTGCCCCTTTGGACTAATAATTTTTAAAAAAATCAGAAAATGTTCAAATTTTAAGGATCGCCTAAAAGGGCCCTTTTAAATTTTAACACGGTTTATCAGTAGAAATTATCCATAGGCATGGCCCTGGTAGAAAAGCGAAATATTTTATAGGATATTAGATCACTATGCATTGAGACTAACATAGAAGCTTTACATATCTTCTATGCATTTAAAAAGTGATAACGTATGTAATTCTATAAAAATATTTAATTTTTTTTATTTGGATATGTCACGAATTAAATGCATTTTTATATAAACTAATCATATTAAAAAGTAAATAAAAAATATTCTTAAGAACTGCATCTGGTGCTTTTTAAATACTTTAGATTTTTCAATCGATAATAGATTAAATGTGAAACAATAATATCTTACGTATTCCCGAATAGCAACAGGTTCGAATGAAAAGTGAAGCGCACAATCATGTTTTAAGACTGATAACCCTTTTGGACTAATAAATTATATTAAATAAGGATTAAATGGTAGATCATTTTTTTGTTTGTTTTGTTTTACAACGTAACTTTGCGCAACAATGAGCCTAAAGTCAACAAAATAAATCAGCTCATGAAATCAATCAAAAACTTAAACTGCACTGCATAGAGCGTTTCAGATAAAAACATTGTTAAACATTAATAAACATTGTTCAGATGAATGCATCCATACTGTACAATTTTTTCTCTTCGCCTTTTCTAATATGAACCGTTTACTGAGCCTTTGGAATATTTACATCATTAAGAAGTGCTGACATATTCAAAGTATTAACTTAAAAGGCTACTTTATCAGAAGGGTACTGTTATAAAGGTATTGTTCAGGAGCATCAGAAGGTTATTATTTAGAAGGTACAGAAGGGTACTGTTATCAGGACCGAATGTATGTATGCATATATGAATGTGTATATACACACATACATACATGGACACATCCATCCATACATGCATACATACGTTTCTGAATCCGATCCCCATAACAGGAAGAGTACCGGCAGAAGGTTTTACTTTTAGCCTTCGGCTCATAAGTGAATTACATAATGTGGTAGGTACTTGGTGATTCGGATACTCAAGTATCCGTTGTGCCAAACGATTCCTTTTATTCACTTGGAAAATACTATGTGTGTCTCGGTATTTTTATGTAATGAACGCAATTATCGCATTTTTTGTGATAAGATTATTAATAATTTTTTATAAATAATTGTGTATGGATTTGGGAACCTTTCGTGAAAAGTTAATTTTATACTTGATCGGTGTCTAGGATCCGACTACACGAGCTCCGCGCTGTTGTTTCATCATGCCAGTTAAAGCTTAATTAAAAGCCACGTGTTTTCTTGTTTACAGTTCCTTTCCTCCGTAGTTGCGGAACCTCATGTACTAGCGCCATCTACTGTTGCAATAGACAGTTAAAAGTCGACCGGCTGTATAGCATTAAAAATAACGTGGAATATACCAAATATGTTTATTTTATTGTACTAAAATGTGAAAAATAGGAGTTATACGTTCTTTGTGGGCTTAAAAACTGGCTTCCTAAAGGAAACTCGTTAAATAGGTGTGTTACTTTGTATATCATCCCATGCTTAGCTTAAATAACTAGCTTTTATTAATATTTCTTTGTCTTGGATATTTTTCTTTTAATCGACGCTCCCCCTTCCATTTACGGTAGAATTCCGGATATATGAAGCTAACCAAGACCACACGCTCATTTGAATTTTCATGAAATTCCAATAGTTAGCTTTTGATTTATCTGTATTATTTGAAAAATGCAGATAAATCAACTGAAACAATTTTGTTTATTTATTTATTTATTATACAGTATTTTATTTCAACAAAGATTATACAGTTAAATATCGTACCTTTTTTTTTTCCTGGTACGGGAGAGAAAAAATGATTATCTGCGAGATCAAAAGTCATACGAAAGAAGAAGAGATAAGACCTCCATTAAAAGGCTAATAGAAAATAACTGAATTTTTTAGACTGCATTATTCCCGACGAAAAAAATTTTGTTAGAGATGCATTTTCCTCTCATCCCCCCAAAGAAATTGCCTTAGGAAATGCACTGATTTAAATTATTCACGGAATAAACAAAGAACAGTTGGCTTATGTATAGAATGTAATTGCTTTTTAATTAATATTTATAGGTTATATATTTTCCAAACAATTGCAGGCCACACTCCGGATATACACGTTCAACTAAATTAATTGAAAAGATCCTTTAAAACGTGTGTACTTTACTGTATTAGATAGTATTATGTAACGATATTTCATATATCACCGAAAAAAGTAAATAACTGTTTTCAAGCTGCGTGATATGTAAATCAAATAGCTTATGTTTCACATAATGTCAACACTTTGCAAATTGCATGGATGATAAATACTTGGTATTATAGAGTAATGTAACGCTAAAGCCGTTTCTAATATCAGTAAGTACAAAAAGTTTTTTAAAAATTAGGTATGAGCTGTTAGTGTATGGCAGGGATGGCGAAACTTCAAGACGATGGGAGCCTCATGATAGATTTTATGAACGAGGCAAGTCCAAATTTATATCGTTTGAAAAAGAAATGAGACAGGTTTTGAATACAAGGAAATTTTGAAGAAATATAATGTATATGTGATTAAAAAGATTACATATAAATATGAATAAATACATTTTATATCTACTGTTTTATGCTCAGAAAATTTAAGCTCCAAGAAAATAAAAATTTGTAACGATTGTACTGAGCAACTGAGCGTTTTTTCTTCAGGTAGAGAAACCAAATATTTTCGTCTGATTTCCTTTATAGCTTTCCGTTTATAATTATTGTTGTTTTATCCTAGTAGAAGAAAAGGAATCGGGAGCACATTCATTGGTCTTTAATGACATAAAAAATGTTATTTGTGTAAATTAGAAATTATTATTTAAAAGAAAACTGTTTTTTTTTTTTTTTATCGAAAGGGGCCTTGTTCCTGAAGAGTTATTGCTTCCGTTTTGCGATTTTGTGTCGAATCACTCTGAATGTCCGTTAAACTTCTCATTGTTGCCACCAAATATTATCGGCCCGTATTATATTTGAAGAAATTGAATAACGAAGAATCTGCATAAATGTGTGTATGTTTCTCGCATTGTGATAAAACAAAAGTACCTAGAGCCATAAAATTTTGAATGACGTAATTCTACTGCGAATATGGGCATCTGGAAGTCCAAATTTGAAATTTGGAATTTGCTTTATTATCGATTTCATATTTTGTAAAACTTTAACGAATTTTTTCATAACAAATTCAAAGATTTCAAAACCAGCACTGGCAACGTTGTACAGAAAAAAAACATTTTTATCTGTACCGTGTGAGACTGTGTATCGGAAATTCTAAAGATACGCTCAAGTTAAAATTATTTTGCGATATTGCTCTTGAACTGAATTTTATGGTTTAACTGCAAAGAACATGATATTTAACAAATAAAGGTAACACACAAAATGTTAAAAAAAACGCCCCTTTGGACGTAATTTAAAATCTGAAAGGTTTCTGATTCTTTTTTTTTTTTTTTTTTTTAGAATTCATGAGCAGTCTCAGAAAGTGTAAATTAAATGATACGCGTCAATGTGCACTGCATAGAAACTGTTATTCGAGAAAAAATATTTATTTAAAAATAAGTATTAATTTGTTTAGGCTTCTGCTTAATTTTGGTTCTCCACCCAGTTAACATAGGGACCAAAATACTGAGATCATTAGAATTTTTTTATCGTTACCTAAGACACTGTTAAACATTTTTGTCCAAAACTTTGGAATAACTACTTTTACTGATGCCTTGTATAGAAGAATAGCCCCCCAAAAATATGATTACAATTTCAGTGGTATTTGAATAATCTGTGTTTCTCATGACGGCCCTGACTGATACAGTATTTCAGCATGGCATCCAACGGAATCTGCCAGAGTTTTTTAATAATCTGTACAGTGCGCATCATTGAAAATTCTCGAAACTATCTCCCGAATCGCCCCGATAATTTTGGACATATAACAAAGTTTATGCGCATCAGTGAAAATTCTCGAAACTATTTCTCGAATTGTCTTTATAATTTTGGGCATAGATAACAAAATTCATGCTCATCATTGAAAATTCTCGAAACTATCTCTTGAATAGTTACAATAATTTTGGACATACATAACCTATTGCTAATAAATCTAGTAGTTCATGCCGGGCTATATAAACACTTCGTCGAGCACATATTCCATGTGTCTACTAGCCGAATTCTTCAACCTAGCTGTTTAATTTTGAGCTGTTTTTCAAATACACGGCACATGAAAACTAATGTTACAGAAAGAAAACATACCTAAATTTTGAGCTGTTTTTCAAATACACGGCACATGAAAACTAATGTTACAGAAAGAAAACATACCTGTCACTACTCTAATGAATTTATTTCACAAATGCAGATACAATATGAACGTGTAACTCTTCACATTTCTATGGATATGCACAAATGTTCGATGTGGAGGCCTTTCGTAATACGGCAGACGTCTCCACAACAGTTTAGTTCCAAAGCTCTTGCCAAATAGGTGTACGGATCCATCATATTCTAAATGTTGGACTCATAAAAGCGTCTAAATGACTTACGTCTCATCTTGAATTTCGAAGTAAAATAAGTCAGAAGAAAGTTTAAAATTAATTATTTTCTGCAGAACAGTTACATAGCACAACCTTCTATTAGGTTACATAACCTGTGTATAGAAAATGAATCTCAAATTAAGTTTGAAATGGAGTCTTTAAGCAAAAGATATTTTAGAAAAAAAAATCAGACTTTAAAAGTAAACGTTTACGGCAGCAAAATTTCAAGACTTTGTACAACTGCTTGATCCAACTTTTCGTCAGCTTCTCGTTTGGCTACTAATCTTTCATGAAGGACGTGTTTCACGACTTTGTGCAACTGCTTGATCCAACTTTTCATCAGCTTCTCGTTTGGCTACTAAGCTTTCATGAAGGACGTGTCAGACGTACATGATCGAAATTTACAAGACAAAAAATATCAACACATTAAACGAAGTGTAATGCTGGCATTAGAGCCTTTGCAGCTGAAGAGCGGCAGTACTAAAGGGTGAAAATTTTTAGATTTGCCGGACAACAAAATAGCGCTAACTTAATTCGAAGTAGAAAGAAAGAACGTCATCAAACAAGAAATCGAAAATTACAAGAAAATATCACAAACTGAAGAGATTTCGCCCATATCAATATGCCGATTTTGACAGAAACTTTGGAGAAGAGATAAGTTTCTGCTCAGTTGATCCCTCATTGCTTGATGCAACGTTATTGATAGGAAGATTTGATGATTAAGGTGAAAAATCTTTATCTGGAATAACAAGATTTGATAAAATCGGAATTAGACATTTTGACTAAAATTTAAATCGTTGTCAAATCAGTAATTCTTTCCACGACTCCAAATATTTCAGTATCCACAACCATTGGTGAGATGGATTAGGATCTCTGCCCAGGATTACCAAGGAATTATTACGAAAGATAGAGTTTCATGTGCGAAAAAGAGCTCATTAAGCATATTATTGTGAATGGTTACGAAATCTGAGATGCAATTGCATAAAAATGCCTGACCTGCTTAGAGATAGGAGATTAATTTTGAAGGAGTTTGCCAGAAAATTGAAACAACCAAGTAAGAGGCTGAAGGTTCACTCCTCCCAAAGTAAAATCCTCGTAAAATTCTTCCACAAATTAAAAGAGCTCTATATGGATTGCAAGACGACACAGGTTTCTTCAGCAATTACGTACGCCACTCAAGGACTGAATAAAAGTAGTACACTACAACGAATAGAAATTTTTCCAGGTGGATCACAACTCTTGTGAACAATGAGATACCATAGAAATGTAAGAAGATACTGCATGAAGTAAAAATTAACTTGAGAGAAAAAATATTAGGGAGAATAATTAAATAAAAATATTAGCATTGCGTTTTAGATTAACTTCGTATATATTCCGATGACCACTACTCGTTCAAAAAGTAACGTAAGCGGAATAGTAATGACTAGAAATAGAATTATTTGTAATATTACGTATTTGTTGCTCTAGCGATAAGCCAGCAGTGGACAGTTCGAAATCTATCAGATTTTTACATGCATAAGAAGGAAATATCAGAAAAATCAGAATTAGAAATATCAGAAATTAAGGTAGCGATAAATAAAGAAACGTGGCACTGCATGATTTCTATTTCAAATTCCATTTATGTATTAAAAAATTAAACCATTGTATTAAAAAATTAAACTATATTTATTCAAAATCTTTCGCATTTCAGATGGTGTAAAGCTGCGTTCACACTGGGACATATCGGGGCTAGGGAACACAATGGACACAACAAACACAGCGGATCAGCTAGAAAAAACCAGTTTTTTGTCACTATTGACCCAGTTGAAAAATCTTAACTTCGCGCAAAACGGAGCTAGCCGACACACGGAACCGACCAATCAGGAGAGTATTTCAAATCATCATCATCAACAGAAGCGCGCAAACAACATGGCTGACGATATGAGCGATTGATTGATTGATTTGATTTAAAGTGAGGACGAGTAAACGGCCTTTACTTCACAGTTATTATTCCTATACAGAAATTCATTTTAAAAATCTTAAAATCCAATCCATATCTTACGAAGCAACTAGATACAAAAAATAAAGATGTGTCTTATCCACTATACAGCGATAAATTAAAATTTAAAGTATCCTCCTTAGAAGATTTTTCTGATATTTTCCTGATATTCAAAGATCCTAAAACTTCTAATTTACTTCAAAATATATCTACATTAGCACAGGAAATTAAAGAAACTCAGAATACCCATCAAAAATTAATTCTTGCATTCAGAGCACCATAACTTATAGTACAATTCGCAAAAGCGACTTTAGAAGCGTCAGCTGAGCGGGTAAAGCGGTCGAGCTGTAGATCTGCTGATCAGAAGTTCGATCCCCGCTGGTACTTTTTTTTCACTATGCGCAATTTTTGGCCAGGCCATTATGGGTATTCTGCATTACTTAAATTTCCTGTGTTAATGTAGATATATTTTGAAGTAAATTAAAAATTTTAGGATCTTTGAATATTGGGAAAATATCGGCAAAAATCTTTTGAGGAGGGTACTTTAAATTTTAATTTATCGCTGTATAACGGATAAGGTGCTTCTTTATTTTTTGTATTTTGTTGCTTCGTAAGATATGAGCGAAAATTATAGTCTAATTGCCTAAATCCAGCGACATCCCGTTATATGGGATAGTCGATTTAAGGACTACAAAAATACACGTAGAATACTCTTGGATGATGATTTCAGATAGTCTTCATCGAAATAGTAAGTAATTTTTTTTTCCATTTAATACTGTTTTTGTGTTTGAATTTTGAATCCGGAGAATTAAATTATTGATATCAATGATCTCATATAAATATCTAATTGTATTATAAAATTAGCAATGGAATTAAAAGTAGCGAAAGCAAAGCATAGACAAAAGCGTTAATCTAATATTTTTCTTTCCTCCAAATTAGTTTCATCATAAAAAATAGGTACTGTTTATTACCTCAAATAATAAAATGAATCTCATCAACTTTATAAACTCTCTTATCATTTGGAATGAAAATAATGATAATAATAATTAAATGACAACAATAAAACATTATAATGAAACATGTTTCTAATTTTCTAACTAATTTTTGATGATTTGAAACTTGTGTACTAAATGACAAAGAAGAAAACTCAGCAACAAAATACATTTTCGCTGTTTTCTGCTCAGCGTACGTTTCGGTCGAACCATTTAAAAAAAATCGCTTAGTTTTTGGTGTATCGATCATTGATTCACGGCGGAAGACTGTCTCCTACGAATGAAAGCGCGCGCGATCTTCTACTTCCCTATTGGCTGTCGCTAGTAAACGTTCCCAGTAAGTGTGAACGAGCTAGGTTAGTTAGAACGGCGTTCCATGCGTCGCTTAGCTCCGATAGCGTCGTTGTGTATCAAGTGTGAACGGCCCTTAAGATCATAACTAGCTCGCGAGCCGCAGTTAAGGTGTCTGAGAGCCGCAGTTTGGCCATGTGTGGTGTATGGTATTAAAAATGTCTTTAATTAAATACAACGCTGCTGCAAATTTTCATTAAAACTTACCGACCGGATTTATTATAAACTAAATATATTTTAAACTACAATAGTTAGGTACAATATTAATAGATTAAAAATTTAAATAATTAAAAAATGCATTTATTCTCTTCAAAGAGCCTTGTTTCTTAAAGCAGTTGTAGTTAGTTATAATTTGGAAGGTAAAGATCTTAATATTATGTCCCCGAATGGTTCATTTCTTTGTAGCAAAGCATTCGGATGCTGTCTGCCTAAGGTAAGGGAAGCTTTCGTGGAGGGCGTTTTAGAGAAAACTGGCTCGTGTACACGTAACACATAGGAAAAGCACCAAAAGCGTCCCTGCAGCCAGCCCGTTTGCTGGGGTTCGAGCACCGGATTGAACTACTAGCGTTCAGCGATTTTATCGCTCATCCACGGGTGGGCGAATATTATGTGGAGCAGCAGCGCTTTGGAAATTGGCTGCTTGCTCGGAGAACGTGGAGGAATACTTGTCAAATAGCGTGTCTGTAAAGTGCAAGGTAGTGTAATATAACATTTAAATTTATCGGAAACTTTTCGCTAAAAATGTTTCTAGCCTCAAAATTTGAAAATAAATTAGACAAACTTAATAATTTTACTGGACCTAAAAAGAAGAAGTAAATTGATTCGGATAGTTGGAGTTCCGATCAACTGACGTCGGGGTAACTGAAGCTGCGTGTTTATGTGTATTTTTTATTTACTGCACGTTAATTTTAAATTATTGATTATTTTTATTCACTGCATATTGACTGATTGCTTATCATTAAAAATGATGTTTCACATTTAAATGTGTATTTTAATACTGTACCATTTTATTTTTAACTTAATTTTTTAATTTCTTTTCTTTCATTTCAGGTCAGTATGTGGATATTTTACTCTTCTTATGTCCCACCAATCTTGTATAGGTTCACTTCATAGATGTTTTTATAAGGAACTGAAAAATATGGAATCCTCTAAAGTGAGTCACTGCTAATCAAAGCGATTTTTCTTTTACGTTACACATGAAGAGTTTTTCAAAAGGAGTAATTGTAGACATTGATTTCGACAATATATAAATTCCTTCATATTAACAAAAGTTATAAAAAAGGAAATTTTTATTTTTGGTAATAAAATGTTAGTATATAAAAACAGCATATGCTAGATAATTTAAAGCATTTGTTTTAGAATAATTGCTGACATAAGAATATCGCTTCCATGTTGTACAGTTATATATGCTTAATATATTTACTATCCTACTCAACATATTAACTTTGCAATTTGGTTACAAACTTATTTCGACACCTTTAATACAATATATATTATTCTCACCACAAAATTAATTTCTGTGTGAAACTACATTCTCGTTGATGTTACAATAAAGTTTTACGCGTTTCAAAGGAATCTTATTCAAGATACAAAGTATTCTGTAGAATAAAAGAATGCTTGAAAGAAAGAACTTTTGTAAGATTCTCTAGACATCCACAGTTTTTCTATATAACCTATGCCAATCCAAAGCAGAATTTTGAAAGTTCAAAGTAGCATGCTTTTGTTCCATTTGTTAAAGTTCGCTTCGCTTGAGCTAAGCTATTTTTACTAAATAGCAAAGCTTCTGTTACTTGAGCCAAATTCTTTGCTTAATATACAAGGGTTGGCTAAAATAATGGAAACACTTATAAATGTGGAACATTATGCAGTGCCTTCCTAACAGCATTATGAGCCCTGTGCGAACTAGTGAGCTGGAACTTCTCCAACCACCTCTCAGCCCTGCAATATATTTTCAGAAATTAAATAATGAAGAATCTGCATGAATGCATGTAAGTTTCTCGCATTGTGAAAAACCAACGGTACCTAGAGACATCACATTTTGAATAACGTAGTCCTCCACTAGAATATGGACATGCGGAAGCCCAAATTTGAAACTTGTTTTATTATCTATTTCATATTTTGTAAAACTTTAACGATTTTTTGATTAACAAACTCTACGATTTCAAAGTGTTCCATAAATATCAACACTTCAAGCACGGATATTTTATGCACGGGGTTCCCCCCTTTTTTTTGTGTGTGTGCGTGTGTATGTGTGTGTTGTGATATTGCTGTTGAATTGAATTTTATGTAAGTGCGAAGAACATGATATTTAATAAATAAAGGTAACACACAAAACGTTAAAAAACACTCCTGGGGCGTAATATAGAACCTGAAAGCTTTCAAATTTTATTTTTTTTATACATTTAAATTCTTTTCTGTTTTATTATTTAAATACATGCATAACAGATTATTTTCAGTGACAAATAACTTCACGAGCGTAGACTAATTTTTTATATAAGAAATAAAATATTTGCACCTTGTTACAACTACGAGATAACTCAGAACTAGATAAACGATGCTCACCTTTTCTGCGTATTCTTATAAAACGGCTCACCTGACATACGAATTTTCTATTAGTCTCTCACGAGTCACCGAACAAAAATTGGAGCAGTGCGCTTATAACATTTCCGAAATGAACACAGACATACACACGCGCGAGTGCGTTCAGAAAAAAAAAGATTTTGCATTTTAAACATTTAGTTGTAGTTTTGAAAAGCAAATGATGTGATACCTACGTTTTAAGAAATAAATGATCCATTTCAGTATGTCAAGTGTATTATTTAGTCCCTTCCTGCACACCAAATGCGTAAACATTGTATGCATTTTCTACAGAAGTACTCGGTCATTTAGGTTAGACTATCAATAACGAGTTATCTCGGAGCTGACAAGTAAACCCCGTTTGCCAACTACGAGTGTTCTCGTCGATGACAGCGAACATATTAACATAGCGCAGGTTCACCTTTGTTATCTAAAAATGTTTCGAACCTTTCTAAAATGGAGACATATGAATTCAGAATGGTATTACAAGTACTTTTTTGTTCCCTTCTTCTATCATACATTGCTCTAGCTCTTCGAGAGATTCTGAGGGAGAAAAACGGGATTTCATACTACTCCGACACAAACCGTAGTAGTTTTATGGTTTAATGTTAATTTTAATGAACTTTAATTTCTGGTTACCCGGTGATAATTAATCTGGTAATAATAATAAGCTGGTGATGTTACAGACCGGGAAAGGTATGAAATTTCGTCTTCATGTTCTTTAATCTCTGATTGAATGACATGACTTGAATGAATGAAATATCTTGAAAAACGCAGTTAACCGGAAGAAACGGTATCTGTGCCAATGAACGGACTTCCTTGCTTGAAATGATTTTGTAGTCAATGATTTTTTTATATACATTTTATTGTAGAAAACTGAATAGTTTGGATCGTAGGCTTTTGCACATAAACTCGTCCTGAGCTGTGATGTAGAGGATTGTTTAGAAATCTAAAATTCATACTTATTTCCTTTGATCAACGTTTTTTTTATGT
>KK115840.1:545824-571776 GCA_000611955.2 Stegodyphus mimosarum | reverse complement strand
GTACTGTATTCTCTGTTCTGCATTTATTTCTAACAGAAGTTATGAGATAGCAGCTGTGCCTTAGAAATTCAGCTTATGAGGTTGCCTTTATACACTATGCAGATATGGATTAACCATTAAGCAAAATGAACATGTTTTTGGGGTATCAAACGTAGGGGCAACCTAAAATGGTCCTTGAACTCTAGAAATGGACTATCAAGAAAAATTCGTATTGCTGATTTTATCATGGAATGTATGGTGCAGCTAAATCAACACCTAGAAGAAAATTGGGAATAAACATGTATTATACTATAAATGTATTACTTAGAAGCATCACGATATATTGCGAGTCTCGAAACATCTTAATCCGTCTTTGACCCTATGTGTCGAAATTGGATTTCGTGGATGCATACTGAGTTCAACTGTTAACTTTTTCACTGCAGGTTTTCCTTTTGGTGTCACGGTTCTCCTTAACGTCCTTCTGGCTTTGTCAATAAATTTCATTCAATAAAATTTCCCACAACTGTAACTCGCCGACGATGTTTTATGGAGAATACTGTACTCTGTCACGAGTTTAGATGCACTGCCTCTCGATATCTCTAACAATTTTGCAGCTGAGTTTACAACCAACAATTAAACTTCTTTGAATTCACTCGAGCCACACATTTAGCTTCACAACGAACTAAGATTTATAAATCACGACTAAAATTTTCAGTTTTTCACGACCTTGAGAATATATGTAAAAAAACATAAATAAAGTGATGACTGCTTTTACTAGTTTCTTTGCAATGGATAAAAACAAAATTATTTTTTTAAGTGCACTGTTACCATTATTTTAGACCAACTTTGTACATGCTACAACAGTTGTTCTCAAACGTTTTTTCTCCGTGCAATGCTTTTAGCATTCCTATACGTTCATTCCACCTTCCAAATTTCCAAAATTCAAAAAATACATATATATTTATTTAAAATTTTATTTTGGGTTGTGTTTTATAAACAAGAAAATGTATAGAAAGTATTGCTAAATACCGAAATTCGAATAAAATTACTTTTTTAGATTCATAAACTAAAACTAAATATTTCACAAGTAAATAAAAGGCTAACCGCATTCCCCCTTTGGGAAGAATTCCCATGTGGTACCTGTACTACAGCAACAGACGAAAATCTACTTACTCATTTCGTGAAATGGTCGTCTACTTCGCAGTATCGTAGACTGCTTATCAAAATCTGAAATTCTTAATAAATAATTTGTCAATAGTCCGTGATTCTGAAGAAAAATCTATCTGAATATTTTATATCATTCATTGAAAGGATGTCAAATTAAGGAAATGTATTAAAGAATTTTCAGACTTTCTTAGGTGCTCGGGTTATTGTTTCACTGTTAGAACGAAGACTTTGGAAAATTATCTCTATAACTAAATGTCATCTGGTACTGGTTCTCGGAATTTTTATTTCTGGACACTTGCTTGTTTCGAAAGGTGTTTAAAAAAGCATTCTTTTATTTTTGTTCACGTTTACGCTAGTTAGTCTGCAAATACGAGATGTTCCAATCAACACGAAACTTAAGTAAAAAGTTCACTACTAACAAAAGGGCATACAAACATGCTAATTTTTGTTACAAATTAGCTAATCAATATGCTAATTTTGTTACCATATAAAATGGCTAATAAACTTCATACGAACTCTTTTCCGGTAATACTTTCATTTAGTACAAAAAATAAGACCCAATAAAATAAACTTGTATTATTATTGGGATACCCACTTTCTAATCTCAATGCTAAGCTTAAAAGCTTTTTATTTATTAGGTTATTATTATTATAAACTTATTGAATTGCTATTAAGTATTTTTGCTATTAAGTATTTATTATTATTATTATAAACTTTACACAAAATAACAAATAATGTACAATACATGCATTGAGTTCAGCTTTCACATTTGCAATTACATTTTTCACTTGAGTAAGTTCTCTTAACTAGAAGTTAGCAATATTCGGCTATGTAACACCGACTTTGAGGTCTCAGTTCCACTTTCAAAATATCTGATGGAATTTTCCACTTGTTCGCCGTACCCAGTTCTTAAATTTCCAAGAAAAACTTACAAGTGGGAATCTAGAAAATGGATTTTCGGTAGCAATCTGAATCTTAGCTTGTGCTAACCATTCAGGAGACCTTAAACCATTTGTCGGGTATATTTTTTTGCTTTATTATTCCTCATAAATCCTGGCACTACCTCATAAGAGTGCCTTCTTCATCATCATCATTTTTTATGAACACTTTTATCTTATAAGACTATCAAATTGGGAAGGGGTAGCAAATATTCCCTCCTTCACTTTCTCCTTACAGTTTACTTCTGAAAATTATACAAAATCTTCTCTTTTCTTCTCGCATGCCCTTAACAACAATTTTCACTGTGCTGAGTTTCATATAAATAAATAACAGCAGTATCTTGTTCAGATTAACTAGAGGAATATGTCGTTGCCAACAAAGGACATCAGGATGCAGTTTTTTTTTTTTTTTTTTTTGTATATGGTGGTGGGGAGAATGTTGCGAGGCAGAATTTAAACTCAAGGCCTTTTATTTTTAATATTTCAGTTGCAGCTTTCCTACTGCTGTAATGGGGAACCTATGACATACATATCATAAATGGCAGGCGAACCTATTTTGGGTGATACGCATCACGCATTTAAGATCTTCGACGGAAACAAAAATTTAAATAATATAAAAGTAATTATCTGTTGCAACGGCTTCATCACTTTTCAACATGTGCTGCTCTTACCTCGGGTACGTTCGAATGCATTCTTAGCAGACTGATAACATGGATGGCAGACGGATGATTCTATATGTGACATGGAAGTAGAATTTAGCTAGAGGTTTTCGGAATTTTGAAGCTTCGAGCTCAAAATGTTTGTTATCACTGTCCTGCCGCATACTGCCATGCCGTAAGTAGGATCAGTACTAGCATTTTTACCGCTTGGTGCAAATTCTGACGCTCTTAACTTCTGCAACTAAGGCAAGCTGGTGCTTTCCTCTGTTTGCCGCAGTTGTGGAGCGGGTTGAGTCAAGTTTCTAGATTTGCAAAACCCTTACCTGACATATAGATATAAATATATATATATAATGGGAGGACTTCGAGAAAGCTGCTATGGATTGGCGATGTTTTTTCTGCGTTGTAATAACTTAAAAGGCTTTAGTACGTAGTTAGATAGATGACATTCGAAGACAGACGTAGACGTAAATTTCGCATATAATTATTCCCTGCTAATTAATTCTTAGGCCACATATTCATTTTCATTGCAGATCATCATTGTGGGTGCGCTATGCATCCCACAATTTTATACAGGTTATACTTTAAGAACAATAGCTAGTACATGCTAAGCAAGCGATGTGCCGTCTTAACGGGAAGGGAGCTAGAAGCAAAACACGTGCACTTATCCAATATTCCAGCTCACCAAGACAAAGATTTGAGTTCAAGTTCGGAATTAGTTATGTCAAAATTTTGGTTTAGGTTTGGCTTTAATTACGTCATCAGCGTTATTAAGTCATATGATACGGATTGATCTAAAAATGAGGCAGTTCAGAAAAGTTATTACTATTTTTAAAACAGAGAGGGAAAGTAAGGTCTTTTGTTAGTTTAAATAATAATTTGAGATTTGCATATTTTCTGTCTTACATACATATTCACTTTCAGTGATCTGGGAACAATTCTCTTAAAGACAACAGCTATATTTGAAATATGAGTTGAGCAGGACAACATCGGTCATTTGTATGAAGCAGATATAAAAGTTCTGCAGCAGAAGATCATCTTTAATCTGATGTGTATAGAGGACAATTGCCTTAACGCTGAGGGCGATTTCTTCTAAATTAAAGTTTTAGGACCGAAGCCTACATGACAAGCATAAATTTTAATGAGATCAATTTCAGTTATAAAACTTAATCTTATTTTCTCGGCTTTCTCATCGCTTGTAATTTTCCCTAAATGATTAATCTGTTTTCCAAGAAGGTTTAATTTGTATCTGGTCCCCGAGGGCGATGAATGAGTGAGAGTGGCATTTCCGCCGTCAAGAGAGGACAGAGAGAAGAGACACTGTATATATGGCGAGCAGAGCGGATTGTTTTTGCCTCTCCATTGAAGTGGATTTCCGCACTGGGAAAGCTCCGATTCCCATCATTTGTTTCGACGAACCTTGACCTTGCTCCCCACCCGCCGTTCTTCTCTCGGGCAGAGGGAGGGGAGGCACTCAATTTCCAGATATTGGGAAGAGAAAAAAGTGGTCCGTTAATTATCACTGCGGACACTCGCTCAACCACGACACATACGTCGTATCGGCATTGATAACGCCCATTAATGAAAATTCATTCACAGTGTCGCCCATTTGACTCTTTTCACTGGCTGATGAGGCAAGCGGATGAAAAACTGGACTTTTCCGTACTACGTGCAACTGTTTTTTTTGCTTCTCCTTGGACATGAAATCCATTGAAATCTTTCTCAGCTTATGCGTCTCTGATGGAGTGATTCACGGGGAGATACACAAGTTTAGGATGTTTCCCATATGTCTGTAGAAATTTGTCTAATAGTGTTGATGAAACCTACGGGAAAAGAGTGCTACAGACGATAAAAAAGAAGCCTTTGTACCGGTTGAACAGCGATACGACAGCTCAAAAACTGGTTTCGATGCTATACCGATTTTGATTCTATGCTAATATCGATCCTATGCAGGCAGCCTAAAATCGTAACAATGTAATTAAATTAATATTCCTCTTAATTATGCACTTGTTAATTTTAAGAAATAGTCTTCGTTATCTTATATCAATTTTACTCAGTGTCGATTCTATACCTCAGTGTCAGTCTATCATATCCTACGCAGTGTCCTATGTAAGTGCTGATAGCATACAGATGTGGATACTAGGCAGTATCTATCTTGTATCTGTAGCGATTGTGTGCAAGCGACAAATCAGCATCAGTTACCACCCAATTATTGTTTTATCATTATTGAAATTTCTTTTTTTTTATCCTGCCAAACGCATACCGGTAATTAGAAGCAATTGTACGCCGGTGATGATTCTACACCATGTCGGTAGTATGCAGAGTCTCTCTGGTATGGTGTCTATTCTTCGCAACGCCGATACTATGAGTGTAAATCCACATAAAATGCATGGGCCATTGCAAAGACCTTCAAACCAATGTCTTGAGAATTGCGTGAGAAAATTTTCGGTATTATCTTATAGTTCTTATCTTGCTGTTCCCGCATCTGCTGACGCAAAAAAGTTTTGAACATTAAGGAAATAAAATGTTTATAAATTATAGTGCATATGTAAAGCTACAATGTATTGTAAATTGGAAAAATGTTTCATCACAAAGAGACCGCTTCTTAAGGATGCCCGCAATCTTATGCAGGTCCGTCGCCCTTCAAAAAGACAAATAACTTCGTAACGTTGTGTATTCTTAGATAGCATAAAATATACCCGACGTTGGAAGATTGTTTTGGGAATCATCACTAAGTCTTTTAAAGTACTGCAGAATCAGGAGAAGGGAGTATAGAAGCCTTTATGAACTCAAATAAAGTTTAAAGTTGGCACCAACTCGTGTTTGCAGAAGCCAAAACTTTTGGCTTAAATCAAAAGGTAATGAATAACTTAAAACTGATGAAGTTTAAGTAGAGCC
The DNA here is from genome assembly GCA_000611955.2 of Stegodyphus mimosarum. Taxonomy (NCBI): domain Eukaryota; kingdom Metazoa; phylum Arthropoda; class Arachnida; order Araneae; family Eresidae; genus Stegodyphus; species Stegodyphus mimosarum. Next base: position 566,135 of record KK115840.1, on the reverse strand, counting down.
TAACGGCTTCATAGTTAAACTATCTTGCGACCTGGCTCTGACCGAAGTCGGCTTAAACAAGCCTAATGGCAAGAATAACTCAATGCCGCAGAATTCTAATCGCTAGAGAATCAAAGTAGGCAACGTGGCCTTCAAGCAGACAGAATGTGCTTTAATTTCACCCTCCAAAACCTTCCTTTAAATGCTTCCTTCTTCCTACCTAATTTGCATATCGCGAGTGCTGGAAATTTGCATTCTGGCAGGGAAATGAAACGAGATTTGATAGTAATGGTACTTAAAAATAACTGGTTAGAAAATTAAATGATACTTTACACCTTCATAAGGTTGCACGCACCCTTGTGATAATCATTTTTTAATTTGAAAAAAAGTAACTTCCTTTAGTGCTAGAAAAATGAATGAAACAGCATGCTATATAGTACTTCGAAAATTGCATTTCTTCATTTATCACTTTACTCAGACATGTTCAGTTAATGTTTAAGTTATTGCTAGTTAATTAAAATGTCAGAATCCCTTACTGTTAGATTTAGTGAAACTTTTACACATGAAATCCCTTACTGTTAGAAATTGAAAAGCCGGGGCATTTCGGAGCAAATAAATATTTATTGCTGGATGAGTAATACCAGTTTGTATATTGTAATGGCATTTTACTACAAACCACATCTCTTTGATTACCTTTCGATAATTTGAAACAGTGATTATTAATTTTCTTTATAAAATTTTAAGCTTCTGGACTACACAAATATAGATTTTATCAAAATGTTTATATTATCTACATGTTAATGAATGGCTAATGATAAAATGCAACATTAAGTTAAGGAGTTAGTGTCCATAAAAATGTCAAAATATGGCAAAAATATAACACTATTTAAAGTTCAATATCTCTATAACTATCTGGTTTACGATCGTGACATTTTATTATATTTGCTAGTTTTATTTTAGGTTCCAAATATTTAATTATTTTAAATAAAAGACCTTTTTTATCATCCACATAATAATGCAGTAGGTATTGCGTGCAGCATTATAGATAAACAAATGACTATTGTTAACTCCTTTTTTTTAACTAGAAAAATAAAAATGAAATTATGATTAAAATGACTTACGTTGAAAATAAGAGTTAAATAATAATCGTAATAATAGTTAGTAATATTTACAAATAATAATTAAATAATGATTAAAATGACTTATGTTAAAAATAATTGTATTTCGTTATATTTAATCGGATTTAATAACACATTAAATAGTGATTAAGATGATTTACGTTAAAAATATTATTTGTTTTGTGCTTTTCCTAATAAAAATTTCACACTTCCATAGAAATATTTTCGTTATCTCCCCACTGCCTGACAAAATAGTCAAGAAATTCTCTTAATTTAAATCGCTTTGAGCAATTTTCTTCTATTTTTAACCTTCCTTTCATTGACGAGTTGCTGAGGAAAATGCTGTAATTCTGCTCATATCCCAATATTTAGTCGAAATTTTTCATTTTCCTAGTATGATTTATCATGCCAATATCTTCCTGCACTTTGATGATTTACCTTGCCAAAGTGTTTGTGTAAGATGATAACTACATAATTACACCCTTTGATGCTTGTATTGGAAAATAAGCATCTTATGGAATTTAAATGCTATTTGTTTAAAATTCATTATAATGTGTTTCGGATTTCATCCAAATTTTTCCTTTAATGCTTCAAAGATTTTATAAAAATGCTCTTTGTTTGTATGGAGAATCAGAGTGTATGCAACAATTATCATTTTATGTCCGCTCATTGATCTACTCAAATCTTCATGCTAGAATATACAGCTCAGAAAACGGCTTGCAACTTGAAAAACTTTGAAGGTTTCATACATGAACCAATTTCTTCTGTGTTTTAAAACCTGTCTTGGTTTTTCAGGGCTAAATATGATAACTCTGTCTTTGCTATTGTACAAAAGAAAGCTGGGAAAACCGGTAGTAACAATTAAATCATTAGCGCTATCTGGTTCCAGTGCGCAATCTCGAGTTTTTCTCCGTATTCTATAAAGAGTCAACTTTAAATCTGAAGGAACAGTGTATTGGCTATGAAGTCATGACCGTTGTGAAACAGTCCATTGATTTTGTCATTAAAAATTGCTGACATCGACTCGTCTTCTCTGTCTTGTTTACATGCACTCGCTAAATGAACTTTAACTTTTGTTTCACCACATGACATTTAAGATACGTTCTCTAACTTTCGAAACTATTTCATTCTGCGTTGTCGTCCAGCCTTTGCATCTTTCGGTTTCGCTTTTAATAGATGTCCTCGTTGGCACTTTACAGTTTGCATTAAAATAAAATTGCCGATAATGATAGCAGTTATAAATTACGCATGGCTACTTTTTGGACGTTTAAATAATAATAAGGGGGAACTTATTTCATGCAAATTTTCTAAAAAGAATACTGAAAAAGCTAATAATACACGTGAAATACTCAGGGCAACCGTTTTGCTTTAAAAGAAAACTGATTGATTGCTTCTGGCAGGTTGTGCGGAAATGACACTTTTTCTCGTAATTGGTTACACCTGATAAAAAATTTCGTAGGGTGATGTGGCGAAAATGCCATTTATGCGGAAATGCCATGTGCGAAAACGTCGCATCACCTGCTGTCATAGGTGAAAGTGTCTGTATATATTTTTAATGTACAAACACTATTTCAAATTGCTTTATTTACTAATCTTGTAAACTATCTTATTAGAAAATTATTATCATTTAACCCTTTATTATAACTTCTCCTTTTCGTAGACCTCACCAGGATGCCAATTAGATTGAAAAGTTTCACGCTTTCGCTCGTTCGATTTATTAGAGAAAATCGGAGGCTTACAAGCATTTATATATTTAATACATAAGCGGAGACATTGTACTGGGTTTTCGAACGCTAACACAGATGCCAATAAATTGTGAGTTCAATTTCTAAATATTAACTGCTAAATCAGAGGCCTTCAATCTTTGTCGAATCACGGAACCCTTAGATCTAAAAGTTTTTTTTCCAGAAACACCATCCTACCCTTAGGAAAATATATCTTAAAATAATATTTAAAATGGACCAATATCTTATAGGTGTTTTATGTAAGGACAAATAATGAAAAGTTTGTAATTTTTATTCAGAAAATTTAATATAAAATTAGCATGATTTACTCGTGAATAGCATTAACTCGTGCTCCAGATGCCACTTTACTGTAGCATTTAGTGATTACATTACATTTAGTGACTAAGGTGTACTTGCATTTTTTTACACAAACTATCGAAGTTTAGCTCTGTTGATGTTCTCCGCAGTTGTATTTCATGTACTGCATTTAATTTGCTTTTGTATTTTATTTTAGTTGCCACATAGGTTGAGAAATATTTTTCACTTAAATATATTGTTCCGAATGGTATTAAATTGTTTGTAGCTGCTTGAGAAACATTTTTGCATATACATCGACTGAATAATAGAAAAAACGTAGATACTTTTGCACGTATATCAGCGCTGATGTCGCGTTACGGACATCGGCAGTCACGCACGAAGTTTCTGATTAATTTTCAAAGATAAGTAAATGTATTATTTTTTACTTAATAAATACTAATCAGCTAGTGTAAGCGCTTTATAATTTTCTTTTCGAAACTTTATTTTGAGCCCCGCGGAACACCGAAGTTCCTCGGACACATTGGAAGACTATTGTGCTAAATCAATAATATTCGAAGACTATCGACTTCTGTGACAGAAAACGTGAATGAAATATACTATCTCCTGATCAAATAGCCCTTTTTTAATTACATTACACACATTACCTCTCTTATAGTTAAAAATGTTCCGATTCTCATTCATAAAAAAAGGGGTAGAACAATAGATACCCTTCTTGTTCGATGACTTCTTTTGTAAAATATTATAAAAGGTCTGATGTGTACTTAGCAGGAGTGTCGTGTTTGTTCTTTGGTGTCATTAGGGTGGTAACGACGGAGTAGAAAAAAGAAGGGAACGCAGTGCAATGTAAGATCCAATTTCGCCTCGAGTGTTGTGTGTTCATTAACGTCGAATTTTCAATGGCGTTCGAGTGCTAACCATTGTCAATCTTAGAAAGTGTAAATACTCTCACAAGTGATTGTTTTAAATGCAGATGAAATAAAATTCGAATACGTTTTCCATTACCAAATGAGGAAAACTCTTTTCCAAAGAATGGCGTCTTTTTTTTTCTTTAACGTTCCACAAATATGAAATGCGTCTTGATTTTTGCAAAATGATACCCTTTAATCTGTTATTATTTTGTACAATAAAGGTTAAGTAAATCTTTGATTTCAAAAAAATATTCGTTTACGTTACGTTTATTTGGCAGAAAAATAAGCAGTTCTTGAAATCAAAAGAGCTACGATATTCAAATGAAAAATCTTAGTCAACATATTTTGAACTTACGGCGATGAATAAATATTTAATTAAAGATTTTTTAAAAGCGTTAAGGTTTCAACGTTTTATTAGAGAAGTCTGATATGTGAAGTTTTGTTTTCAATGCATATGTAAAATAAAATGAGGAAATAAAGAATTCAAATGCGAAATCTTCAACTTATGTGAAGAACTTCGCCATTCTTTTTGGAAACTTAGTTTAAGAATTTATTTATTTATTTTCTTAAAAAATTACAATGACGGTTTACAACTTCAATTTCTCGGCGGTGACTTCTGATACTTCGACTGTGCCATGAACCGCTAAATTATTTTAACATTTAGGTGTTTATCATTTTGTATGCTTTTATATATTTAGTTTTCTCATTATTGACATATTTCCCGATTAAAAAATAGGAGATCAATTCATTAGCTAAACTTTTCATAATTATCACAAAATTTCATTAATCCCAATTACAAAAAGATAGCTTTGAAAAGCAAGCTTGAAGAAAGAAAATCTATATGTATAAAATAATGATTTTTTTCTTCTGCTATCAATATATGCATATTTTTTAGTTCTCATTGGCAAATATCTCACATTCACATTATGTTTGGATATCCCAACTTTTTCCTTCTTATGATGTTTTTAATTAATTTAATAATAAGAGAATATAGAGTGATTCAAAATGGCTGACCTGATTTTAGATAGCTTTATTTCTGCAATTTACCAACATAGAAGGATTAGTAATGCATGAAATGGAAGAAAAATTTTTCAAATTCCGATTGTTAATATTTTAACTCACTATTTTCGACTTTTTGTCAAGTACACGGAAAAGGAAAAGATTATAGCATACAAGGCTATTCAAAATGATAGTTTTCACTTCAGAACAGTACATCAAGAACATTAAGTACTTGTTTATATATATCAAAAGAAAATTTGCGCCTGTGGATAAAATCTCAGAATTTTAAAATGTTACCAAAACTTTATGTCTTCTTAAGAAAAATGCTACATTGAATCAGCTGCTGGAGACTCGATGACTTACTTTTCAGATTAGTCTTTGCTGTGTCATTGGTTATGAAATTATGCGACTTGGTTCCAAAATAAGCTTTTTGCCAATGCCTCACTAAATTCTAAAAATTTTGCCGCGCTGTGAGGCCGCACCCTTTGGACTAATAATGCATGGTCTGAAAAAAACTAACGGACCATTTTTTTTAATGAAACATTTTTTGAACAAAATAGAAAATAATTTAAATTTAGCTTATTAAATATTTATCCAAACGCATATAAACAATAATAATACAACCAAGAGGAAAAATCAAGCTTATATTTATTTTTTATCTGAAATCTAAAGTTTGGTACTTGTACTTTCTGTTGGATTACTTTGTAATTCAAATTTATTGACAGCTAAGTATTAAATTATTAGATTGATATTTCTATCAAATAATTCTAACACGTTTAATTGATCGTTATGCAACTTCGAGTACTTCCATTTAAACCAAAAATATGCAAATTATTAAATCTTTCTAAGAAAAGTGAGAAAATTTACGAAGTGGGACAAAACTTAAATAATAACAATCTAGTGTCTTTCACTTATTTATTAAATTTTTCTTCGACCCATAGATAAAAATATGTATGTTTATATGTAAATAACAAATCCTATAATCTACTTTTTACTATGCTTTGACACTTTATGACCCTTCAGTTTTTAGAAAGCTTGTAGCCTTGGAGTGAAATTACTAGAAATTATCTTCATCACTGACTGTAGATGTTCATCGACCAATCGGGTAACTTCTTATTAATTTTCACTTGCGAGTAAAAGCTGTTCACATACAAATGTATGCTTAAATGTTGCTTTAAATTTGCAGATGTTGTGAATATTTTTTTAATTAACAAACTCTATAATTTGAAAGTGAGCAGTGGCAACACTTCTCGAAATAAAGCAGATTCTTATCTCCAGCGTGCGAGACTGTTGCCACTCGGAAAAGTGAGGGCAAAAATTAGAGTTTTCAGATTTTTTAATTAGTATCTTTGATTTTTTTTAAAGCGGACGTTGACCTTTTTCAGGACCTAGAAAGTAATTGTAGAAAGTTTGGTGACGATAACTATAGTAGTGACTTAAGTAATTGCGAACAAACACACGGGCACTTTTCTTTATATATATAGATTAGCAGCCTCAAGTGATGGATTAAAAGTGTAAGCACATTTTAACTCTTTAAGTGAAAGCTACTTTTAAAAGGAAAGAGGTGGCAAATGGACAAATCTATGTATGATATTTTTTAGTAGTGTAACGTCGCCACACTTCCAGAATGGAAATAACTGAGACAGGTTGTCTTTATGGACTTATTTAAAAACTTAACAAATGCATTCTGGGTTAATCTCAGCGTCGAATAGTATAAAAGGACTAATATTAAAGCATTATTACAGAAAAGGAAAGATAACAGCTTTCCAATGCTTCAACGCATCTTACTCTATCGGCATTTGGCAGACAAAAGCCTCGTTTTCTTACTCTTACAAGATGGATCATGGATACACCACTGAAAGGTGATATCCATAACCCATCTTTCTCGATCACTTTCACCGACCCCACGGTGGACACGGGTTCGTTCCCAAAGAAAACAGGAAATTCTCTGATGACACGCATAGTGTTGTTACAGTAGAAACAGAAAAGAATTACGTCAAACAATTTACGACTGTTGACAGTTGGAATCCCTTACAAATATATTTATAACATCAAATTGGTGTGGGATCTAAGTATGTCATCTTGACATACTTAGTAATTTGATAATACAAATATCATACACATCGTCCGAAATGAGCGTGCCGGCGCGTTAGAAGACGATATTAAGCATATTTAGCTGCTTTATTTTACCCAACTGTTACTTGGTTTGAATTTCGGAATTGCGGGAATTTTATCTTTTTTTATTTCTCAAGCCGCCTTGAAGCGCGACTAACTGAAAAAAAGCAGATAGCAGATATTGAATCAGTAGTTGTGCACGCACGGCAGTACTCCTATGTGATATTTTATGTTAATTAAAAAATTATCATGATTTAAACCTTCGTTATAACTTCTTCTTTCCGTAGTTTTCATCAAAATTTAAATTTAGTTGTTTGAGTATTTAAGTTGAGGATTTTGAAACTTTTAGTGTTAGAAGTTTTGGCAGCCTCTCCTGCAATTAACATCCTATCTCCAGCTCTTCCAGAAATTTTGCTACCCAGCGTTAGAAAGGCAACATTTAAAATATTTAAGCCAACTTAGGTAGAGCATTTTGCGTAGTCTCCGGCTGCGTTATTTGAATTTGAATTTCAGCTTACGTTATTTTAAATACCTGCAAGTGGCGCGGTTTTTTGTTCGCACAAGAGGTACAGTCTCTTTAATTTAAATAGTTAATAAAAAAATTAACCTTGTCCGGACTTGTCATATTAATTCAAGCAAAGTGATTATTCGCTTTTCAATCTGGTAGGTTCTGAAAGATATTAATTTAAACTTCTACACAACCAGAGCCCTGAGCTTCTACACTAGTGTGCAAAACTTAAGCAACAGGTGTTCTTTTTGCCATAACTCCACGAGAAATCATCTGAGAGACATGAAATTCAGAAGTGAAAGACAGCATTTTGCATTTAAACTGTGACGAAAGCATAGCTACTCAAAAATTAATGCAATGCATCCAGTATGGAAACAAACCAAAAAAGGCTTACTCATATTATCCTTATACATGATTGTCTGTACAAGAGGAAGAACAACAAGCAGATGTTCCTTAGTATGGGATATGCCCTCTCCTTACTGCAATGCTTGTTTCTCACCCTCTGTCCATACTCAGCACCAGATTGTACAACAGATCTTCATATAAGAGTGCCCATTCCTCAATCAGCATCTGTTTCAGTTGTTGGGTGTTCCCCGGAGGATGTAATCGTGCCGCACGGCCTCTCCCCAAAGCATCCCACACATGTTGTCATCTATAAAAAAGAAGTCAGTTCCAATGGCACCTCGGAATAAACGCACATGGGGAAGGATCACCTCCTGACAATAGCGATCTCCGATTACAGAACCTCTGTCGAAAACGCAGAGCTCTGTCCGCCCATTCATCATAATGCCTCCCCAGACGAGAACTACAGGACCAATGTAACGGTCTCTTAGCATGATGTTACTGGGATGAAACCGTGTCCCGACCTCTCTAAATCACTGGCGTTGAGAATGGCTTGTGGGGTTAAAACGACTCTCATCCGTAAAGAGGACACGACTCTATTGATGGGATGTGCAGATTTTGTGCTCCTTACACCTCTCTAAACGGTGACACCGATGACCAACTTTCAAAGGGATGCTGCGCTTAGACGGCGGGCAAGTAGATCACCTTTATGAAGGCATCTGGACACAGTAAATTGAGACATTGTCGCCCCGTTGCTGTACACAGTTTCTGAGCTATGGCGCTTGCTGACTGGCTTTGTGCTCTTTTCGCCTGTAGGTCAGTGTATCGGTCATCCACTGCAGTTGTTTTCCTGGTGCGGCCACCACCAACCTTTCTAACATCTGTAACTACGGTTTGGTAGGCTTTCCAAGCGCGTGAAACGACACTTTTTTTTTATTCCGAACTCTTCAGCTACACTAGTCACGATACGCCCCTCTTCCAGCTTTCCGATCATTCTTCTACGAGTGAAGTCATCCAGGTGATTTCTTCTAGCTATATTTCACGTAAGAGCTCACTTGCACTTGTAGCAAATGTTTTTAATTGCGCCTCCGTCCTTCCTTTTATTGTAGTCTTGAGTTGAGCGCGTCAACCGCACGCGTTTTGCGTACGCTTACGTCGCCTGTGATGTTTTCTTCCTAACATTTGCATACACATGAACTTTCTACTGAATCACATGTTCATTGTACTGATCGCAAAAACCCCTTTCCTGGAATTTCATAGCTATCTGATTAAAATTTACATTGTTGCTTAAGTTTTGCACACCAGTGTATCAACCAGAACTTCTACCAGCATTCTGAAAACAGGCTACAGAAGATGTTAACACATTTTCAGAAGTATTCAATAAAGAAAAGAAGTTTCATAATAAAGATTTCTGCCAACAGCTTACAGTTCGAAGTGAGAAATATCGTCCGTTACTTTTAAATTGATTCTTTCAAAATGTCGCTTGCAAACAAGCCACGGATAGAAAGATATGTTTTTGCGCTTTCCCAAGAGAAATATTCCTATTCCATGTTTTAAAAACGTTGTGAAATGCATGATATTTAGGTTTTTATGTGCAAAATAAGCAATATTATTAAGTGGAAAGGGAAAAACCGTCAGTCATTATTTCTGCATGGAAAAAAGACTACTGTGTTTAATGTTTCTAAAATCGTTCATAAAAGCAGAAAATTCGTTGACGCAGGAATCAACTGAAAATTTTTGAATACATTTCTAGCAAACATAAATAAAAAATAAACCTAGATTTACAACTTAAAAAGCTAGAAAACATAACGTTCATTAGTTTTTCGTGAAGCATGGCTGGCTCAGCGCAGAACCATTTGTACAATATTAAAACTACTTAGCAGATAATAAATAGTACGTTGCAACTCTTGATAAAACATGAATTCACCTAAATGTATGTAAGTGGGGGGGGAGAAAAGAAAGGCTTTCAGATTTCATATCACATCTAAAGGAGTTATTATTATTATTATTATTATTATTATTATTTACATACACATACACGTCTCAAGAGCATCTGAGGTAATGTCCCTTTGGATTAAAAATATTTAAAAACAGCAAATCTTTAGAATTTCCGGTAGACACTCTCGCGCGCTGGAGATAAAAATGTTTCTTTCCTTACAGTGTTGCCAATGCTCGCTTTGAAACCGTTGAGTTTGTTAATCAAAAACTCGTTAAAGTTTTACAAAATATGAAATAGACAATAAAAGAATTTCGAAATTCCAAAATCGGGGTTCCAAGTGCGCATATTCGGGTGGAGGACTACGTTATTCAAAATTTGATGGTTTTTTCATAGTGCAAGAAACAAACATACATTCATGCAGATTCTTCGTTATTTAATTTCTTTAACTATAATACAGGGCTATAATAATTTGTTGGCAATAAATTTGAAATTATTTGATTTCAAATTTGAAAAAAAAAGATTCAACGCTTTTAATGATTCGACGCAAAATGCCATTTCGAGACTAATAGGCCTACTCAGCTAATACCCTTTGGGCTAAAAAAAGGTGTACAAGTTATTAAAAAAGAAGAGAAAAAGTGTACAAACCTGGGTTTCTTTAATGCAAAGAAAGTTTCTATAAGAGGTTTATGATTCTTGCAAGATTCTCTTAAACGGAAGTTAAAAATAAGAAGAATGGAAAAAAATTAAATCAACTCAGCGTACTATCAAAAGAACGTTCCATTTCTTTATCCATTTAAGAATTCCATTTTTTTATCCCAATGAATTTCAAAGAATGAAACTTCCTGAAGACAAAACAACGAGTCGTAATTTGAAAAGTGCCACTGCATTCCTTGATAAAATGGAGCAAGCATTGCGCATGTATCATTTTGATATCAGCTGATATTTCACCACTTAAGTCCTCTGATGTTTCATCTATGGACTATTGTGCCTTTGGTTTCTTGAAAAGACCTCTTCATAAGCGCAAACCCGTAACATTATGTGGATTCTAGAAAATATTGGAAAAATGAACTCAGTACCCTTGGAAATCTTATGAAAAGCCGTTCTGTCATGGAAATCATGCTGCAGACTTATAGTCCATAAAAAAGACTATTAGACCGACCATTTAAAGAATTACTCTTTACATTTTAAATATTAAATAGAAATAAACGAATCGTTCTAAAATTGTGTAAACATCCTCTGTATTTTTTAAGCCATGTACGAAATAAATTCAAACGGCATTATTTCGCGAAATGGCAATACTTGCCAAGCTATATGAATGTGAAATGCACTGTAGCCTGAGTTAATGTTACGTAATCCAATGAACATACCTTCAAAAACTTCGGAAGCTGTCCTAAAGTCGCTTGTGATGAAAATATTTCTTTATTTACTTCAATTTGTGGAAACTTTCATTGAATCAAATGAGAATTTCCAACACTACGAGTTTAAAATAACAAAACTGTCTATTACTTGCATGGCATACTAAACTCTGAATGCAAGTGACGAAGCGTCAATAACTGTGTGATATTTTACCTTTATGAATTTGAAGTCTTAATGGCAAGTCTCTTAGTGACGTTAAACCGTAAAATTGTCTTCTGCATCTTCAAACAGCTCGCTTATAACCGTGGATATATTTTCGTTTCGTAATATGAGGCCTCCCGACGAGTTTTTGATGAGGTATCGGAACAATACCTCGTTAAGACCTTCAGTCATTTTTGATTACCTTTATTATTATTTCACCTTCTCTTCTCACAAGGACCGCCTCTCAAGGTTTCTGTTGTTGGACAAGCACCTGTCGAATAGAAAACGTTTCGATGTAAATTAAAAATTTTAAATGTCCGAAAAATAAAATGTTCTACGAAGACGATTAAAACAATTTGACACGTTCTTACTGGAAATTCTATTCTAATAGGAATTTTCATTTTGAAAGCTTGTGCTTATTTCAAGACGAAGTGATCGCTGTCTTCTTGAGTAGTTTCATTAAAAATAAATGCAATTCCTGTACCTTTTTCCTAAATCACCGAGTAGATTATAAGGTTATTTAAATTAAATAGTTATTTATAATTTCAGCTTCTGGCCTGCGTGGGCACGCTGCGTTTCATTCCTGCCAGCTGGGTTAGTTCGTACTTATTCGGCTTTGCGTAATTGCTGCCGACATTTGAATTTGCTACGTCGGTAGAGTTATTGAGCCAGTTTTGTGATATTTAAATACTGTAATCCTTAACTACTATTCCACATCTTAAAGTGAATTCGACTGTTTCTGTTTAGTTGCATCATCATGAGATGTGGGTGATTTTTGTTAGCACAAGAACGTGCATCATGTATTAAGTTCTCTTTAAATAAAAAGGTTTATTTAACCCTTTATTTGACTGTATAATTACTTTACAATAATTCACTTCAATTCAATTGTTCACTTCAATTCACAATTGTTAAGAGTTTTTGATGAAACTTTTACCAGATCAAGAAAAGCTCCGTAAGCTTTCTAATTAATTAATATTATGTCTGATAATTCAGTGTATGTGTTTCATTGGAAAAAATCTTTAGCAGAGGCTTTTTGAATATTTTGGGATTTTATAATTTATAATATAATTACCCTGCCGTACCATCCACATGCGTTGTTGATTTAACAGGAGATATATGATCTTCATCTTTCTCGCGGCATGGTAAATAGTCGGTTTCCAGAAAGTTATCATTCAGGGTGACATAATTTATCTTCGAGGTTTTAGTTATACTTCCAAAAATCTGAGCAATTCAAAGTAATAAACGCACTTGATAATAATACACATTTTTATTTTATTTTTAATAAGATATAACATTACTATAATTTTAAGGATACTTAATTTATAATACAGTATCTTTTGGATTCTAAAACGCTATCGTTACCCATGTGTAACATGGATAAGACCAGTTTCCTTCAAAATTTCTTCCACGAAGACATTCCTTCGCATAGACAGATAGTTCTCGAGTTTTGCCTTATCAATAGTTTTAATTTGTCTTATCAATTAACCTAACCTAAAACGCTAGCGACTGACCTAAACGCAACCCATAATTTAGGTATCGCCGACAGAAGCATGTGTTGGCATACATTTTTGTATTTTTTTCAGTCTTTTCTCAGTTTATCTTCTCAATGTACACTTTTCTTAGTAAGATGGCTCTAAAAACTTTTTTTTGCCTTTTTATTATTATGTTTTGTGTGATAAATCTATTAATTAAATATCATGTTCTTCGCACTTACACTACATAGCAAAATAAAGAGCAAATAGCAAAATCACAAAATATTTAAAAACAGCATAACATTAGGATTTCCGATAGAGAGACTCGCACGAGGGAGATAATAATGTTTTAATCAGTACCGTATCGGCACTGCTCTCTTTCAAATCGTTGAGTTTGTTAAAAATTCATAAAAGTTTTACAAAATATGAAATATAAAATTCGAAATTCAAATTCGGGCTTCGTATTGCACATATGCGGGTGGAGAACTACGTTATTCAAAATTTGATGGCCCTAGATACCGTCGTTTTTTCACAGTGCGAGAAACATACATAAATTCATGCATATTCTCTATTATTTAATTTCTTAAAATTTAATACAGGGCGGTAATATTTCGAAGCAACAATATGAAAAGTGATTGAGACATTTGAAATTATATGCCGCCAAACCCAGTTTTGAGACTTGTAGCATTCGGGCTAACCGCCTTTTGGGCTAAAAAATGATTTTGGGCAAATCACGAAATCTAAGCGTTACTGCGTTTTCCCGATTCCTATTCTCATATTTGGAAAAGTTGTATACTGGGTATGAAAAGATAAAAGTGCAAGAATTTGATTCCCGTATGACAAAAATTAAACGGGAAGTTGAATTTCAAATTTTCCATTTTTTGAGATTATTTTCAGCTTGTCTGGAGGAGTAGATTGTCGGAAATAAGTTTAAATGAAGTGCAGCGAAAAATATGCGTAATTTAATAGGTCGTACAAGGAACTTATAGTGTCCACATCAGACTTTTTGTGAATACATTCCTAAATTTATGTGAAGATATTATTAGTTCAATATTTCGTAATATTGTGAGACAAAGAATTTACATGAATAATAGAAAAAGACAGGCTCAAACTGATTAAGAAATGAAATTGAATAAGTGGATGAAGGCGGATATTATCGATCAAGGAATATTAATAATCGATTAATTATCAATCAAATGGATATTAATAATCAATTTAATTATAATGAATCAAAGCGAAAAAACGCTAACCCTAACGAAAGGTCATTTTTTAAGTTCTGTATTCTTTCTTTTAAGTAATTTGAAGAAATTTTTTAAGCTAATCCTTTAGTTCAGTCTTACTGTTCTTCCGAATTTTACTTCAGAAGCTGACGTGTCTTTTCTTACACTGTGCTGTTTCTGCAATTTGTCTGCGGAGAAGATCTGGACTGTCTTCCACCAACCACATAACATCCGCATTGTGGTTTCAGCCATTCTTCTCATTTATATGCTGATGAAATCGACTTGTTGCTGTCAGGATCCGCATTCAAACGACAAACATTTGGTTCACTCCCCCCACCTTTTTTTTTTTTTTTTTTTTTTTTTTTTTAAAACTTTATATTTTTTTTTTTTTTTTTTTTTTTTTTTTTACAAATTTAAAATCGTTCTCTTTTGCTTAATCCGCAGAGAGGCGCGTAGACAACCGTTTGCGATATAGGCGAATCTGGGAGGGGAGAGAAACAGCAGAAACTATCGGTGGCGACGATTAATCCCAATCTAAGATGACACTTTTCATTTGTTGTCGCTGCCGAGCTTGGTGAACTTCATTAGCATACGGAATGAACTGGTGGTCCGTCTAGGGTTGCCGAATTGGACGAGTTGTTGGGCTTTTTCCCCCGCCAAATCGTTCGAAAATTGAAGGCTTATGGTACTGTCTTCTCCTAGTCGGTGAACGAAACTTCTGGAATTCAAACTCGGTAAAATCTTTCAGAATCTGAACAACAAAAGCCAGCTCGTCAAATGTTGTTATTTTCTGAAGTGGTTAAGCACTAATGTTTACTAGCCTGTCAATTATTGTAAAGAAGAAGGAGTATTATAGAAATTTATTTTATTCAACCTTTAAAAGTAGACCTAATTGTTTTCACCAGGCGGGAAATTCATGTTCAAAGGGAATCAAATAAGAAACTGTTGTTTTATGTTACGTAAGAATTTCATTTATATTCTAATGGCTATGGTGCTATTGTAAAAGGTTTTGAAGGCTCAATCCATCGTCTGAATTCGATGCGAGAATGACGTAATACAAGATCCAAGTATTTATAATTCACTGTACGTAAATATTCCTCATATTAAAACATTAGTTTTCCTATAGTTAATAGAGCTGAAGAGAATTAATATAGAGTTAGAAATTCAGATGACTGCACTAAGATCTGTGGAACACTAGATCGGATCCTTTGGAGCTAATGTCCTTTGTAAAGTTTTCTACAAAAACATTTCTCCAAAGGCATATTTCTTTAATTCACCATCCAAAACAACTCAGGAGAAAGCTTTGAGAAAATTATAAAATAAAGAATAAAAGTTCTAGAAAAAATCAGAACTTAATTTTTAAAATTAGAAATTCTGGCGCTTTGTGGAAGGTCATCAGGAAAGACAAACAGAAACAAATATATTAATTAATAAAATAGTTAAAATTAAAATCCAATAAATGTAAAGCAGTAAATAAAAATTTAATAACTTAATTCAATAATAAACATTTAAATAATAAAATAAAATAGCAGGTCTTGATTTATTTGGGCTGCTGCTGAATTTAGGTTCTGACTATACAATATAACGTACCCTTTCAAGGCGTGATAAATGCGAAGATATTTTTTGTAGCACACCAATAAAGAAAAAGATGAAGCAGTTAAAATATTAATGAGAACGTTAATGAGAACAGAGATAATGCTAGAAACAGTACGAGAATAGAGAAGGAAATTTTAACGGCGAAGTGTAGGCATGAGACAGGCAAGAGTTCAAAACTTTAAAGAGAGAAGAATCTAAAACTTTCTGGGCACTTTCCTCTATTATTAATTCTAACTCTGAAACAGAATGTGTAAAGGAAAAACAATTCCCCTGAATCCTAGGTTCATTGGTGAGCTGAGAGTAAATGGAACATTTTGTACAGATGACTATTTTCTTTTCTCGTATTTCGTCACATCGTTCCGAAATGTCTGCAGTTGTCGGCACTAGTCTTAGTGGAAATTCTTTATAGTCTGTTATTTGAAAATAGGCACTTCAAGTTCGTAACGAGCCTCCCCTTATTCACTATTGTTGCATATGTCATCATCACTGTACAGAGTAGATTACGGTATCTTAGCAAATTAGAAAATTCGACTAGTATCCGCAGCATTCGTTATCATGGTTACGAGGCAAGACAAAAGGGAAAATGGCCTTGTAGAGCATATTCTAAAGTAATAAGCTGGAGCATTGGATGCGTTGATTTGTTTATCGCAGTATTTCATTGTTGTAAGCAAGTTTCATTTTTAATTTGGAACACATCTAGGAACACAAACAACGGTTTCCTTTTGCCTTTTAATAATAAATCGCAAATAATTGTAACCGCCGGTACTGAATCAACGAATATGACAACATGACCAGGGTGATAATGTTTAATATTCCGGAACGAAAAATTTACCCATCCTCAAACAAACTCCCATAAATTTATAGCACTTCCTGGAGTTGGATAAGACTTTTTTCTTTAGCAGTCTCAACTTCCGTCGAAGGGTTTGTTTCCTCAAGACAAATATGCATTCAAAAGTTAGAATCGATTTGAAGACTTGCATGTTACTAAACAAAATTTTACTCAATCAAAGGAACTTTTTTCCGAAATTATGGTTCAATGCCTCCAAAAGAAGAGCCGGAGCTCTCTTATTTAGGGCTGTGGCGTTTTCCACTTAAAATTATGACTTATCTCATAAATTTGTACCAAACCTGGACTGATGAAATTTAAGCTCTGGATAAAATATTACATTGTTTTGAGATCAAGTAAGAACTGATCTATAGTTAGAACTGAAGTTAGAAATGATGTATAATTACAAGTTAGAAGTGATGTAGAAAAAGTTAGAACTGATGAACGGATTACTGAAAATTCTCTACTTCTAAATTTTGTAGATAAAATCCCAAACGATACTATCGACAGCTACATAATATATGACTATAAAACATATTTTCTAGAATGATGTAAATTATAAACAGCATATGTATTAAAAATTAAACGTGTTTAACACATTCATTTCCTTCTACGGGTGTACTTGTAGCCAGCAAACTCAGTTCACTTGCCAGCTACGAGATGATTCGTAATTGATTACCTAAGTCATCGAGTACGAGTACCGCCGTAGCAAATGCATGCAAAATTTAGGTGTTCGGCGCACAGGAAGGGACTAATTAATACATTTGGTACACTTAAATATATAATTTATTTCTCAAAATGTAAGTACAATAACTAAATGTTTAGAACGCAAAACCATTTCTTTTCTTTTGTTTATTCACTTGGGGAATGTTATAAACGAACTGCTCAAATTCTTATTAAGTAACTCGTATAAGACTAAAGACCCGTTTATGCTTGCGGAACTTTGTTACTAGGAAAAATATGCTGACTCGATCTAAGCGGAACAACTGAGTTCGCGTACGTTTCTTGGTAACTTAGTTACGCTAAACTATAATTATGAACGAACGCACGAGATCAAATTGGCAGCGAACGTGTTAAATTGTGTCAGTTAGGCATAAAAAATCTGAAAGCTCTCAGATCTTATATTACGCCCTAAGGGGCGTTTGTTTAACGTTTTGTGTGTTAACTTTGCTCATTAAATATCATGTTCTTCGCAATTAAACCATAAACTTCAATTCCACAGAATATCACAAAATATTTAAAAAGAGCATGTCTCTAGAGTTTTCGATACACACTCTCGCGCGCTGGAGATAAATAATATTTTTTCCCCTTACAGTGTTGCCACTGCTCACTTTGAAATTGTTGAGTTTGTTAATCAAAAAATCGTTAAAATTTTACAAAATATGGAATAGACAATAAAACAAATTCAAAATTCTAAAATTGGGCTTCCAGGTGCGCATATTCGGGTGGAAGATTATGTTATTAAAAATTTCAGGGCTCTAGGTATCGTTGTTTCTTTCACAAGTACATTCATGCAGATTCTTAAGTATATAATTTCTTCAGATATAATACAGGGTTCTAATATTTGGTGGCAACAATTTGAATATTGAAACTACGTTTTATAATGGACGACGCAAAATGCCAAAGTGAAATTAATAGCCCTTCTGGGCAAATTGCCCCTTTGGGCTTAAAATAAAGTTATATTTTTTATAACAAGTGCAAAATTTTCTTCAATATAAAGTGTAGGAACTAGAGGACTAGAGAAACGTGTAAAAAGTTAGATTTCCTAATTTTTAAAGAAAATGATATCTTTAAATTGAAAAAAGTCCAAAACATGGTGGCTTGCGTCATTAACATATTTTTGCGAGTATGTGTCTATGATCAACGGTTGCGAAAAAGGTGGGAAATAAGTTTTTGCGGACACCTTGTATATGATCTGAAGGGAAGGGGGGATTAAATGTCAGGAAAAATATTTAAGATATATAAGATTTATTTTATACATGTTATATAATTTAGTGTTTGAAGCAAGTTCCGTTTGTTTTATCATAAAATTTAAGTTCTAAAATTACATTTTGAAGAATAAATATTGAAGAAATTTTGAGGAACTATAACTATCTGTATTTAAATGTCCCAAGTCTAACAAAAAAATTTCAGTCATTTTTCGTTTGCATTTGTTTAAAATAAAGTAGATCAGCATTAAGATAAAACGAAACAAAACCTTAATCATTCCTGTAAGACAGAACAAAAATTTTATTAAAGTAATTAAAACAATTTTTGCTTAACAAGTTAAACATATTTGTTTAAGTTTATTGTTTTCACGATGCAAATGGCATGTTCTGGCAAAATAGAAATGAGCTGTTCCTTCAGTTGGAGCATTCCGTAGCAATTAAATGCATGGGCCTCTCTAATAAACACGCCCACCAGCAGCCGAGCGGTAATGACGCTGAACACTGGTAGTTCGGTTTGGTGTTCGAATTCCGGCGAGCGGGTTGGCTGCATGAGCGTTTCGTGGCTTTCTCTATGTGTAACGTGTATACTAACCAGTTTCCCTTAGAAGGTCGTCCATGAAGGCATCTCTCCCCGTAGGCAGATAGCCCTCGAGTGCTTTGTCGTAAACAAGTAAACCAAACCAAACCTTCATTTGGGGAACACATTTGTTGCAAGCCTCAGACATAAGTGATCCTGTAGAAAAAAGTGCACAGAGATGTTGAATGTAAAAGTTTTTATGTGGCTTTAATTCTGTTTTTCCTCGCGTATTTTCCCCTTAATTGTTTATTAATTTTATCATCCGAAAATAGAAAAAGGAAAATTATGCGAATAATTTAATTTACAAAGGACGTGAATGCAGTAAGAACTTGACAGATGAAAAGTAGTCATGGATAACCTACAAATAACTACCAGAACATCATTTCTAAAAAGAAACCTACATTCTGATAAGAATACATAGTAAATATTAACGTCACAATATCTAATAAGATATCTTTATTTCTACTTTCCTGTAACTTGAATCGCTTCCGTCTCTGCTACTTATTAGATCTCAAATGATAATTATCCGCAAATAATTAGAAAATGTTGCTGTTGACTCAGCGAAATCGTAGACGTCAGTTCGCGTTTGCTCTACTGTAATAGGTCGATTCTTCTCTTAGGTGAAAGGTTCGGCGTCACCTTTGTCGGTAGTTTGCGAAGGTTTGTCTTTATTAATAAGACGAAAACAATCACTACATGAGTGAATCCATTTTAAAATCTAAGAAATTCGTACTAAGAACGTACTAATGAAGGGGGAAAATCATGCGAATATTTTAAAAAGTTTCAGAATATGGCACTAAAAAGCTAAGTGGAAAAATACAATATATGATACCATAATTTCATAGCAATGCCCCCTGCTCAATCTTTTGATACTGCTGTTTTGAATAACTGATTTCAAATGTTTAATTTTTTGAACTGTACCTTGAATTTTTGGGGATTAATTTTTAAACTGTTATCAGTAGCAATAGTTATCTTAAAACTTTTACTCGCGTTAAAATCCGAATACAAAATTATATTCTAAATTGCCCTTTTTCACGGATAAGCTTGAATTAATGTTCATAACTCTACCGCTATCAACTTGTCTTAAAGATTTCACAACTTACATTAAAAGGGTACGTTCAAGAAGAGGAATACTGTGAGTCACACATAATAATAATATTATTAATATTAATAATAATAATAATG
>KK115840.1:488486-545714 GCA_000611955.2 Stegodyphus mimosarum | reverse complement strand
AATTTCTTTAATAATTTTAAAAATATTAATTAATATATTTGTTTAATTATTTTCTGTAGCAAAAACGTTTATTAAACAGTAAAATATATTAGTATAAAAATTAAAGACATTTAATTGCTTTTTATAAAACTAGGCTTTCGATTTTGCTTATATTAAAGTAAAGGAACTGTTTTCTAAAAAATCCATTCGCTTCTGTGTGATATATTATGTAGTTTTATTAAAAATTAAAATGTTTTCTAATTCAAAAGTATTAATAAGTAAAGTAAATGACATTATACATTGTTAATAAAGGTTAGTATTTAAGCTCCTTAAAAATCTGAAACGTAAAATCAAATTCTTCATTATTTTGCAAGGAAAACAAAACGGAGTTGTTCGAAAAACAAATTTAACTTAGTTTTACTACACAAAAAATGCCAAGAAGGGCGATAAATCGCCAAACCTCCATAGCCGAGCGCTAAAGCATTGTAGTGTTCGTATTTCCCAGTGGTACAGTGGTGAAATAGAGAGAAACTGACTGCTAGACTTGGTTCGGCAGTCAAAGAGGGTTCATTGGGGGAAAAGGGCTCAAGGAAAAGGGGTACAGTGATGAATGTTACCCCGGCGAAATGGATTGGAAGGGATTATCGTCCGGCTTTCTGGCGAGACCGGACCTGTCCGCAACCGCAGATAAATGAGGGCGCTTTAATATTCTTCCCGCCTCTGAATATTTCAACAAGCGGTTTGTCTTCCATGCGAGTCACTTTTCGACACAGACAATTGCGGGATCAGGTAATGGCAAGGCGGAGATCCCCACCCGTACAAACGCCGCCTAAATACGCGATTTCGGGAGCTTATCATTGCGTTGCGAAATTAACATGGTGATTGATCAGAGCGCCAAGAACTGCAAGAGCTAAACCATTACCAGTCCCTTTACTTAAATGCAGGGACAATATTATAGAAATAATTTACGTGCTTCATAATGAGGTGGTGTGCTTGCAACTTGGGAAGTTAGTTAAATTGTCTGGCTATGTATGTTATTAGCTTTCGGAGAAAGTACCAAGATACGTTTAAACCACTAATCTTTCTCACTGTGGACGTGATTCACGTTGCAGTAACTGTCAAATTACAAAGGTCTTGGCTTTGATTGAGTGCCGAACTTGGGAGCAACTTGTTTGAGGAAGGGCAATCCATCTTTGCGCTATCGAAGTTGAACGGTTAGTTTCTTTTTTACGTCCATTTGAATATTCGTCGACAAGATGAGTCCTTCAAAATGTTTTTGTTCTTCATTAAGGAATAAAAAATTATGAAATTAATGGAGGTGTTTTGGCAACAAAAACATCTTAACATCTGCAATAACCTTAACACCTCCGGTAATCGTTAGGACGTGACAGCTCTCATAACCGTTATTCGGCATGTTACATTTTAACTCAAGTCTGCGTATGACGTGATGGGTGTTCCATGGAAGTTGATGAGCTTTTCAATTTAGACTTTCATTTTGTGTTTCTAAGTATTTTAATTATAATTGTGTTAAGTGTAATTTAAGTGATATTCCATTTAGCGTGACTTGGTATTTTTGATTTTCTAAGACTAATCAGGCTTAGTGATTGTATTACATCAACTTCGAGTTTTAGCTTGGAAGGATTTTGGTGCATCATAATTCTATGTTTCAGAACCCGCTGGTTAAAAAAACCCACGTGTTCTTTTTGGTGCATTGCTTGTTAGAATCTTTCTGCACGCCAATTAATTTTCGATTCAGCCTCCTTTCCCTGCGTGTGTACTTCATTTCAGTGTTATTTGAAGACACAATCTCAAGATCACGCTCGATCCCTCATGTTATTACTGTGCTAGTTCTATGCAACGGTCTTCGAATCATGAGGATTGTTGAGATTCTAGAGGAACAACGGGTTGTTCCGATTGAAAGACTATCAGTGTGCGTATGAAGCGGTCTTTCTGGTACAAATTTTATATCCTCAGTAAAAGCTCTGGACAATGAACATCTTGGTATCAGAATGGCGACCGCAGTGAAAATTTAAAGGAAATAAAATACCAAATATATGAAGATTTTAATCGCCCGGTATAATAGTTAGGGAAGCGTACTGCAATACCTAGGGGCCCGGGTTTGAATCCCAGAGAAGGCATGGATATAACTTGTCCGTCTCTTCGTAGGAGGCAACGGTGGCCGCTTATTAGGTGCCTCCGCAATAAAATGGCCACGACTTCTGGCCTTAGGCGTGGCCAGTGCTGAATAGGCAAGTGCCTAGCTTTAGTACTTGAAGATTGAAAAACTCGATTAAATACGGTTTAACAGTGCAAAAGCAAGAAATCTGAAAAGTGATTTTTAAATAAATTTAATTTGAAAATATCAATTTATTATTGCGAAACTTCGCAATAGTGTAACGTCGGCTTGCTTCCGGTTGAAAAAAAATAAGATAGTTTTTCTTATTGTTCTCTTATTGTATCTAACACTAGCTCATAAGGTCTAAATTAGTGTATAAAAATAATGTTACAGCATAATTTTACAGAAAGGGGAACTTCAACGCTTCCCAGACGCAAGACGTGTGCATCTACTCCAATAGCATTTTTTTCTGATAAAAGCCTCATTTTCTCCTGCTTTTGCAAAACGAGATACGGATACCCAGCAGGGGTGCAGCAGTCCAATATACTCCTTCATTTAGTTTCACCTGGGGCTTGGGTTTTTTCCCGTAAGAAAAAGAAACTCGCTAATTGCACACACACAAAAATAAAATAATTAATTATCATCAATTTGATATAAATTTTGTTAAAAATATCAGCTTTATCAGGTAACACCACAATAGCATATAAAAATCTTTAAATTTGTATTTTTTTAAATATATTTAATAGTTCAATAATATTTTTTTATTGCTGCCCATTGAATTTGTAATAATAACATCTAAAATTTGCACATGTTTTTATATAAACTTAATTTTGGGCATACTTCGTAAGAAAAATAATAAATAACATCTCATTGAAAAGAAAGATATGAAATTTAATATTATAAGTAGTTCAGAAGGTAACCTTTTAAAATCAAATATTTTAGCAGCATATATTTATTTATTTATTTTGCTTATACCCTTTATGGAGAAATATCATATAGTTAGCTTGATAAGAAAATTAATTCAAAATTTTTACTTGTGATTCCTAAAATTGTCCAGTCAACAGCAATCGTGTGTAGTATTAAATCCAGAATGCCAAGTGTCTGCTAGTTTGATATTCAAGAGGCTCTCCTTATAGTTCCCAAAGTGCCAAAATATGATGAAGAATAGTATGAGAATATACGGGCACCAAAGAATTCACAAGGTAAAGATATTGTCCTCACAGGAACAGAAGATTAAAAAAACGTTCAATAATAATATATATTAAAATTGTATAGAACATCTTATGACAAAAAGGAAAAAGAAATCGCGTTTTATACCAAATTATTTGTTCGAAGAAATTCAGTCACAAGTAGACAATGATTTTAATGAATTTAGCTGTAGGGTCGTAACCCAGAGCAACGCAAGAGACATCAGTCAAAAACTCTTTCCATATCTCACAATACCACAAAACAATGTCAGCAATTGGAAATTGCGTGTGGAACAACACAAGAATTTCCATGTTCTTCCACAATTGTATGTGTCATATGGAGTACCTCTTTAAAATGCAAATTTGCATGAAACATGCGATACAGAAGTACCCATAAGGATACAAAAGTACCCATAAGGACAAACTAACATATGCTGAAATTACGAAGATTATTTCAGCATATATAAGGTCTTCATTTATTAAATATTATATTCTTCGCACTTAAACTATGAAATTCAATTCAACAGCAATACCGCAAAATAATTTTATAATTTCCGATACACAGTTTCGCGCGCTGGAGATAAAAAATGTATTTTTTTTCCTCCCCCCCCTGTACAGTATTGCTATTTCTCGCTTTGAAATCGTTGAGTCTGTTAATCAAAAATTCTCTAATGTCTGACAAAATATGAAATAGATAATTAAACAAATTCCAAATTAGGGCTTTAAGATGCCCATATTCGGTGGAGAATTACGTTATTCAAAATTTGATGGCTGTAGGTACCGTTGTTTTATCACAGTGCGAGAAACGTGCATTTATGCAGATTTATTTAACATTTATGCAGATTCTTCATTATTTGATTTCTTTTAATACAATACAGAGCTGTAACATTTGTTGGCAACAATTTGAAAAGTGAGACAATGCAAAATGCCAAAACGAAATTAATAGCCATTCTGTGTTAACGTTCTTCAAGCTGAAAAAAAAAAGAAATCACTGTCAATTGTAGCTAAATATCCCAACCATCACTGAAGTACAAAACTCTCAAATGTCAGATATTAATACTGCCAATACCGCATATTCTCTTAAGAGAAGCGCAACAAACCGCATATCTCCAGCAAATTATCAGATTCCCAGCATATCTCAACAACGCTTTCATTAAGCTCCCAGCATCTCTCCATAACACTACAGTCACAGCTCAAAAACTGCATATCAAGATTGTACTGATTAATCTAGCAAGAAAAAAAAGTCAAAAAAGCTTCTGAACATCTCAACGAATTCGTTGAAAACAACTATCTCGATATAATTTGTGCGACAGAGCCTTATTCTGTAAAGCGGATGTCCGTTGTATACCACTATAATAGCGGATAATCCGGCACACTATGGTAACGTGGAAAATCCTACAGCAATAATAGCTATTACAAGTACAAAATGGTCATCCATAATTTTTATCTATGGAGATTTAATAGCAATTAATATCAATAGTAATTAAAGACCAATTAATAATTTCATGAATTTGTTTCACAAAGGGGGCCTATTCGCCCGTCGTCTTGAACGCTGCCTCCCGTTGAAAGTTGGCCACCAACGCCCCCGTTTACAGTGGTGCAGAGAGCACAAAAAACTGGACAACTGATCAACGGAGTCGTGTCCTTCTTACGGATGAGAGTCGGTTCAGTACCAGAAGCGATTCTCAACGCGTTTTGATTTGGAGAGAGGTCAGGACACGGTTTGATCTCAGTAACATCAAGGAAAGACACCGTAACGGTGGTCCTGGAGTTCTTGTCTGGGGAGGCATTATGCTGAACGGGCGAACTGAGCTCCACGTTTTCGACAAAGGGTCTGTAACCGGGGATCGCTATTGTGAGGAGGTACTCCTTCCCCATGTGCGTCTGTTCCGAGGTGCCGTTGGTCCAGACTTAATTTTTATGGATGACAATGCACGGCCACATCGGACTCTTGCTGTCGAGGAGCTACTGGAAAGTGAAGATATCACTCGAATAGATTGACCAGCGTACTCCCCAGATTTAATTCCCATCGAACATGTGTGGGATGCTTTGGGGAGACGCATTGCAGCACTCTTACATCCTCCGGAGAACACTTAACAATTCAAACAGATGCTGATTGAGGAATGGGCACTTTTACCGCAAGAAATGTTGCAACAGCTGGTTCGGAGTATGCGGAGACGGTGCGAAGCAACCATTTCAGTGAGGGGAGGGCATATCCCATATTAAGGAACATCTGCTTGTTGTTCTTCCTCTTGGATAGACAATCATGAGTCACGATACTATGCGTTCAATAAAGCTTATTTTTGTTTGATTCCATACCTTATGATTTGTATTCCTTTTTCAGCTCCCATGCTTTCGTCATCCTTTACGTACATAATACTCTCCTTCATTTCTGCATTTCATATCTCTCAGTTGATTTCTCGTGGAGTTATGGCAAAAAACCCTGCTGTTGCTTAAGTTTTACACACCAGTGTACAATAGTGCGAGGGAGCAATACCTGTAAATCCATGGGCAAAGTTCTGGTGCTATGCCCACTTTTCGCTGCCCGTATTATTTTAACTCAGTACATGACACTATTTAATGAGGTATTCCAATGTAAAACTTATGTAACGGTACTGAACAATGTTCCTTTTCGAAAAGGTTTGGTTTATGTAATTATGGCAAATCCTCGAGGGATATCTGCCTAAGGGAAGGGATGCCTTCGTAGAGAACTTTATAGTGAAAAACAAAACCACGAAAACACTCATGCAGCCAGCCCGTTCGCGAAATCCGAACTACCATTGTTCAGCGACTTTACCCTCGGCCGCTGGTATGCCTGTGGGATATCTTTTAATATAGTAAACCTTGCCGGGGTTACGCTATTAATATATAGTGCGTATTGCAAAACAGCATTCCCCAAATTTAATTTTTTATGTAAAATATGTGTTAGGTACAATTAAGATTTAGAAAGTATGTATAATTTAAGCAAATCTAAATAATTTTGGTATTAAAACGAAATAGCGAAATAAAAGGATTTTTATCACTGCTGAATAAATACTTGATTACAGTGTTAAAAAGCTGATGATTTTTGAATAACTTATGCAACTTTAGTTGCGCACTATGGAGCGCAGAGTTTTCTAGTACTTTCATGAAGTGCCCTTTTCTTTTTTCATTTAGGTCAGTTTTTATTGAAAAATTAGACAGTTCGTCTGCCTTTTTTAATAATTCGTTTAACTTCTTGTAAGTTAAAGGTGCTTTATTTTCTTCATTATCACTGCTTTCATTGTCGGGTATTGTTATAAGATCATCAAGTTCTTCATTCATCATTTCTCGGTCATCATTTCAAGAACTCTTCTTTAGCTTCTCCTTCTTCCATACCATCCTTTTCCGCCAGTTGCTTTTGAAATTTCTATGATTTCTTTGACTTCATTCTCAATCGATGGAAAATTTTTAAAATTATTTAAAACTTCTGGCCAGGGCTGATGCCAGCGATGCCAGTACAGGCTCTGTACTTCTCTGTGTTAACTGGTTGCTCTGGTCTTGGTAAGTCCACAGCTATTGGGTTCCTCTCAGATTTTGGTAGGGGTGATTTTTGCATTTGGTATGAACATTTCTATGATTTGAAAATAAATTAAAGTACAAGAGGGATAAAAATAATTTAAGGTAAGACTATTTTGAAGGTTTCATCATTTTTTAGGCTAATTAACGTTTTTTAGGCATGGAATAACTTTCACTCAATCAGTGTTAGTTACTGATACTGCAGAAGAAAGATTTTCAGTTCTTTATAAGTTATTTTTTGTGCCATACAGTTTTGTCCTGATGTAGCGATCGAAAAATAGAAAACTGAAGACTTGCTAAAGAATTAGATATGACCAGGAATGGCGCCGAAACTGGGGCAACTTATGCGGCCTCGCCGGGCTGCAGAATTTAGAACCGGTGAATTTTTGACATTTTGAGGAGTGTCAAGCAGCAAGCTAAGAAAAGCTTTGGACACCAGCATTTAGGGCACCAAAATTTTAGAATTTTGAGAGGGATTAGGCAGGAGAATTTAGGCAAACAAAAACGAGTGGCAAACTACCTAACGCCGGCCCTGGTCAATTCATGAGAGCAGGGTCTTCACTCTTGAGGTAGTTATCTACTATATTTGCTGTACGTATAATGTAGTACATAATCATTCATAAGCTGATTCCAAATGCTGATTAACAGAAATCTTCATTCATCCATAAGTCTTAGATTTTTCAGCTTCTTTTCACTTTGCATGTTGATGACTGCATTTCAGCTGCGCTCCTCTAACTGATATACTCGTTGAAGCGCCCAGAACCCTTTCATATGTAGTCACAGTAGTTATGTTTCACAGTAGTGACAAATTTGACAGGAACCATTGCTTTTAGAGATAACGTGATTGATTAACAAATAAAATAATATACTTATCATCAGAGAATGCGGTAACCCTTGTATGACCACGAACAGATCTCTACACGACTGATCCTTTGTTTGAAATTGTGTCGAAAAGCACGAGTATTCAACATCAAAGAAAATATAACTATCTATAACAGACTTCAAACGATGAATAGCACAGCAGTTCTCAGATATTCCAGTTGTCTTCTTTGTATAATAATTGATCTCATCTAATAAAAAAATAACCATAATCATCTTTCAAAAACATTCAAACAACAGTTAAACTCATCATCTAGATGTCTAATTCTGCATATTTGTAGAGAAACCCTAAATGCAAACTAAAATACGAACTAAACACCGAGATTTAAGACTAACAAAAAATATTTTCTTCCTTTTTTTATTTAATATTCTTTCTGATATGGCTTAGTGGATAAGACTAATAAACACTGGTAATTCGTTCCGCGATAATAAAAATAATCCAATGGAAACAATTATTCTCTATTTTTTCATGCTTCGGCCATTTTATGTAACGTTAATTTTAGTCAGAAGTATGAATAAAATTATTTAATTTAAATACTTCGAAATATTTCTTTGTTAAATCGCTAAAATCCTTTTGTATTGTTAGTATAATCACTATTTGTTCTTATCAAAGAAGTTTTAGGTTTTCCAGTTATGTTTTTGATAATTTTGTTAGATTTAAAAATGTTATAAATGATTTTAACATTGTTTAAATCTTTTTATTTATATTACTTTTATATTATTTAATGTATATATATATATATATATGTTAAATATATATACACACTAAATTTAAATCATTTTTTGTTTGGTTAAGCTTTTTAATTTTCACTCTTAAAATGAAGGGTTAATAGTTTCGTTGAACTGATGGAAACACTGTGTAGATAGTGCAATTATTTCAACAAAAATTTCACAGAGTTCACTTTTTTTCCTATTTAAAATAAT
Organism: Stegodyphus mimosarum; assembly: GCA_000611955.2. Classification (NCBI taxonomy): domain Eukaryota; kingdom Metazoa; phylum Arthropoda; class Arachnida; order Araneae; family Eresidae; genus Stegodyphus; species Stegodyphus mimosarum. The sequence continues at coordinate 537,092 of KK115840.1, read as the reverse complement.
TTGGTTTTCGAAGAGTTTATACACGCTATTGTTAACGAAATAGAAAAGAATAAGATACCTGCTTGATATTCATACTTTAAACTCATTTCCTATGAAAAATACCAATCAGTCATAATTTTCTGCATCAGTCATGCAACGATTATTTCGAAATCAGTTTCAGTAAAGTACGAAACGAATAAAAGTTTGAAACTTGAATAAAAAAAAAGGAGTTGAAAGGCACAATGCTGTACTGATTTTCTTATGAAATGCCGATTTTTACTTTATCGTTTTTACCATCTGTAATTAAGAAAAAATAAGAAGAATTCATTTTCAAAATTCTTGCGGGCACGTGTTTTGATTTTCTCTGAATTCGGTTTGACCGTCTGATAAATAGTCATGTATTTATTCACGTGGGTAGGGCTGTTATTCTTCCTATCTTAGTAATAATTAACGAAAACATATTTCGAAACATTTAGGTCGTAAATCAAACTGCTGAGCAGGAAGAAATGATTTCTTTAATTTATGGTTATATTTATCCTTATTTTTAATACTGCATTTACCCTTATAATTTTAACGGAACCAGTGCGTTAAACAGACCAGGTCCAAATAACATTATGCATTGACAGTTTTGGATTTCTATTTTCGTAGTGATTACGAATTATAAGAATCTACCTCTTAAAAATTATGTAATGGGAAAAATACGCTATGATTTATGGTATTTTACTTTTCTACTATAGCTTAATTGATGTAATGAATTTCTGCGGTTGTTTACATAATTAATACTTAAATTATTAATGTAATTAAATAAATTATACGGCATGATATCATCAGTTTGGTTTCAGTGAAATGAAGGCAGTTTTTATGAAATAATTCTATGTAATCAGTAAATTAATAAATTAGGCCGTTTCACCACCGGATTATGGTGAAGGATATGGTAGTTTTACTGTATTGAGGATCAGGTGACAAAATGTCCTCATCATAGCTAAAGAATTGATATGATAATCACTAAAGGTAAAAAACTAAATACACCCGAAGCATCGCATAATAAAGAGTATACGCTCCCGGAACACCGAAAAGTTTTACTTTAATTTTGATTTAGATGCAAATGTTTTGATTGAAGAGAAAATTTGTATAGCGTCTATAATAAAATATTTCAAATGCATCAGTTGTTGCAGCTGTCATACGGTCTAAGTAAGCATTAACAATTTTTTACTATGTGAAAGCCGTGATAAGAATTCTTCCGTGGGTTCTGAAGAAAGTCGATATGTGCGAAACGAAACGTCGAAAATATCAATCTTAATTTATTAGGAATAACTCTTATTTAAGGCTGATTTTTTCCGATAGTTAAATAGGTTCTTATTTCGTGTCATTTACTGAAACAGTTAAAGTGCTTAGACAGTGTCTCAAACTTTTTATGAATCGATTACAAAACAAGCTAATATGCGCGCAATAAAAGTGTTGATCGAGCTTGTTGTAAATCTAAAATGACTAAAGAAATCAAGTAATTGCCTATGAAGTTCGGTGGTTGCTATTATCGTCATTAGGATGGGAAATCCTGATTTCAGTATTAAAAAAACTTTATACTGCTACCCAATAAAAAAAGTGCAAAATCCTAAGCATGTGAAATATCTTATTTTGCCATCTGCACTGATTCTGAAAAGAAAAGTGAAACTTTCATTTAGTTGATACATACAATCAGGAAGCTTTTAATACGACAATGTATTGTTCCTTTCCAGATTCGGCAAAGTTTTATACGTAGTTAAGTAATATGAGTGATACCTATATAAGTACGAAGGCATTTGGAAATTATTGGAGATATCAGACGTAATCTTTTCATATATTTACGAGTATCTAAGAAAGGAAACTTCGCATTGAAGCCCACGTAAATCCTCGCTGAGAATGTAAAGAGAAGGTTGCATTACCAGTTACAATAATGTGTATGAAATTATCCATGGAGTTTTTGGTACTGTTTAAACACACAGGAGTTTGCCCTTAAAAGTCTGGAATTTAATTAAGTCCATATTGAAGGTTGGAGCAGGATCTTGAGCTTTCAGCCTTGGAATGAGTCTACTTCTGTTGTTATTATTCACTTATTGTTTTCCATTTTGTTTCGTAGAGGATTTTGTTGTACTATGAATTTTTCAACGCCTTGAGAAGGTTACAGATACGTTTGATATGAAGTTTGTTGTAAACGCGCATGAGAACAAATAATAATCAAGTTCACTTCACTAATCAAGTTCACCACATCACCACTAATGTATGCGTTTGTGTTATTCCGGGCACTAAAGTTACTGGGCAATAGATTACATCTGTTTACCTATGGGTGGGTATGAAGATTGTCGCCATTATGTGTCTGATAAAAGATGTATAGGAAAAGACACTGTTGTCTGCTGTCCAGTGTTCTAGCGACAGATTCACTGCTGGAATATAATTTGGCTTTTAGGGATGATTTGGGTTATGGAATGAAGACTGGTCTGCTGTTCGTATCTTTCGCAGCTTCTGTTCCAAATCTCTCAGCACTTATGTTATCTTCTATGCCTAAGCATGCTTTAATTCATTTTATGTTTATTTTGCTGTTTTGGATCGTTACGCAGGTTTCCTTGGGTATTTTGGATTATTGTTAAACTGTGCTTGGGATTTGCTATTGCAGAACAAAAGATGTGGCTATTAGAGTTACATGGATAGTTATTCTAAACTGGGCTTATAGCAAGCTCTGTCACTTTTGGAATGTAAGCACAAATATTCCAAAACTGACAGATTTTAAGCACAAATAACATAGTTATTTGTTTGTTATAGACAAATAACTATGTTATTTTTGCTTAAAATCTGAATTCTTAGCTTTGGGAAGGATTTTTTATATATTTATTTCGATGACATTATTGTAGAGACTTTAGGTACACACTTTTGTCCATCCATTCTGATACCATCAATAAATAGTGCAAAGAAGTTTTGCATTGGACAAGCTGAGCCAGTGTTGATTTATAACACCATATATTTCCCTGCTTTTATTGTCTACTGATTATGTTGATTTTATAAGACCAACGAGAACGTTCATGGCTAATCTACAGACAACTACTTTGAAATTGATGTGTAATAATATTAGTTTTCAAGCAGGGAATTTATATTGTTGGCAGATTGGTGGATGGAGTTTTTGTAATTTTCCCCATATGTTACCTAACTATGAGTTAGTTTCCTGACATTCATTCAGAGAGCTTTTCTTTTTTAGCCAGATAAACTGCTATCTTAAAATGAAGTACAAAAACTTTGAGAAAAAAAAAAGCGTGGTCTGCGTAAAATTCCAAAAATATATACTGATCTGTGCTAGTATCAGGTTATTAATAATTGGAGAGAATTTGCCCTATTTATCATGCAATGATTTTCTTTTTCTATTTTTGTCTTTCATAAATAAGTTTGAGAAGCAAATGTAATGTAAATAAAACATGAATTAATATTAAATTACATGAAAATATTAAAATCATCCCAATCTTTTTTTTTAAATCAGTGTATTTCTGCAGCTATCTATTAATCTGAATTCTAGGAGAAAAGCAAGTGGTTAATAGTTAGCTCAACTACAGCTCAATAAAATTCTCTAATTTGAAATTTCTTCCCCGAAAATGATCAAAATAAAATATCCTATTGGTATCTAGAATTCGTAAAATAGGCTTAAATAGAGTTTAAATCCAGAGATCTATCTGCCACTTGCAAGGTTAAATTCAGTCAACATAAAATGGTAGCTCAAATCTTCTGAAATTTGTAACCTAACAGAAGTCAAGAATTACTTGTTCCTAGCATTCTCACTGATTTGAGCTATAACTTCTTTGTTATGAACTTCATATATCTCATATTCACGAACGAATTCGATGAACCCAGTTTTCGATGACTGTATATAATAACTACGGCCTAATGTAACGAAAGCAGAATTTGGTTCTGCTTAAAGTATTCGTACTTTTGCGCATGGTTGATTTCAAATAACACCGCACATAATCTAAAGCAGTTAAATCATAACTTCTGAGAGGTGAGCTAACAGTTGAATTTTGTGAAATTATCCTTTCACCAAACTTTTTTTCCAAATCATTCTTATTGCAATCTCCCTTGTAATGATGATACATATAGGAATGATTAAATTCATTTCGCTTAAATTTCTGTTTGACAGTTTTGATTTAAAATGCAATATATTGTAAAGTTTAGTCAGAAGCGATTAAGAATATTAAGATGTTTAAAAAAGTTATTTCTTTTAATGCAAACCATGCGATTTAAATAGGTATTTTATATATTTTTGGTATATATGTCAGTCTATTGAATAGCTGTCATATATTGTTCTGTACACTTTTACTACAAAGAGAGCGCTGTTGCCAGTCAATCTCGTAAGTACTACAAATAAATACTACGGACAATGCCTCAAACTATTCTTTTCAGCACTCGACTACTGAAGCACTTTTAAAGTTGACAAATAGTCCTTAGCTGTATCTAACTAGTTCAGATGCTTGTCACTGAGATGCTGTATCTAACTAGTTCAGATGCTTGTCACTGAGATAAGTAATTTCTGAGGCCTCTTTCTCTCAAGTACAAAATGAAGCGGTATTCGCAGACGCCAGTCTAGTTATTTAATATAGCTATTACGGGGACAGAGTTGACGCAAGAGGTGCTTAACAGACTGTCTCGTGCTGTCATACACAATCGGAACACGTCCCTCGAATTTTTTTACTGTTACCATAACTTAAAATTCAGCTCTACCGATACAAAATAATTTAGCGTTTGGCGACACGGCACGTCGTTTTTAAGACATCCCTACTTCCCCTCCCCCAATGCTATTCTTTTTTTTAACACTGTCATGTGACCGATAGTCAATGAGTAGCTTTAACCCCGAGCTCTACCGCATTAAATGATCGCGTGGTTACGAAAAATAAGAATGAAAATAAAAAGACTGGCCGAAGGTTTTTACTTCCGCAATAGCTCTCGCTTTTTAAAAAGAAATGAGCTCCATTGGAAACATCGAAAGTTTATCTGATTGGAATAAATCTTACTTTTCATTTATTATTTTTTTTCCGTACCCAAAAGGAAACATACCAATGGATTATGGCGAACTGAGGCCTTCAAGGTTTCACTATGAGGGGGCCATCCACAAGTAGCATCGTCTGCTTGATTAAGACCTGTGTTTGGAAGAGAAAATGAGGATGCATTTGCCTTTAAATTTGCGTTAAACTTTAATTATCACAAACAGTAAGAAATACGCGATTCGGAATCTTCGTGACTTCGGAGATTCCGGATTTCAGAATAAAATGAAAATGCTAAAATGTTTTGAAAATGTCAAAATACGTATTTGGTTTTAAGACACGGAGTTTGTTGCGCAGTGTTTTGGTAATTAAAAAAAGGTTTTCTTACGTATCAATAAATGCGCAACAAGACACAATCAGAATTTATACAGCCAAATTCAAGCGGCAGATGGCACAGCACTTTGTAACCCAAAAGTATCCACCAGAGCCTCTCCCCCCCAAAAAAAAAAGGAAAGCTCGGTTTTAAGATATTGACCGAAGTGGCTGTAAGAGGTTTTTCTTAGCTTTTCGCGTTGTGTACTGATGGTAATATTAGATATTACGACATTTCTTTTTTGAATTTTTAATCATATAGTCGTTATGTATTTTGCTGTATGAACTAATCCAGTCTTTCATTGAGACAGATATATGTTTTAGCTATTTCTGCTTCGATTACGCATTTTTTGATTATGCATTAGCATCTATCTGCTCATAGCTCTGATGAAATTGAATAAATCAAACAGAACTTCAATGTGCTAATAAAATTTGCTCAAATATTATGTTGCTAGTTTTCTCTATACGCATTTTATGAAATATTTCAATACGTAATTTTATATTTCATTCATTGCTTGCACTAAATTAATTGTTTCACACAATTAATGCACTTATAAGAAAATCTGTGCAGCTCTGTATAAAACAGGTCAGTACATTGCAATTGTTTTTACACATATTTTCACTAGCATATGAAAATTCGGCGTTAATTGATCTAAGACTCAATATTAGCATTTGTTTTGAGATAGTGAAGTTCAAAACAGTTTTATGGTCCTTTATAAATAGTACTTCAACTCCACTCTTGAAAGTTCCAAATATTCAATATTTCTGAAATTTGTTAGCCTGAATCTTGACGAAGGGGCTGTATGGGCATTTTCACTGTATGGGCATTTTTTGTCATTTTTACTAATCTGTAAGATGAATACGGGTTAGTTTCGATATCTTTTCCGTCATAGAGCAACACGCGCCAAAAAATTTTTTAGGGTCCAACAGCGGCCAAACGGGAAAAACCGCTGAACACTGGTAGTTCGGTCCAGGGTTCGATTCTCGGCGAAAGGGCCGGTTGCATGGGCGTTTTCCTGATTTTCCCCATGTGTAACGGGGATATGAGCCAGTTTCCCTTAAAAAGACCTCCACTAGGCACCCCTCCCTTTCCGTGTAGTGCCTAAGTATGAAGCACGCAATAAGTAAAAAAAAAAACAGTTTTCTATATGCACAAACATTGCATATTAGCCACCGTTAAATTAAATATGTTATTTATCATTTAATAGTGTTCTTGTTTCTAAACTAACTATTGCCAATAAAATGTTTTTACCGTGTGTAGTATTTCAAATTCTTTAGTTGTTGAAATGATTAACTTAAGGGAGATGTTTTTAATTCCTATTTTTTCCTAGAAAGCCCTCCATTTGATATAGAGACAGCGTCAATATTCATGCATTAGTAAAAGAAAGTTGCGAAACCTTTGTTATTTGCAAGGAAAAGGATATAATGAGTATTTAATATTATTTTCGTGTACTAGAAGTATTACGCAATCACGGAAAAAATATAAATGTAAATAAAATTTTAATTTTATTTCTTATTTATTTATTTTTTTAAATTTCCGCCTGAACTAGAAAAATAAATTATCTTGATTCTAATTGCACGCATCAAAAATGGTTATACCCTAGACCTCAAAACAATTCATTACATATAATTTCTTGATTTTTAATTTTATTAACATTTGGTCGCATAACCTTTTCCTTGACTGCTCTGTTCTTCGGGACGTTGAATTAACTCAGCTTTTCTAAATTCTGGTGTAATTTTCTTCCATTTTTCCCGCAAAGCTTTTTTCAATTTTTATTTTTTTTCAAATGGTCTCGTACATGTTTCATAATTATGTCTGATGACTGAGGAGGCGTATTTAATTACCTTCGCACATTATAAAAGGACAACACAGCCTGGTATCCAAAGCAATGCACTTTAATTTGATATTGTGCTGAAACACAAAATCACTTCCCAGTCCCATTTTTTTAGCAATCTGTCTAAGATTTCTTTTAAATATGCTTACGTACTCATTTTTCCTTCCATAAATGTTAATTTGCCAACTCTGTAAGCAAACACATATACACTGCATAAACAAACATACTGCCACCACCATATTTTGCTGTGGCTCATAAGTTTTTCCTTTGAAGTGGTATTCCTGGTGTATGTTGATTTTAAAATGTCCATCATGTCCACAAATATTAAATTTAGATTCATTGCTGAATATATCTTTATTCCAAAATTGGAGAAGTCGATTTGATATTTGTTTGCCAACGATCTTGACATAGAGAGCAGATACACAGAACGTTTCCCGAGTAGATCATATGTGAAAATCTTGCTCATTTAATGCCCTTCTAGTTGTAGAGCTAGAAACTACAATGTCTGATTCTTGTTCCAACTCAGCTCTCCGTTTTGGGGCTGAAATATGAATTTCTTTTTTTTTTAGCCCGAAGGAGCAATTTGCCCAGAAGGGCTATTAATTTTGTTTGGCATTTTGCGTTGGTTCACTATAAGTGGCACTTCACTTCAAATTGTTGCCTCCAAATATTAGATCTCTGCATTATATTTAAAGAAATTAAATAATGAAGAATCTGCCCGAATACGTGTGTGTTTCTCTCGCTGTGAAAAAATTACATTACCATAGACATCATATTTTGAATAACCTCCACTGGAATATGGGCATCTGGAAGCCCAAATTTGGAATTTGTTTTCTAATCTATTTCATAGTTTGTAAAACTTTAGCGAATTTTTGATGAACAAACTCAAGGCATTCAAAGCGAGTAATGACGACATTGTTCGGGGGAAAAAATGTATATCTCCAGCCCGCGAGACTGTGTTTCGGAAATTCTAAATATATACTCTTTTCAAATTAAATGTGATATTGCTGTTGAATTGAATTTTATGTTTTAAGTGCAAGAACATGATATTAAATAACGGTAACACAAAAAGCCCTTTTGGGCCTAATATAAAATCTAAAAACTTTCAGATTTTTATGATCTAATTTTTTCTGATACTTACGGAATATCCTGTCGACCACAAGAGACGGCGCCAGTCACGCCAAACCAAAAAACCTATTTACTAAATACAAGAAAAAAAGTTCTATTCTTATTTTTCTTTCAAATTTATTATATTATAATTTATTTATATTTAATTTTTCATTAAAAATTTCCATAATATTGCCATAGCGTGGCCATTAACACATTTTTTGAGGCTGGTAAGATTCCATAACTTTGGAAATATTCAACAGCATGCTCTTCTGTAGTAAGCAGGTCCCAAATTTTAATCATTTTTTTTTTCGAAAATGCGCGATAGAGGATAAAAAAAGAGAGTCTTTGCTCAAGAATAATAACTAACACGTGTAATCAAACCCAGCTTGTTTGAAGAAGACATTTCTATTTTTGGCGAAAAATCGCCTAGTTTGGCGTCTTTTCTTTAATAGGCAAAGGTGGTCGACGGGTTTTTACGTAAGTACCCCTTTTTTCTTTCTCTTTTTCAAAAAAATCTGTTTTACGGGTTTCAGGGTAGCTTTTCCATTTTTTACCAAATTAATATTTTTTTTTTTTTTTTTTTTTTTTTTGCTTATTTACTTTTGTCAAAAGTAAGTTAAGTGACAAAATAAATCAAAAAAAGCGAAACTTGCACATAAATATTTTCAAAATAGTTAATTGCAATAGTAAAGTGCAATCACATGTCGCTTCAAGTTGTTTTTATAATCCAACAAAAGGCGTATGAATGCTTCTGGCACTCGCGCATAGTACAAATTGACTTAATTTTGCATATTTTGTACAAAATTAAACTGTTAAGGCTTTCATTTTAGTTTTTTAAATCAAAAATATTCATAATAAATAAAAAAGCAATTAACCACATTTCAAATGCATTTCTTGTAAAATACAAAAAGTAGGAACGATTTTTTAAAGTTTTTATTACTGTATGAATACTTTTGACACTGAGTGCATAATTCTTACATTCTTTAATGCTTTGAATTCTTTAATTCTTTAATTCTTTGAATAAACAAGTAAGCTTTTAAGAGCATTTTTGGGTTTTCTGAAGCCAGGAAAGGTGAAATATAAAATGCAATATCGCTGGGATTCGAACCATTGGCTTTCCTAATGGATCTTGAATATCCGAAGATTTAACCGCGGTACGCGTACAAGAGGATGGGATAATTCTTGGATAGTCAATCTTATTAAACCAACCACCCACTTTGTAAGCAATAAAATTTCTATACCGTCTAACTGTTCACTGTAACTTAATATTGCACAACTCCAAAGACGTTTTTAAGTGGAGGTTTAGTAAAAAAATATGTAGTTAAATTCATGCATTTATTCATACTGTAATTTACAATATTAAACTTTTACTAGACAGAAAATTTATTAACAAACAACAAAGCTGGGTAAATATATGGAAACTGCCGTAAGAGGAATGGTCAAGTAGAGAACTAAAGTTTAATATTTATCGGACAAAAACCTCCACCGCCCGTAGTGAAAACTTAAATCGCCCACTAGTGAGCGATTTAGGGACCAACTTAACTATCCCTGCGATAACTAAATACAACTTTATAATCAAAAGATTTTCTTATCTTTTAAATTACTTTAATACTAAGATTCAGAGTATTTTAAGAATCTGACTGAAATTATATTCAATAAGTTAATTAATAAACTGAGTAACTTCTAGAGTATTCCGTGATTTGAAGCGATTAGTAACACTGAGGCTTCATTTTACCTTGGAATATTATAAACCTTTGTAGTTTAAACATATGACATCTGAAACTGTAAAAAGCTTTGCCTTAAAACATAGTGATTCAAAATAACGAAAAATAATTTGGAGAACTTAGGTTTGGAACTGGACTGATAAGATGATTTATAAATACTCAATATATAAATTGCAAAACCATTCAAGGCACAGTGTTTGGAAACGCTTATTTATTAATACTGACTTCAAATTCACGACATCTAAATTCTTATATCTCAGGATTTAACTGACATGTTGTTGAGTTACTAATTACACTGTCACTCCGGCTGCAAAGAGTTTGGAATAAGTTACACAACAAAAGTATGATTTGGCGGATGTTTTATGACAGACCTGTATCTGGTCATTCGTTTTTGTTTTCCATTGATTGATGACAACCCTGTCCCTTTTGACCCTTGCTGTGATTCATTGTTAGAAGAGCATAAAATAAGTCAAAAGCTTGAAATCAAATTACCAGAATACACTGCAACAGAAAATGACGGATATTAACGTTTGGGGGGAGAGTGGAAATCAGACAAGAACATATACAATGAAAGGCAAACTAGTATAGATATCACTTTCGTAACCATAATCGGAAAATGTGCATAAAATCTGAATATTTTTATTCGCATTACGACGGTGTAAATGCATGAGGTGATAATCATTGATTCACAGCACTGATTATGACATCTATGATTTATTTGAAAACCTATCAATCATCTCTCATTAAATGTGGTAGACGGCACATTGCATCAATAACAAACTTATTTCAACGAACTTCCCACGCAAGTTATAACATTACATCATTTTGTCAATGCTGCAAAAAAATAAAAAAAAAAAAAAAGCCATTATAGGGAAAGGCACGGCATATCATTTTTTCTTATGCGCTAAGTCACCAAGCTATGAAATCATACTGGATTGTAAGCATGTACATATGTAAAAATCAATATGTTTTTGGAGCCTTAAACGTAAAAAAAAATGTCAGTTGTAATTGGTCCAGGATTTAAACTATGAATTTTTCAATTTCCTAGGTCGGCGTAAGACCAGAACGAACACGAGCGTGGGAGGGTAGTCTAACTGCTAACACTACACGAATACATACGAGAGAAAAATATTATTCCTTAATATATTTTCTAAATTAGTATATTTAGAAGAATTAGAAAATGTGTTACAGAAATTACATAGTGCTTGATTACAAGGATCAGGTCAGATGATGCGAGTGCTGCAGTCTTCATTGCTCGATGATCCAGATATTCCTGAAATGATGATTTGTCTGTTTCTCAAAGATTCGTCTTAATATAATTTTCTCTTTGAAATATTCCGTAACAATAAAATTCATGCGCCTTTCTCACAAGCAGGCCCACCAACGGCCGAGTGGTAAGATCGCTGAATACTGGTAGTTCGCTCCGTGGGGTTCATTTCCTGACGAACAGGCTGGCTGGTTGGGCCTTTCGTGGTTTTCCTAATGTGCAGCATGTATGCGATATGTGCAAACTAGTTTCCGTTAGAAAATCCTCTACGAAGGCATCCCTCCGCTTAGGCCAATGGCCCGTGAGTGCTTTGCGTAATTAACTAAACAAGTCGGGTCTCTCATATCCGTACATACATATGGAATGAAAGAAGAAGGAAAATGCAGAAGCTTTAAAATATTCTCACGTAAATTTTGTGGCCAAATGAAAAACTGGACAAGTAATGTCTTGTTAGATTTTTATTTAGCTACATGTAATACTAATCGTAAAATTTACAAAATTAGCATTCAGAGGTTTTGTATTTTCTTGTCTAAATTTGCTAATATTTCAGATACACAATAACAGAGACAATTACATTTTTAAATGCCACAATAACTGTTTGCAGAAGGTACTGAGTTTCTCAAACTTTCTTTTCACGTTTTTCAAAAATATTTCTTGAACTTTGAAATTGGCGGCGAGAATTTAATGAATATGATTAATACTTTCAAAACTTTGGGTAGTTAACTAATCGTAAACTACTATAAGCTTTTATTTAGTTCATTCATGGTGTTTCAATATGGGTACAATTTTGTCTTCGATTATTAACTTACTTCCTGATGAACTGTCGTGTTCACATGTCGTACGCACATTGTTTGTTAATGATAATGCAGTGGGATGAAGTGTTTTTTTTTACAGAGTTCAATTTAGACTTTTTGTATTTAATGTTTAAACGATTTTTCTCTCATATATTCGTTTAACGAACGAATTAAACACACCGAAATTTTACTCCATCGAATACAACGAGAAAAAAACCTTTACGATCTAACTTGCATGCAAATTGTAGCTTAATTTTTGAATTTCGGGCAATTTTTTTAAAAATCGCTCGATTTTTTAAACTATTCAACGTTTAATTTAAAAATTCAACACCTAAAAATGTATCAGATATAAAGTTTTGAAATTTTCACAGATTATAAAACAAATTTTTCTCCCTCTTTTTAAAACAAGAATGATAAAGAAATATTAATTGAGGATTTACTACTTTTAAAAAAATGCGTTGCAGTTTGAAGCAGACGGAAGAAAAAAATGTTTCTCGTGGACATATTGCTTGAGTCTGCCATTTCGACACACGTAATGACGAACTGGCAAATTCATTTTTTCAAAATGCTTGTTGTAGCATTGTTATTATAAACAATTTCCGAAATTAAATATTCAAAGCGCATTCTTCATGCTTTGAATGATATTCAGTTATTTTTCTTCATTTTATAATTTTCCTATAATTTATTACTTGTATATTTAATAATCGCTGAAATTTTCATTATTGAAAACATAATTCAGACTAAAAAAAGAAAATCAAATACAGTTTAAAAAAAGGTTTTTATAGAATAAGCTTTTATCTAAAATGGATATGATAATGAACACACTAAAACGAGAAAAATAATTTATTATATACCTTAATAGGAATAAGAGATTAAATTATTTTCTTTATAGAATTCATCTACAGTTTTATATCGCAAATAACAAAAACGTGGGGCCCCTAAACAATGAAATATATTAATGTAATTAGGCTATCAAATGTATAAGCTATTATGTTTTTTTAAATTTTCGATTATTTAACTGCATTATGAAACGTATGAGGCATTATCGTTTTAAATTTATCACGGGCACCCTTGCTTTTATTATTCGAGATATAAAATTGCAGGTGAATTTAGTAAATATAATTATTTAATTTATCACTTCCATTAAACTATATGATAAATAATTTTTCGCCTTTTAGTGCATTAATTATTTTATCCATTTGAAATCCCATTAATTATTTTATTCATTAGAGCTTATTCTATAAAATTTTTTTTTAATTGCATTTTATATAATACTGAGTATATATTTTTCTTAATTTTTGCTTATTTTACTAAACATCTAGTCCTAATTTCAGTCTGATTTACAAAGTTTAATATATTTGATTTGTATGTTGGCACTTGGATTTCATGACATCAGAAACTGAATTTTTTTTCTTGTAAGAGCAGCAAACTTGATAAATAATCGATTTGAATTAGAATGGTTTCATACTAAGATTCGCAAACGTTGTCCTTCGCTTTTCTTTACACATCAAGCACAGTCTAAAATCTGAAATACTGTAGCACGCAAGGAACTCTTCTCTCAGCAGTTTCCCTTTTGCATCGTGATATGTCCAATTATCCAGCGAAGAATATTTAAAAAGAACCAATAATGCCGGTGAACCTTTGCCGAACAGCAGTTAATCGACCGGTAGCGCGGCAACTTCGGAGGCGCACTTTAAAAATTCATTTCGGAGATTTAAATAGGGAAACTATTTGTCGTGTCCGGGTTAATTTGGGTTGAAATTTCCAAATGTGTTGAGTGCAAGTAGAGATAAGAAGTCAGTCCCTAGAGGGTTTCTCTTTCCAGGAAATTAATGACCAAGAAGAAAACCTCCCGCCCGCCCTCCACCGAGAATTTACGACAATGCCAAAAGGCTTTCTACGAGTTTATGAAGACTAAAACTATTGTTTTCTCTAATTATTTTTCCATTTTCGTCATCAAGTGTAGCTTCGCGGCCTAGTGTAATGATTTCTATTTAGCGTGACATTCCAAAAATTTACCTTTTCAACTTTCGCCCAATTTTGGCAGAATAAAAGTACTTGTTTGTGAGACTGGAAGGGAGGATCATTTCAGAATGATGATATTTTTAATAACAATCTGAGGCAGAACGTTTAATGTTGAAATGTAACACATAAAGGCCACCACCACTATTCTTCTGAAGACTAATAACTCTAACTTTACGAGTTATGAACCCCTGAAAACTTAACAATGAGAAGAGTAAGTGGTATGCTAATGTTAATGGAGATATCAAAACATAGGAAAGTGTTTCACACTTTTCCTTATTGAGTTTTAAGAATATTTTGCACTTGCCTGACGCTTTAATTAACTAATCACGATATCGCGTGCCTTCATGTTGTCAGACGTGCCCACATTTTGTAATAAATTGAAGCGAAAAAGTTACTAAAACAAAAACGTTGATTTTGCAAACAGTGCTTGATGAATTTTAATGAGATTTTCGATACTTAAAATAAGCAAAATTCTGTCTACAATACTGAGAAAGCGAAGACCGCATCTTCAATAGAAATAATTTGTACCAAATTTTCTCCTGAATTGTTTAAATCTTTTCACGAAAGAAATATTAGATTTACAAAATTTCATGCTAGGAAATAAAAGAAAAATTCGAAGTAAAATCAAGCAAAGTTCAGTAGATAGGCGTTGGTCTTAAAAAGAAAACTCTTGATGCATTTCGAAGAAGCTAATGAGAGACTCTCAATCTTAGATATGCATCAAACTTTCTGCAAAACTAAACGTCATCCCGCGAAATTGAATGTAACTTAATTCTAAATTTCAGGCCGGTTCAAATTTTTAAATTGTTGTATCATATATTCGAGTGAAATAAGGCCTTGGGATTATAAATACCGTTTAGTAAAACGCTGTTTTTACATTTTATACTACTAAAACGTAATCTGGATTCTTTTGAAGTAAACTATACTACGCTTTTTAGCAGTCATGGATTTTATATTCGTTTCCTCCAAACACGCGAATCGTAAAAAAGATTCGACATACGAAAACGCGAATCTGATTCACAACTATAGTTTCGTGATGATGGAGTGTCACATTGTTTCAGTGCGCCATATTACGAAATCTACGTAACTTTCAAATAATCAAAACTAACCTCTAATCGTTTCGTTAATTCTGCATGTAGATAACATATAACTTATTAGTTCTAGATTTTCTAGCAGCTCATGTCCCGATAAATATCGTGCCATGTTGTTTCCTGCTTGATGGACTTACACAGCTATGGTTATTGAATTATGAATAGTTAACTCAAATTTAACTGAAATTCAAATGTTTTTTGTTAAATGTGTGGAGTGTCAAAATTCGAGAGTTTTAATTGTGTACTTTATTTATTAAATTCCACTTGTATTCTCTTTATGTTTTTAAAAATTATATTATTGCGAAAAATTCGGCGGTTGCGCCTGTATGTAAGCTTTCCGGCATAGCACTAGGGTTGCCATAAAATAGTGTATGGGAGGGTTGCCAGATTGGCGACTTTATCGCCCATTTGGCGACCAAATAGGCGATATCCCATGGTCCAATCGGGAAGCTTCTAGAATAACTTCCTGTCGAGATATTTCTCGAAACGTGTGGAACTTAAAGAAAAGCTATATAAACCCTTGCGTTTCTGAGAGCAGGAGAGTATGAGATTGTGAAGTATTGTGAAGTGTTGCGAGCAGTGTGATTAGTTGTGAGAATAGCTGCTACGCGAGAGTTTTGTGAACGGAAAGCAATCGAGAGAGTGCTTTGCCGTGAAGCTATCTTTACAGTTAGCTTGAGAGTGTATTGGTGATTGTTCCACGGTGTTTTATTATAAGTTTAGTGTTGCCGTGAAGCTACCTTTACAGTTACAGCCTGAAGCTGTGTTGCTGATTGTTTCAGCGTATTTATTGTAGATTTTCGACGCTTTTAAAGGTAATTTTGGAACTGTGCTGTAAATAGTGATTCCTGTAAATAAATTGTGCTTTTTATTGTTCTGCATCGTGTTTTCATCGGATACTCTCAAATCTACGAACCCGTATAAACACAACAATATGGTTAACATTTTTCTCATCAAAAGCAGATGTGGGATTTCAAAATTTTAATAGCAAATTTCAAAGTTTATTTTACTTATAATATTTTAGTATTAAGTAAAGGTTCTTTTTTCGTCTTTTTATTTATATTTTAATGATTAGAAAGATTCCAGATTTAAAAAAAGTCGGGAACGTATTGCAAACTGTTCGAAATTAAGAAAATTTAGGATTTGTCTAATCTGTATAGTACTAAGTTTATTGCAAATTTTTAGGAGATTTTTATTAAAGTTTTCAAATGTAAAATTTTTCCCTAAATATCTAGTACATCAAGGAATTTCAAATGTTTTCAGGCATTTTTTAATTTCCGTTTTGATTATTAAATTGTTTTCCATCTTTAACACAAATTTATGAGAAAATACTTGCAAAGTAAACTAATTCCAGAATCCAAGCCATAACTTTGAACCTCAAATTATGATCCCGCAATTTAGATTCCTGGAATTCTAGAAAATATCGCTTTCCACAGCCTTCCATTGCGTTTCAACATCGGTAAACAGTTTCTGTGTAGAACAGTTATTTTTTTAATTATTTTGAAACAGTATCATTTAACAATGAATATCAGTGTATGTACAGTACGGCAGTATAATACATCTAATCGTCATTTGACTTAGAGAAATCTTGATCTCAAATAACGGCGCAGATTACATTACTAGAATTTGACTAATTAAAAATGTATAATGTAATACTTGCTCAAGTTACGGATTCATTATTTGCATTACAGCTATTTAGAAGAATTCTTCTTTCTCTCTCTCCTTTTTCTTCCTTGGCAAGCGTTATTAGAAATCCTCGTGGGACTATGAAATTTTGCTCGAAATTATTAGGCGCGAACGTTTAACCGAATTTCATGGTTTATCCCGTTACTGCCTCCTATCAAATTTCTGTCATTTTTTTATTTGCAATAAAATTGCTACCAATGATCACTTCTTGGGAAAACATTCTTTGTAATAAATCCCATGTTTGTAACAATAGCAAAAATATATCTTGGAATTATTTACTATCTTATTTTACTCTACCAGAGATCGAGTGTTTAAGATCATTAAATGCTAGTACAGTGTACCTTCGACTATCTGAGTGCGGATTATTCGGTTTGCGGATCATTGCACGGCAGTGCCTACATACGCATCTCAAAGTTGTGTACGAGAATGTGTAAAAAACGAACACGCGAATTCCGCGCACGCTCTAAAAAACCGTTGATTTGCGATTTTAAGTCTAATTTCAACAGTTACTTAGTACATTTCATTCTACATGTGCATCCGTTTGGTTGATCACTGGAACTTTTTTGTTTCGTACATGTTTTCTTCTTATTCTTTTAAAAATTGATTTGAAATTTTAGGTCCCAAGTAAATCAAATAACTATTTATGGAGAAATATTCTTCTTAATAAGGAAATGGGAGATTTATCTACTTAGAAGTCTAGGCAATAACTAAAGTTCTTATGCCAAAAAAATTGGAAATGTAAAATTCTTCGAAAATGTGGAATGGAAATCAAGGAATGGTTCAATAGCGATTCGATGGAGCCAGGCCTTCAGTGCTTGAGTGATGCGGATATTGTTTCAAATGTTGCGAGAACAGAAAAGGCGGAGATTGATCCTGAAAATACAAGAGAAGAAAATAGTGACCATTACATTAGTCCCCCGAGACAACGATGATTTTTATAGAAGCTCTGCTGAACTTCGTAGACCGAAGGGGATTCGAATACAGTGATAAAATAGTGCTTCAAAAAATACGCACTAAAAATCGACAGATGTTTAAAGGTTGTCAAAAATAAAGTCAAATTAGTGATTTTTATAGACACATGCAATATCCATGAAAAATAATTATTTGGATTATCCATGTTTATCAATTATTCATAACCTGCTTCTCTGGCATTTGCCTGGATAATCGAAGTACACTGTAGTTCATCTTGGTACGAACCCAACCGAACGGTTCGGTTCGGTTTATTTGATTGTGGCAAAGCATTTGAAGGTTATCTATCTAAAGGAAGAGAGGCCTTCGTGGAGGACTTTCTAAGGGTTCGCATAGACGTTACACATGGAGAAAAACACGAAAACGCCCATGCAACCGGCCCGTTTGCTGTATTCGAAACTTGGACCGAACTACCAATATTCAGCGACATTACCGCTTGGCGGCTGGTGGACCTCCAAGTGAATCGGCTAGCTGCTTGATTTTTCATGGGTTTTGGAATGCGTAACTTGAATACGAGAGGATTTCCCTTAGAAAATCTTCCAGAAAGGCATCATTCGCGTAGGTAAATAATGCTAATGAGCTTTAATCTAGTAACCAACCGATCGTTTTATTTCATTTACTTCATTCTATTGGGATCGAAGATTTTTTTTATGTCACTGGTGCCAAAAGTAAAAAGTGCGTTTTGCAATCGATAGTGACATATATACGAAGGGAAAAAATGTGGTACTGCAAAAAAATAAATATCAACTAAATGCTTAAAAAATATTTCAAACTTTTTTTATATATAAATGAAGAAAATGATTATATTATTAGCAGCATACGCCCTGAAATTTGTCAACAAGCAAATTAAATGAAGCAGATAAAGTTACGGAATATTTCCAGAGTCCGCTCATCAAGGACGTAACTTGTTCATGGACAAAAGGTACCAAAATCTAAACTCAGATGACCTTCGACGTTCGACAAATAATATCCTTTCACCACAAAGAAGGGCTTTCTCCAGTAGAACTTCATTTAATCTGCGTCCAAACAACCTGAAAAGAATTTCTTTCCGTTCCCCCATGTTCGGCCATAAAAGATGCGGCAGGAATAGACAATGGCTACAAATGGGTATAAAAACTGCAGATAATGCGTCCATGGAAATGAATTTATTGCAAATTTGGCATCGAACGGACGGAAATACGAGCGACACTCGTCCAATTAATCTGGCCTGTATTTATGATTGCTCCGTTATCGGACCCTAAATCATCCCCTGGCCGAGATGTTGAATAAGTCACCAATATCTGATGACTGTGCCAGGAATAGGAAATTCTTCGCCGCCGGGGTCTTTGCTAATCTGGGCTATTGACAGTAACTCCCGTGATTTACGAGGGAGCGTGGGCTACATACGTCGATGAGCAAAAACTCACCTCGCTTTCTCTTGATTTGCGCGTTGAAAGCTCTCTGTCTGAGAATATTTTTCCTTTTTTTTTTCTCTTTTAAGCCTTCAGCGTCAAAAAGTCGCTTGATTATGGCGCATCTTTCAATGAATACTAATTAAAATGAATTCGTGATTCGTAAATCCGTCCGAATTTTTTTAATGCTTTGTTCTAATATTATTTGTCAACGAAATGCTACAATTACTGAAAGCCAGAAGGTTAATTGTCTATGTTACTTGGTGTAATACAAAATTGGTCGATTTATTTTTACAATGAAAGTCAATATCAGATGGTTATTGACGCCCGCATAATTCATTTTATTTGTCCAGTAATTAGAAATACTTTCTGGAACAGTAAATACGAATTATTTTGAAATAGCAGCTATGTTTTTGTAAATAACTTTATGGAGAGAACAATATTATTAGAATTGGAACTGATCAACTTAAATACTGTTTTCAATAAAATAGTTCTGTACCTTGGCACAAAAAGAGTCAGCGCTCAAAATACCCGAAACAGAGGCTTTTCTCATAATCTTTTTTGACGCTAATAGTCAAATTTTACTTGATATAAAAACGGAGTTGGCTAATTTCTTATTCATGAGAGTCAATTTCAGATACTAGCCGTACGAGCTTCTTGGCCAGTATTTAACAATTTTTGAATTTACAACTTTTATGATTTAGAAACACACCATAATTAAAATAATTTTTTTTCAAAAATTATAAAATAGGTATAATTTTTTTTTCCTGTTAAGGTACAGATTTATGCTTTTAAAATTTTAAAGTGCAGCGCGTCTTAACACTTTCGCTACCAACGCATAAAAGGATACGGTTTCTCAGAGACCGATAATATATTTTTAAGTGCTTTCTGTTATGCATACATGGTTTGTGGTGTTTGGAAGTGAAGACACCTTAGCCATCACCCGCCTCGCGGCGTGTTTTTGCGTGTGTTTGTCATATATAAGCTATTCTTATAACTAGGGAATTATTTACAACTAAAATAACCTGTCAAAATGCGGCAGGCGTATAACAGAAAGCAAATAATTTCTGGCAGGTAATACCTAAACCTAATTAATTCCAGAATGAGAATTCTGGGTTGCTTTATTCAAAACTATGACTACATGCCAAACGCACTGGGACTCATTTTTAAGACGTTGGGCAAGGTATGTTTCATTTTCTTGAATCTACCGACTGTCTCACATATAGGACATTTTTTTGGTTCCAGATATGAGTCTCAATGTTCAGTTGAATCCGACCACGAAAAAAAAAAAACGCATTTGAAATTAATAAAAAGTTCTTAATACAAAGATAAATATGAACCGAAAGGGGAAATCTGATTATGATATACAACAAAACATTAGCCTGGCCAATACACAACAATGACCACATATACATTCTACATGTAAACACTGACATAACTTATAAACAACGAATAAGAACATGAGACCACATATCACAAATATGAGTAACAGCTTCTTATTTAGATGACTACTTAATACGAGTGCAGGCGCTATTAACTTCGCCGGGAAATTATAAGGAGACTTCTCTTCTACCATTGCCCTACATATATATGGTTTACTTTGCTTGACTGTGAAAAATATGCTAGGACTATGTGCCTAAGGGGGAATGATGCTTCCACGGAGGAATTTAGAAGTTCAAAACCGGCAAACTGCTTCGTATTTGCGTTACATATTGAGAAAACGCGTATATGATAGCCCGATCGTCAAGATTCGAACATTAGTCGAACTACCAGTGCTTAGCGACTTTATCTTTGGGTCATTTGTGGGCTTGGATACATCGGGAGCTGGCAGAAATCTTCGTGTTTAACGAATTGGCTTTAGGTATTTCGAATAACAGATGATTTTAATATTGATGATCTTAGACGTTTTCGTAAGAAATGAGATTTTAAATTTACTTAGACTATGAATGTTTATTCTTAGACTTTCAGAGAAAAGGGAAAATGTTTCACAAAAACGATTCTATACAGAGGTACGTAACGTATGGCGCAAGAAACATGTTTCATTAATCCCACAATGCTTCGAATATTCAAAACTAGCAATTAAAATACACGGCATATACGCTCTTATTTTCCCCCTTCGCTTTTTTTCTCCTATTTCCCAGCGTATGATTTAGAAACACTTGTAACAATGTAAAATGTATGCAAAAACAGGAAGTATTTTGTGCAAGTAAAAAGTGAAAGGCATACAGTCCTTTGTAATACATTATATAATAATATTATTACATCTTTATGTGTTCTTATTAATGCGCTATGTTTATAATTTAAACCGGCTTTCCCTCCTTAGGTTTTTCAGCATATAATTTTGAAATTCCTGATTTATGGTAACAATATCAAATGTGTGCACTAACAGAAAAGTTTTTGCGCAGATGAAAGGAATGTTATTGAAAGTTATGAAGTCCTTTGAAATACATAATAATATTAGTATATCTCTATACGGGCTTTTTAATGTGGTGTGCGTAGCATTTATTCCATCTCTTCAGAAATAGTATGCACCGAGTATTTTTCTTTTCCTGGTTTTCAAGCAGTAAAATTAGTGGAAAAGAGGAGAAAATAGGGGAGTAAATGCCATATTATAAATTAAATGTTTTAAATTGTATCAATTAGATATATTTTTTAAATGAAATAGATTTAAATCGTTAGGAACAGCGTTGATTTTTTAATAGCTCAGCAGTTATAGTATGAAAAGTAAATTAAATATCTTATGTTCCACTGAATGGTAATACTCTAAAAAGGCGCTAATTCTTTAGCCGCTTTGAGGTAAATTGAAGATTCTTTCGGTAGCAATCGTTTCTAATTTGTGTGGATGATAATTGCACGGCAGCTTAAGGTAACAGCTTATATATTTTGACAAGTCTCCGTTAAAGACGTTCCCTACGTAAAAATGCTTTGTCGATATTAAACTGTCTAAAAATGGTTGCGACCTTAACGAAGGAAAGAAAATGAGGGTTTAAAGCAAAAGATGACAAAAAGGTAATTATTTAAGGAAAGAGCAATTCGAAAGGTCAACGCATCTGACAAGGCGCTAACCATACAGCAATTCAACCGTCCGGATATATCTTTCTCAGAGCCCATACTGCTTGCTACGCCTCGTCCTGTAAACGACCAGAGCAGACAAGCATTTTACGGCTACAGAGACGCCGTAAAACGGCAGGGGTGGTTCAAACTGACCTGACCTCGTCTGTTAGCGGCGTTTTCGATGTAACCGTGTGAGGGGCAAAGCCTGTTTACCTCGACGAGCTCTTCTTAGAAAATCCTGAGCAAACACAAAGTCAGATGGGCCATGCCCAACCTTGTCTGGCTTTTTGAAGCTGCTGCACCAATATTCGTGCTTCGGGAATTTTTAGAGATACAAAAGGACACCCCCGCTGAGAATTGCGGGTTAAATTATCCTCTAGTTGCGTGTTTTTCGGAATTTTTATTATGTAAGCACCGTGTAGACTTCCAGAGCACAAAAGACTGAGAGAAGATTTAGGAGCTTTCGACGTCGAGGTAAAAGAGAACAAGTCTTTGAAAGTAGTCAGGTAATTAAAGGTTGTCTGTCGCATCCGAGAGTAAATATTAAATAACCCATAAGAAATATTTAGCCGGATACGAAAGTCATGATGTACTAAAAGAAGAGGTATTTGCTTGTTATTTGAAAATTTTCTTTTATGTATCTGTTATAGAAAGAAATTTTAAACATCTCGATTCATTTTATTAAGACCTGATAGCAAACAAAATCACGTAAAGGAGAAATAGTAATCCTTTTGTTGTCAGTTCAACGCTTTTTAAGATGTTCTATTTATCTCCTAAATCATAAAAGCATAACACTTCCAGTTAGAGAGATAACCGTTTAAAGCATATATATATTTCTTGACATACTTTGATACTGATCGACTATTTGGTAGCATATGTAAAACTTCAAACGTAGTCTCTGTGGTTAGTGTAACAATTAGCGATGCTGGCTACTGTATTGATAGGCCCGAGTTCGAATCCTGGAGAAGGCTTGAGTGTTTATAAGTATAGAGTTATTTGTGGCGTGGAAGCCTAGATTCAGGTTAGGATCCGAAGATTCGAATAAGGGAGAGTAAGAGAAGATTCGAATATTAAGGCTTAGTATCTGAGGCTCCAAAATTTCGATTCAGTGGCTGATGCAGGAATTAAGCTTTATGCTTCAAGTGTTCACTCCCACAATTTACTAAAGTAGCAATATAATACTCGTACAATAGCTTCAAAGTTTTAAAAGGTTCAAATAATACTGTTGCCGGAATTGAAAATTAAAGGCTTATAAGGCATTTTCCCCTTCTTTCCGCAAGCTTTCGTGGTGTAATTGAAAGCATACTCGACTCGTATTCGAGAATTTCAAGGTTCGAGTCCCGGTGAGGTAATTCCACATTTTTTATGTCTCTTGCTTCAAAATAATCTAATACAGTGGCACCTGAATTAAAAGGTGGTGGACAATAATACGTCACCACCAGGATTTGGCTACTGGGTCCCCTAATCTCCAGTCACTCTTTAAAAGGGGGAGTATGTAAGGTATTTTCTCCCTCCTTTCCGCACGCCTTTCTAGTATAATTGGAAGCATACTCGAGGCGTATTCGAGAGATCCATGGTTCGAGACCAGAACATTGCAAATTTTCATGTCTCTTTCTTCAAAATAGCCTAATGACTGTACAGGTTAATAAAGCATTACTTCCAATTATTATATTTAATAGTCAGACTTAAGATCGAGCTTTCTGATGAAAATCAAGCCAAATATCTGAGCATGAAACAGTGCTCTAGAATTCTTAACTCGGGATATCAAACTGCACAAATGTGTTATCTCAAATTTTTTAGTATTAAAGTTTGTATCTTCGGTAAGAATTCAGTTAAACAGTAAAAATAACTTAAAAACTGAACTAGTTAGAAATTAAAATTCTACATGATAATTCTTTGAAATCTTAGATCTCTATGTCAAACTGCACGAATATGTTACCTTAAGTTAAGGTTTTAAAGTTTATACAGGGTGTACATAAATTGTTGACAGGATAAAGATTTGTTTTAAATAATACAGAATAAGAAACAGAGAAAAAGACTGACTGAATTTTATTTAGTACTTCAAAGAATTTTATATTAATACACTTCAACATAAGCACCATTAGTTGCTCACAAACCATCAAGTCTGTTTTCGATTTCTCTCCAGATGTTTTTAATCATTTGTAGAGTTTAGCTGTTTCTGTGTTGAACTGATTTTTAATTTTTCTGTATTGCGAATCTGTACAGCATAAACTCGGTTGTTCACGTATGCCCAGAAAAAGAAGTCAAGTGGTGTGACGTCCGGAGAACGGGGTGACCATGAAATTGGCCCTAGTCCAAAGATATTGGAATGTTTCATCAAGAAAAATCGCGCACTTGGGTACTTCAATGACAGGTGGCCCCGTACTATTGGAAGAAAACGTTTGGCTGCATTTTTTCGAATTGCGGTACAGCAAATGATCTCAACATACTGAAGTAAATGTCCGAATTAATTGTTGACTCCGAGAAAGTTCAGTGTCACATTGCTATGAGTTAGTGGGTACCAAACGTTAACTTTGTGGCTGCCGAAAATTCCTTATGAAAGACTCGATCATTATTTTTGATTTGTTGACAAATCCATAATTTATACGCAGTCATTTCAACCGTTCATGAACATTTTTATGAACAGTCGACCTCGTAATTTCTGTTTGCAGACTGCACTGCAAACGAATTTTCTGAGACTGAGCGCAAACACATCTCGAATGGAGGAAGCGTTTTCATCACTGACGATTGGCCTACCTGCATCTCCTTTATGCGAAACAATGTCCGTCTCTTGAAACTGTTTTAACGATCTTTTAATTAATTGTTCTTTTGGTGGAGGTTTATTAAATTCATGTTGGAATCGCCTCAGAACTGTTTTCGGAAACTTCATTTCCCATAACCAAAGAACTTACATTGCTAATTCATTGCATAAGGCCATTTTGCCTGTAAACAAACAAGTTCTGTGTTGTCATTCCCAAAAATTAGAACATATGAAATTCTTCGAATTAAAGATATAAATTATTTCCAGTAACTTCGTAGTAATTAAGTTCCTATTAATTTCGTAGTAATTAAGTTTCAATTTAATTTTGTTATCCTGTGATTAAATTAAGGATACCCTGTATCTTCTGTAAGAATCCAATTGAAATAGAAATGTAAATCAGAAATAAAAAATCTGAACTAGTCAGAAACTAAAATTCTACATGATAGTTCTTAGAATTCTTAGCTCTCTATATCAGACTGCACAAATGTACTACCTTTAATGTGTTAAAGTTTATAGCTTCAGTAATAATTTAATTGAAAGGGTAGAAATGGTAAAACAGGAATAACTTCAAAACTGAACTAATTGGAAACTAACATTCTTCATGATAATTATTAACTAATAAATTTTGAATCAGGTTCAAGATTTATTTAGCATTTTTGATTTTGCGCGATGAAAAAAAAAATAGTTCTTGCATGTGAATGTTTAGTAACACTTAATTAGTTGGAATTGTTAGTAATAATATCCGTAATGATGCTCTTTATATTAGAACTAAAATATAGGTAATAATAAACGAGACATTATAAAATAGTTAAAAAAATAGCTATGTATTTTTTAATACTTAATATGCAGTGGAACTTCTGTTTAATCGAATACAGTAGAATTCCGTGTACTTTCAATCAAACAAGTCTGCAGCCATTTCGTTATATGCATTATCGATTTACACACTTTTTTTTCATCGAATTTATATGTTACAGTACCGACACATAGTCTCTTTTTGAAACCTTGCTTTAATTGCGGTTTCGTAAAAACGAAGAAGCATTATTTCTTAATATTAAATATTTTGAGGTAAAGATTTTCCATTGTTAGTCCAAAGGGGCTATTTGCCCAGAAGGACTATTAATTTCGTGTTGGCATTTTGCGCTGATTCACTATAAGCGTCGTTTCACTTTTCAAATTGTTGCCACCAAATATTATCGCCCTGTATATATTTAAGGAAATAAAATAAGGAAAAATCCGCATAAATGTATGCACGTTTCTCG
Source organism: Stegodyphus mimosarum (assembly GCA_000611955.2). NCBI lineage: Eukaryota > Metazoa > Arthropoda > Arachnida > Araneae > Eresidae > Stegodyphus > Stegodyphus mimosarum. The sequence goes on along the minus strand of KK115840.1, from coordinate 510,781 downwards.
CATTGTGATAGAACAACGGTACCTAGAGCCATCAAATTTTGAATATTGAACGTTTACACCGGAATACAGCATCTGGAAGCCCAAATTTGAAATTTGGAATTTGTTTTACTATCGATTTTATATTTTGTAAAACCTTAACGAATTTTTATTAACGAACTCAAGGATTTCAAAGCTAGCAATGGCAACGTTGTACAGAAAACACATTTTTATCTCCATCCCGCGAAACTGTGTAGCGGGAGTTCTAAAGATATGCTCATTTAAAAATTATTTTGCGATATTGATCGCCACTTTTGACGTAATTTAAAATCTTTAACCTTTCAGATTTTTTTTATTTTAGTTAACTCCTAGTTTTTATTCTGAACTTCAATATCATTTCACTTTAAAAATATGAATAAATAATTTTAAAGGGATGGAACATATTTAAAAGAGATTTTTTTAATGAATTTAGGGGAAATGTAGATTAAATTGCAAATAACTATTAATTCACAGATCCAGTAAATTTTTACAGTTGAGAAAGAAAGCAGAATGCAATAAATACAAATAGAAAATGAATCCTTTTGTGAAAAAATGCCACCATTTTAAACATTCTTTAACATATCTTTTTAAGAGATTTTTTTAAAATTTAGATCTGGTTTCTTGCTTCTTTACTAACATGTTTCGCAGTAAAATCAACACCAAAATATTGACAGGAGCACTTTTTTTTTCGTTTTGCTCAGTATATAAAAATGTTGATTCGACGACTTAACGCTATCTGCAGGAGAAATTTTTTGAGAATTTTCTTTAATGCCCTCGTATCTGTAATGCTATCATTTTTATTAACGATGTAAATACATGGCGACGAAAACTAATTCATGAAGATGTAGCCGCATGATGACGGAGTGATGATACATAAAAGATCTTAGCAGTGGCCAGGATAACCGCTTTTTTTTGGGGGGGGAAGCATGTTTTTGACATAAATTTCATAGCCTAACAGGAGGAATCTGCGCGTCCATTCTTTACCTCATTTGTTCCTTTCCTGCATCTCAACAATTAGTTTCGATGAAGAAAAGAGCAGTAGCCGTCCGTATGCTAGCGGGGAAAAAATAGCGAGCGCGCGACAGAGAATGCAATGTGTCTAGGATACAAACCCGGTTCAGAATGATTTAGTTTTGGTTCAGCTTTATTCCTACTGGTTATCAACATTTTGATTCCCAAAATTAAGTATTATCATTGGCTGATGCATTGTGCAATTATATGCATCATCATTAGCTTTGTATAAATATCATGTGAAGAGGGTTAATTTTTCGATGCAGTTTCGAGACTTGTTATTAGCGGTTACGATTTTTAGACCAGAAAGATAAAATAGCCAGATTACAATAGAATGTTAAGGGACTATTTCAAATTAAAGTTAGAATTTTGATTTATATGTATATATATATATACACATAATTTTTATTTTGCATATTTGCGGTGATAATATAATAGTTCATGCAGAATTTTCAAAACCTATTCCTAAAACAGTTTTTTACGGGTTTTTTGCCCCTATCCTGACCACCAGTGGAAAAGCAGAAGAGTCAACTGAACACTGATACTTCGATCTCTATTCAAATCTTGGCGAATGGGCTGGCTACACGGACCAAGGTTATGCTCTTACTAACGCTAGAGTTCAATAACGTCACTTCACTTACAGAAGTTGCAGAAACGAAGACACTACTTTGGAGAAGACGATGAGCCATCAATGACATCAAAGATTTTTTGCTGGGAAGACCAGCCCCTCGGTTGCTTTCTTTTTTCAACTATTTTTTTCCTCTCTCTCTGACTGTTTATTGTTTGGTAGGCTCAACAATTATTTTATTTTCTTTATAATCTGTTTGTCCAAATTCTTTGCATAAGCAATAAAAGCTATAAAAGTCTGAGCACGCCATACATGCCCTTTAAGTTACATTGTGCGAGATTTATAGCCTTCAACATTAAGTCTATTCCATTCTTAGGTCCATTGACAGCTTGTGAAAACATTTGCATTATGAGCGGGGATGGAATTCAAAATTTAAAAAATTCACAAATCAAAAAAACAAAAAATAGAATTCATAAATTTTCAATGATTCCGAAAAGCAGTCAATTATCAATCAAATCAAAATTATAAAAGACAAATTTTCAAAGAAAAATCTGATGAAGGAGTTGCTAACAATGACGGATTTTTAATTCAAAAATGTCAAAGAGAAATTAAAATGAACTGAATATATTTTTGCACAGTCGGAAAAATTCTAATGCTTTAAGTGATGTAATGTACTTGGCTGTACTGAATAAATCTGTACGTTAAAAGGCAGGAATTTTCTAAAGCATAAATAAAATATACTCCCAAAGCACTCTTTAAATTACCATATTTTAATTAAATGTCCTGCAAAGCAAAAAACAATTTTGTAACTATCACAACATTCTTAGTCGTATGTAATAAACTAAAATCACAGGGCTGTCTTAAATAAATATATCTATACGTATTAAGAAATAAACGAATTTTAAGGAATAAAAGAAATGATAGTACAAAATTAGTTAAGATAAGAAGTCGATTCATTTGAATTCCTTTTCGAAAATTTTGATTTAAGAAATTTGTCATTTTTAGCTTCTCTTACATACTTTTTAAATGAATCTAATCTGCATTTTTTGAAGTGGTTATCAGAAAGCATCAAAGCAAGTATGTAAAACTCGTTTAGGTAACGGGGAGGTAAATAGGAAGAGAAATTTATAATTTTACCTTTTTTCTTAAAACATACATACGATTTTGAAAGGTAATCTCTTTTTTTCATTCTCGTAACGACAGCTCTGCGTGAAAAAAAAAATGTACTATGAATTATTCCTTGTGCGACCTCTAGCATTTATTATCATCTTAAAAATACTCACTCCCCTGCAGAGACGAACGAACTTCACCAACGCCGTAGGTGATTTCTAGTTATGAATTACACAGAACGCACGCCTGCGAATATGATTAATAAATTCACAGATGTCATATCAACTCTTTAAGTTTTTCATTCTTGCTGTCCGTCAGTAGCGAACGCAAATCATACAGCACTGCATAAATAGTCTGGGCACTCGCTTGATTCTCTTGGCAAAAAGCATTTCATGTTTGGATGTACTTGTATGTCAACCGCAGTGAGATTCTACACAGGAGACGACAGGTTTCCACTTGTTTACAAAGTAGTACTCAGTAAAACAAATTTGTTCTCTAGCACATCTGCATTGCGAAGTTTTCTCATCACGATCTCGTATAAGGTCAACATGGTGTTAAATGAGCTTTATTAAAATTTATGTATTTCTTTTTTTTTTTCCTCAGATTTCTTCCGTTTTGTCAGTAGGACTATATTTATGAAGTTTTCTTTTAAATCTAGAAAAATTAAGCTTATTTTTAATTATTTATTTCCTCTTCCATATGCTGCAGATTTCTTTAATTCATCTGCAGCATATGGAAGAGGATCTTTATTAGACCTTTAAATCATCCTTTTTGGATTGTTTACCACGTTGTTACAGTTACCATTACGTTACCATATCTTTTATCACTTTAATCTCAAACTCAAATTGCATGCGGGCAGATTCTGAAGCAAATGAAAAGATCCTTTTAACAAAACTAAATTTTAAATTTTATTTATTAAATATTTATCAAACGGTTGTAGGGATTTATATTTATTTTTAACAACCAATTAAATTTAAGTTACTTTCCTATAAGCCTTCATTCCCCTAATTGTCAGTACCAGAATATTTAAATTTGGTAACGCGCGTAAAAAATGCAAATTCTACCAGTTGGAGAAAAAGTTTAAATATCGACGTTCCAGTAGTAAGAGTCTGGGAAATCTCGGTGCGTGGTTATACGCAAGCTTCCGCTTAGCAGTTACTGCTGGTTAGACGTGGCATAATAGCTATTATCTTGCTGCCACTAAACTCATCTATACGCTGTAGAATACAGGATTGTATGAGCCCTGTAGTTTAATTCTACTACTTGTTAATATCTTGAATTCTTGAGTTTTGATCCTACTGTTTCACTTACCGCCCAAGCAGAGGCGTAGTATGTTAGCGTCAAGTTGACGCATTATAAATAACTTAAAACGTTTAATAAAGGGAAGTTTTAACCCTTCTTCGGTGCAATCGCTATTTCTCCGGATTCTACACAACAGATAGACAGAAGAATCTTACACGGTATATAAACAGTAATAATAATGATGTAAAGGGGAAAACTTCGTTTTATAATTATTTTCTGGCTGAAATCTAAAGTTTAGTACCTGAAAGAAATTTTTGATAGTTACACTTTGTGTTGTTATTGTTGTTACTAAGCTTACTTGTCTTATGTAATCAGAACAAGCCTACAAATTATTATCCTGGCAAGGAGTATGAGAGTGCGTCTGGTCGTTGGCTAGAGCAACCGTAAGTATGATAGTCCGACTTTATACTAAGTTCCACCCTCAATTCGGAGGGAGAGCACCCCGGGAGTGGGCGAATCCGAGAAATTTTCGTTTCCTCTTTCTTTCCCAACGACCTCTCGAGAAGACTTTTCACCGCATATATTGAAGTTCACCACATATTTTGAGTGCCCTCCATTACAAATGCAATGCCAAACATTATATTTACAAACATACGTACCTTTTCCGGGATTTGAACCCGAACCCTTTGTACGATAATCAGCGATCTTAGCAGTGGCTTGTTTAGTGCTTTTTATTTTTGAGAAGCACGTTCATAACATAAATTTCATAGCGTAACGGGCGCATTTTGCGCGTCCGTTCTTTACCTCATTTATTCCTTTTTTGCATCTTAACAGCTAGTTTCGATGCAGAAAAGAGCAGCAGCCGTCCGTTTTCTCGTCTGAGCAGCAGGTTACACTTTGCTGCTCAAAGACATCTAAATATTAAGTTTTCAGACTGACATTTATTTCAAATAATTTTAATGTGTTGTGCAAACCATTAAATAATGTGCATCATTAAAAATGTACAAATTACGAAACCTTTTCAGGTGGGTAAAACTTAAGAATAAATAATGACAACCTATTCTCTTTCTTTTTTAACTATACAGAAAAAAAGGCATGTATATGTATGAAAATAGTTATAAACATGTTTATTTCTTGCTATAACACCTTATGGCGTTTCGATTTTGGTAAAGTTTGTAATCTTGGGAAACAAATTACTAGAAACTAATTTCATCGCTAATTATAAATGCTCATTGGTCAATCTTTTTTTTAAGAACTTACTACTTTTAAACTGCGGGAAGATAAAATAACTGTTCATACATAAATATACTCTTAAACAAAGCAATTATTCTTATCAGAAAAATTCGTTACTCAGGGTATATATCTTTTGACACTACGAAAAGCAGTCAGTCATATCCTTACCTTCAAATATCTGAATAAAGTTTATACGACTGCTAAATTAATTACCTCCTTTTGTAGGTTTTCTAGGCTGTTATTCATGTTCAATGGTGATTTCCAGGCTGTTATTCATGCTCAGTGATCAAGTTTTCAATGGTGAGGATGTAATGTAGAAATGAACACCAATATCAGTAAAATCTTAAATATGTTTTTTAATTATTGCTGTAAAAATTGATATTATAATAATGTTAATTAATTTACGGGAAATGTATTTGCAGGCCTCTTAAAGTTGCTTCAAGGACTATCACTTTGAGACCACTAGTTTATCATTTACGTAGCTTCGTACGTGTTAGTTTTCATAAGACATAATATCTTAAATTTTCTTACATATAGCCAGACACAGAGCTAGTTTTCAGACTGTTGGCATTTAAGGGTATTTTTTTTCTTCCAAATTATAAATGCTTTACAAGCTGAGCTATCTGAAAGCAACAACTCACATTAAAACATTAAATTCTTATTTAAATGTCAGTTGTTGCTTTGCTCTTGAAACGTCTTTAGGAGAGTCTTTTGAAAATTTTGACTTGCTATCTTTTAAGGAAGTACCACATCTTCCTGTACTGTACGTGATTATCACGTCCGTCTAGTATTCGGAATGATCCATGATATCTCATTTCAGGCTTTCCCGACTCAGGTTTTCTGAAAGTGGCAACAAATATCGGGCCATTTCAGGGTTTTCCCTCCCTTCTGTAGATATTCTGGATGAAAACACCAAAAATCGTGCCAGTTCAGCCTTTGTATTTTTAACCTTTCATTATGATTGGTTGGAAGATTAAAGTGAATAAAGAACATTTAGTTGAAATGAATAGGAAAATTATTGGCATTTTCTTTGTTTGAATGCAGAAATGAAGACATTCTTTGTTTGAATACCATACAATACTCTGATAGGCAGATAATCGTAAAAATCCATTCTCTTATATATGGTTTAACATTCTTTTCTACAGTGAATACATTTTTAAAGACTGTAAAATAATAAATCTGTTTTATTAAAAACTGTGATAATAGTACCACTCACAATTTTCATCATTCTTTAGAGTATTACATCTTTAATACAGATATAATAGTAGCCACATCCTCAAAAATTTTCATTTTTCTGTTTTGATATGATTTTTTACTTTCGATATTACAATTTTCAAGACTTAGAATTCTGTTTCAAGAAAACAATGCTCATCGTACTCAAATTTTAAAGACACCTTTTTCTGTATATTACGTTTAATCGCGAATGGCATTAATGTTTTATGAAGAGTCATTGTGACATCACTTTATACGTACATTACGGTCACGTCCTCTTATCGCGCTTTTCGGATTTTGTGCTGGCTCTGAATGGAAAGGTTGAAATTCCTTACCTCATCAAGAGAGGCTGAAATCGCACGATTTTTAAAGCAGCCTCAAATGAGAAAGCCGGAGAATGAGACATAACCGGAAGATCCGAGGTTCGAATGTCGGCGAGAACACAGCTTATTTTTCATTTCATTTTATGTTTCCTGGCTTCAGATTACAGTACTGCTCGAACTAAAATGTAGTAGTCGATAATTTGCCACCGCTTGCATTTAATCGACTAGTTCTCGTGCCTCATCCCAGTCACTTTTCAGACGGGAAGAGTGAAATAATTTCAAATCCCGGTAAAGACACAGTTCATTTTGCAAGTTTTCTGACTTCGAAAAATCTTATAATTTTATAGCTTCTGGATTATTTTTTTATGCTACACTTCTTTAGCTGGTTTCCTGAATGTTGTTGTTTTGAATGCCATAAGATCTTTAACTTATGTTTCAAATAGTGCTTGAAATAATGCTTTCAACTGAAATAGTGTTTCAAGTATTGCATTCAACATAACAAAGTGAGCTAATTAAAAGCAGTATGCACAGTTTTTAATAATTTAAATGTATATTTAGTTTATGATATTATACTTATATAGTTTAAAATATAATCATTTCATAACTGATAACTGTTATAAACATTATGAGCATTATTATGAATAATTGCAACATGATTCTTTTAATCAATGAAAAAACATTAATTCTAAATGAATTAATGTTTTTTCATTGATTTAAATAAATACAAAGGAGTACATGCTTTTAAGAAGCTTTTAAATTAATTTAAATGAGTAAGCTTTTTAAATAGATATCTGATAAATATTAATGGAAAAAGATCTGGGTGTTATTTAAAGCCTTTTCTTATTTTCTTAGGGTTTATATAATTCAAATTGATTTACTTTACTTAAAATGCAAACGGAGCTATATGTTTAGGCATATAAAATGTTATTAGATTTCTTAAAGTATTCATTTTTTTACTTCTTTTAATGGAAACTAAAGTAATGTAATTTGTTTTAAATATATAATTTTTGTTGAAAAAAAATTAAAAAACGTTGTAAGACCCTATGTAAGATTACACGCGTAAGCAATTAAAAATAACGTTTCGAATATATTTTAAGTAAAACGGATTATCCTTAAATGTATAAGGCTGAAACTGGATGCAAATTAATGAAAGTTCGTGGGTGTTCATAAAAAACAAAAATTTCATCATATTCATTTTCCAGTTACACGGAAGGTATTTTTAACTAGGCTTCCTGGAGATATTTTTAAAATAAACAAAAGTAGGAAAATTATAGGCATTAAGAATTTCCGCTATTCAAAACAATAAAATTAATAGAGGTGGCACAAATCGCACATTTTCCCGAATCCTAATCCAAAAAGTTTCTTCTCATATCCCTAAAATCTTCGAAACATAATAAAATAAAATAAAAGGCGAATTAAGAAATATATTGCGTTATTGTTAAGTAGCTTTTAAATAAAACAAAGTTTGAAATCAGTGTTTAATGAGAGATAAAATTTTAAAATATTATTTTTCAAACTATACCCATATTAAATTTAAGAGCATTGGTTTTAAAAATGCACCAAAATTGATTAAGGGGAAGCAAAAGGAAAATTTAGTAAATGAAGTTGTACAATCATTAGGATTTTTTTAGAAGCAGGAGACATGAAATATCAACAATGCTCTCGCTGAGACTCGAACCCGGACCTCTAGAATACGCGCCGAGTGTGCTACCGTTACACCACGAAGGCATGCAGAAATGAGGGAGAAAATACCTTATAAAGTACATAATGAAAGGTTTTGAATATTGAGTTTTATTTTCTCAATATGATTCGATTAAAAAAGTTGAGTGAAGTATCAGATTTTAACTAACTGCTCAAAATCCAGTAACTCTAGTTGAGTAGATCAACTGGTAGATAACTGGAGTCATGTGCTCCATGAACTGTTAGAAACATCCAGCACATATTGTGATATTTAAAAAACAGCAATTGTAGTACTTAAAAAAAAATTAGAGACAGAAAGATTATTGTTAGCAATCATGTATTTTTTACAGATATCTCCATTTAGAAAAAAATGACATCTACGAACTTTTTTATGCCGCTGTACAAAGTATTCTGTTTGAAGTCCAGCACTGCATATATTGTAATAATTTCTGACACATTTGTTTTGCATACTGCGCATTCTCTTTGTTTCCCTTCATAAGACGTAAGATACCGCAGATTCATGAAGACAAACTTATTCTCACTGCATTCTTTTATTTTAAAATAGGCACTTAAAAGTCTAGCAACCCTTCCTTGATTTAAAAATTGTAAAACATGTATCATCATCACCGCAAAGAAGGAATTAGAGGATTTGAGCAAATTTGAGGATTCGACCTTTTTACCTCAGCAGTCCTTACCATCGTTATGAGCCATGGTTTCGAGGTAAGAAACGGCCCTGAAGTGCCTGCAACAGTCTACAGTTTGGTGCACGTGGGAGACCCCCCAGATTACGAACACGGGAGGTAGTGGATTAATAGTAAGTTATCGATGTTCAGAATTAGCCAGAAGATTCGGAAATTTTCTAAAAAAAAGATGTAGTAAATCGGTTAATTAAAAATTTCCTCAGACGTCGTAGATACCATACTGAAGCAGTATAACATTTAGCGTCTCCAAAACGTGATACTGATGATCATAGTATAATTAAAATTGCACATCATCATATGGTATACTTAAACTTGCAACTATCGCGTTCTTATTTTCAATGAAGATTTATGCTGGGCATCAATGAAACTCAACATTACAAAATTCTGAGTTGAAACTATTAACCGTTTTTTAGGTTATGATTCGAAGGATTTGAATGACGATAAACAGCGCTAACAGTCGGAATTTTGAATGGTCTCGTTTTTTGAGGGCTATTAGCCCTCCATTTTGGATTTAGATGCATACTTATCTGCATAATTTCTAGACTTTGTTGTCATTTGTGTTATCGAAACACAATATTTCTCCAAGTATAAATTTAAATGCATAGAGGAATATTTTTGAAATTTAATTTTTTATATATACCTGGAAACTATATTTTTACAGCCTCGTGTATAAGCAGGAGAAGATATACTGTGGTAACGCGATATACGTCAGCTTTTGAAATACGTTCAAGTTGGTGTATGTCCTATTTGGATTAGATAATTTTATTTGGTACAAGATATTTGATTGGAATACGACTTGAGTTCAACGAATCACGATTGTATGTTCTACAGTAGCTTTGGAGATAATGCTTCGGGTGCTCATGAGACCATGAGTACACCTGTTGCTACTATTCAGTAAACAACACGCGCTTAAATCTCAGTTGTCAAGAGATTATATTTTTTTAGCGTAAATGCTTTGTAAAATCATTAATAAAATTTTCATTAACTAATGAGAAGAATAAAACAATGAAAAAAATGATTAGGATCATTATGATGAAAAACAAATTTTTGAAAAGTGTGAAGATAGTATGTGTATCCGGAGCGTATAATTAGTAATTGTACATCGGTATCGCAACCGAGGGAGGAGCTTCCAATAGCATTTTATGTTGTGATCTTTGTCACACTTAAAACAAAATGGTTTAAAATGTTCTGCCGTTCACTTTCCTCTTCAAAATAATAAAAACATCGTGGATTTCTTGTGAAAATTTCTGGTATGAAATTAGATCAAATGTAAGTACAATTTCTCTATCTGATTAAAAGGATTTGAAAGAAATAAATTTAAGGAATTAAATTAAGGAATTTGAAATCGTCGCTGGATATCGCGGATAACTGCGAAATAGAATGCAAGCAAGAAGATTCAAAGTCAGAAGAGCAGAAAAGCCCATTGGTCCGTACTTGAAGCCCCACCTTAGGTTGAGATGTTATACTTAAGAATTATGCTTATGGGATATGGTTGTTGCAAACCGCATGCCAAGTCCGATGAAGTCTACAATTGTGAGAAACAAAGACGCTATTAAATCGGCTAAAACTGTGAAGAAGATGAACTCGATTACCAAATAAAGTTCAGAGACGTGTTCAAATAATGTTAGCTTTTGATCTAGGTAACAGAAAAACGTTTATGTACTGGTGTTTACGTATAATGTTCAATGCTTCATTTATGTGCAGTATGCATTTATATTTTAGTATTAAACAGTGTTATAATAATAACAATAGGATTTTTTATCAGACGGGCTTTATTATTTTTCCTTTCTTTCTTACTGGAAAAATTCGTTTGGTATATGTCAAAGGATCTGAAGTGGATTAATGATGAATACCGAGGAGGGTACCACTACATTTATATTCTATCAGTTACTGAAACTGTATCTTTAAATTGTAAAAAGTTTAAGAAATGCTTTGAATAAGCAAATCTATCATACCAGTGACAAGGATACAACCTGGAGATCGATCAAAACAGCATTTACGTTCAGAAGAAGCAAAAACCCTCCAAAACAAACCCCATTTTTGATTCTTTCCTCGATTATCCTTTACGATGCCAGAGCGTTCCCAAACACGACTTACTATTTACGGTGTTTATACACGGCTTGATTTCGCGATGTGCGAGAAGACGTTTGTTTCCGCCAAAGGTCAGTTTTCCGTCAATCATTAATCGCGCCTCATTTATCAACATGCTCTTCTCCCCCCTCATCTCACGAATGCTCCCACTGCTCCACAAACATCCACACAACCTGACATTCGAAATAAGAAAAATTAGAATGCAAAATTCTACAGAAGAAAAGACCCGATTTCAGAGCGAAAGGTTCTAATTTTCTCCCCGACCGATTCCTTGTTGCCTTCTCTGTCTTTCAAACGACACTCCCCCATTTGACTTCCATATCCACTCCACCCCTTCCCTTTTTGCTTGCATTCACCCCTACCCCTTGAGAATTTATCGGATTCGAGCGTCTGGAGGGGTAAAGGGGGGTAGAGTTAAGATTTTTGAGTAAAAAAATATCAAGAGGAGGGGGTGGATAAATAAATAAAAAGGGAAATATGTGCAAGGGGGGAAGAATGCCATGAAAAATGGCGCCATGGAGCTATTTGCCCAAGTTCCACTTCATTTGCATGCTGATTTGTTAGCCGGACCCATTGGCTCAGGATAATCTGTCATCTATCACTGTCAGGATCCGGCTTCTATATTGTTATTAATATCTGCGGATGGAAATCCTCGTGGGCCGGTGGCGCCATCTTTATACTTACCCCTTTTTCTACGTACAGACGTGCGGTACATCCTGTCACACGCAGGAAATGACAGTAAATTAAGGAGACTAGACCACCGCTGATCGACTGGAAAGAGAAAAAGACGAACAAAGCAGAAAGGGGAAGAGAAAAAAATACCCCCTTACTTTCTATCTATAAGCAAGGAGAGTGAGGGAGTAAATATATATATATCAGAAGATGAAGTAGCAGGGGGGAAGGCTAAAAGATAAAAAGGAAAAGAAACACTCTCCGTAATTTCTGTTTGTTAATGTTCTCTGCCATAATTTCTTAAGCCTAGATTTCATTCCTCCCCACCCACTTTGTTTGTTTATTGATGTTGGGAAATATGAGATGAAGAAAGAGGAGTAATTTCATGACCTTTCTTCTACGACTGCCGATGTCTTCAATGCATTTGAGTCTTACTATGTTGTGTTACGTAAAATAAACAGTCGCTTGTTCTTTAAGAAATTCGGCAGTGTTACTAATCTTGTAGCCTTCGATTAATGATTCTTCAAAATGATTCTTCTGTTTGTCATTAGTAGCATTAGAAAGTTCAGAAATTACTTGTTTCTCTACGATTAAAGTGCAGAATATACGTTCACACCAGGGGTTGGCAAAAGCCGGCCTTTAAGCCGAATGCGGCCCTTTTAATTCCTTAACCCGGCCCATTACGTAATTAGTCATTTTGATCACACTATACAACCTTGCTCTGAATTTCAGTGTGAAAGAATCAAAAGAAGGTAATATAATCAATTATTGAAGAAGAAGCAATTAAAGGGCAAGTACATCCAGTAGATGATGGTGAGATGCTTTGGGTTGGAATTTATTAGTCCAAAGGGACGATTTGTCAAGAAGGACTATTAATTTCGTTTTGGCATTTTGCGTTGAATCACTATAAATGTCGGTTCCCTTTTCAAATTGTTGCCACCAAAAATTAGAAATTAAGTTAATTAAAATTAGAGTCTTGTGTTATATTTAAAAAAATTTAATTATGAAGAACTGCACCGTAAATGAATGTATGTTTCTCGTATTGTGATGAAACAACGGTATCTAGAGCCATCAAAATTTGAATAACGTACCTTTCCACCCGAATATGGGCGCCTGGAAGCCCAAATTGAATCTCTAGCGCGCGAGACCGTGTATCGCAAATTCTAAAGATATTCTCGTTTTAAAATTATTTTGCGATATTGCTGTTGAATTGAATTTTGTGGTTTAAGTGCGAAGAAAGCGATATTTAATAAATAAAAGCAAACGCAAAGCGTTAAAAAAAAGCCCCTTTGGGCGTAATGTAAAATATGAAAAATTTCAGATTTTTTTTTCAGAATTTTTTTATTTATTTTTATTTTTTTTCCATTTTTCAAAGATTAAAAACAAGTATTTATCGAAAGAAGACAGAAGTGTTATAAATCGAAACCAATTAAAGACCATCACTATTCTTTTGTATCTAACAATAGCAATGAAAAAAAGAATTCAAGTAGTTATTAAAAAAGGAACAATTAAAACACTTTACATATCAGTTTGAACCATTAACATAAATGTCATTTTAGAATTAAAAAAATTTAAAGTTTTATTCGAAATTTAAATTTATTTTAGTAAAAATTAAACATATATTTTATTTTTTAGGTAACTGCCCAGTTAAAAAAACAAGTTTTGCCGATTCTTAAAAGCCATTTTCTCTGCTTCATAATTTCCCGAAATCTCAACGCTAAACACGCAGTAAACAATATGTAGAACAGTTTATCTGCGAGTGTGTCAGTAGGGACTATAAGACCTAAATTATGGTCTGGCACTGAGCTGTATCTTCTCATTTTGCTTCCTCTGACCCAACTTCAGTACCTTTCACTGTCTACGACTCCCTAGACTCAATTCAGTTTTTTCTTATGACGATGAGACACAATATCCATCGAAAGTACCCAGTGGGTCCCAATGGAATCAATCCCGAAGTAAAGTCACCTAGTCATAGTTTGTGGTTTTCGCAGGAAAACCCATCGCACCGGACAGAAATGGGAAGGGCAATGGTTATAGTAGCCCACGACGGTAAATTCTTTGGTCTTAAAGGAGAAAGAAGAGCTTTCGAGGCGCTTGTACATCTCTGTCTACAGTTGCCTGGGGATTTCAGTTTCCGTTTCTGCCATCTTTATGACCCGAAACATAATGCATCTATCTTCAAAAAGCCATGAGTCCCATTACCACTGATTTTCGAATATTATTGTAATATTTGTTATCGGCAATTTATGAAACGGTGGCATTCTATAATATGTAGTTTAACTAAACGTTAGAAGCAAATTTGTCACTATTTTTTTGTTATTTGTTTTCCTACAAATTTAAAATCACCGTTTTTATATTTTTGCGAAATAATCTACTTTTCATATTGAATCGGATACACTGAATCACTGAATATAGGGAACTAAATTTCCAGTCCCGTGGAAGTTCTTTGTAACGAGTTTCAACTGTAGTACCCATTAAATCTGGCAGCTTGGAGCTTGATAATAACCATACCTCATAAATTAACTACCAAACCAGATACGACACTATATCCACATTTTTATGTGTAAGAGGGTTTAATTCAAATAATAATTTCGTGCATAAAAGTTATATTCTGTATTTACAATCCTACCCTTTTTAGTTCTGAAATTGCTTTTATATATGTTTTAATTTCGTGAAACTTTGTAATTAGAAATGCATGTTCAGGATCATTATTTAAGGAAATAAATTCTTTAAGCCTATCCTCCATATACTTGTTTTCCCGAAACCTCCATCTACGTAGTATTTCGTTTTCTGCACACACTATTGCGATGAATTTATAGTTTATAGAAAAGTTTTAAATTCATTACCTCATTTTTAATATAGTTGAATCTTAATGGTGCATATTCCAATTCTTCATTTACATATTATTTGTATGAAGTCACCTAGTCATAGTTTGTGGTCAATTTAAATGGGTATATTATCTCTATACTGTTAATTAAACATTTTAATCCTATGCGTATTTAAAATCAATTGCAAACAATATTGATCAAGAAAACTCGTTTATATTACATTTAAGAACTTTGACTTCCGATGCTTATTATTGTGGATGATTTTTTAATCTAAGTTGGTAAATTTGTTTATCGGATAAATATTTAATAAAACAATAGGCCTGTTTTGTTTGGAGATACATTAATCTTCATCTCCATTTGGCAAAATTATTGTAATATCTTCATTAATTTTTTTTGCTTAGAACATCTGCTTAAAGTTTACGAAGGTACTTTATTCTTGTTATGTAGCGATTTTAGTTAGTTTAGAATTGTGGATTAATATGTAGTTAATTGCAGTTTATTTGTTAATTAATTATTGAGTGAGTAAAATTATATGCATTAATTTATTCTTATTCATTTTTCTTCTATTAATTATTGAGTGAGTAAAATTATATGCATTAATTTATTCTTATTCTAAATTTTTCTTCATTAGTTGTGCCGCTTACGTTAATGAATCAATTATTTTTATGCGAGTTAAACAGAGTTCTCATTCTTACAGTTACGCGTTCGATAGTACTAGCTTTCGGGAAAAAGAGACAATGGGAAATCGGTTGCTTTCTGCGTAATATTTGAAATTTAAAAATACTTACTTTTTATTCACATGGATAAAATTTATACCTCTTAGAGAGAAAAAAAATTAGCTTTCTTATGAATCTACTTTCATGACTGTACGTCGCCCCGTTGGAGAATTATGCCCATTTAATTGTTAAAATTGTTGAATTTCGGGTCTAAAATTTTATTCTGCTAAAAGGGTGTTTTTTCGAGCACTTTTCGTCCAAGGTCGTGTTCAGCGTCCGGTCGGTTGTAGAGTTGTTACATACTTTCCCTCACCCCTCTTCCGTTGGCGAAGGGGGTGGCGAGAGTGGAATTTTTTTGGTGTGTAGAGGGAAAAACTAGGTTTTCGCAGCACTGTTTTGTGTTTGGCGAGATTTGCATACTAATTCACCAAATTTGGTGATTTTCGAAAATTCTGGACTCTGGACGATTAAAACTGTGCGCAAGGCCTTTCTCGCGCTCTTTTACCTCGGATTTGCAGCTGTAAGAAGGACTCGCAATTTTCCTTCCTTTGGAAGAGCCGTCATGTTGACTCAGAGAGACCGGTAATAGATGTCCAAGGCTTCTGACTGAAAAAGCCGTTTTCGGCTTAATAAGGGGATGCACTCCTATAAAGGGATGTACGTCTAGAACGACCTGATATGCTACACAAATGCACCTTACCATCATTTGCATGCAGACGGAAGGGGATGTACGTCTAGGGAGATATCATATGCTGCACAAATGCACCTTACCATCATTTGCATGCAGACGGAAGAGACTTGACGACCCTTGAACCCTTCCGAACTTACCATCTTCTTCCTGTCGGACTAAAGGTCCAGATTTCTCCTTGGAGTGCCTTGTTCAACATCTGCTAAGGATTGGTCATCTGGAGAGCCTTGTTCAACATCTGCTATGGATTGGTCGTCCGGAGAAGATTTTATCAGATAAGTTATCAGTTTTTTGTCAATAGCAACGCTTAATTAAGCTTCAAAAGTTTTTCGGTTCATCCTTTCACCTGAAATTTTTGTACAGCATTCAACCTAAATTCTGTGAACATGTATCCTAAATAATAAGGCTAATTAAATTCACACAAATATTGGAAGGGATTTGATTAATTGAAGGAAAATTTTCTAGTTATGATTTATTAAAGTAAGGAGTAATAATATGCATATTTAATTTCTAATTAAATTCTATTTAACTTTTAGTCAAAAGTTTTTCTGCTGGATCTTAAATCTAGGCTGTTTAATTAAGCAACTGTTGCACTATTACTCTATTTAGGACCTTTTAACTTTAACTTGGAATGTAATTAAAATTTATATATAATGAATTAAGACAGAGATATTAAATTAGTTAACTTATCTAAATTTTACCTTTTTACTTTTAAGTTGCTACTACTTTTGGTTGAGAATTAACTTTAACTTTTGCAAGATAAGGAACAAATAAAAATTTAAATTCTACTTTACCTTTAATTGAATAATTGAATGAAGGAATAAAAGTACTCATTTTTCTCCAACGGGACTACATGAATATGAAATACTTTCTAACTGCCTAAGGGATTACTTCATTGATGTATGTAATATTTTTTTTACCTGTGTAAATTAAGAAATTTCTTTTGAACGAAGTAATCTTTATCAATATTGGTAAACACTTAAGACACCATGCTCGGTGATTCATTAAATTTCCTGTGTATTTTTATGCTGGCCAGCAGAATTTGATAACTGCATATAAAAATTTAATATTTTTACGGTGAAATATTTTTTTGATGTCATCTCGGTGCATACCTGAAAATACCAATATATATAATCAGTTCTAAATGCATTGTTTTTAAATAGTTGTCACCCTGGTACCATAGAGGGAAATTAAGTTGTAAGATTGCGTGTCGTCTTTATAGCGCTGAAATAACTATCCTTGGCTATATATATATATTTGATTCAGAGTATTTTCTTATGATGTCTTGTGTAATGTTCTTAACACCAGTACTCCTACTTGGTCTTAGGGGTTGTTCGAGTTAGTTCTTTTGGTAAAACTAAACACAACGCAATGAACAGATTTGGTTTTTGATATTATTGTAGACAAATTATTTAACTGCATATTAATTGTAACAGTTAGAAGTTTTGTAGTATTTAACCTAGTATTTAACGTCTGGTACCATAAGGGCCAGAACATTCTGCTTGTTTATAAGGGGGATTTTCATTAAATTTCCATTCTTTAATGAGCCAAATTATTGTTGCATTTTTTTAGTTTATCAATAGTACCAGTAATTGTTTCTAGACGTATTAAAAATTAACCGCCGTTAAAAAAGGGTGAGAAGTTAAGAACCAGTGTCTTACGGGAATCAAATAACATGAAAACTAAATGTATCAGGAAATTTTGAAGGTGATTCTGTAAACTTTCCAAGTGTTATATACTAAGCTGTAAAATACTAGTAGTTTAAACAAATATGAATTGCGTTGTGTTTGTACCCTTTTAAATTTCGTTTCAACAACCCGAAGAGCCTTGCTACTGGTGAAACCATGTTGTGTAATCAGAAATTCAAGTAAACACATAAAATCAATAATACTAACTTAGTTTATTACTTTCCTTAAAACACTGATATCAAACAAATTTACTAACATAAAATTATACTAGTCCCCGGGAACTACCTTATTTAGTTTAGAAAACAAATAGCTAAACATTTATATATTTTCCACAAATACTGCAATCTTAGACAGTAACCACTTCAATTCAAATACTATTGTTTAAGTAATAACTATTTTTATGAGTTAAGATACAAATTAAAATTTTCTATTTCATTTTTCAGTTGTAAGGTTCTTACACCTTATTTATCCCAGAACAAGAGAAAATTCAAATAATGAAGTACAGAGTTAAGTACCTATAGTATTGCACCATAAGGGGAAAAAAAAATTATACCTTTAACTAGAGCAATTTAAGACTGCTCACAAATTTCTTCAGATCTCAGTTAAATCAGCAAATCTTCAAAAATATTAAAGATTTAAATTTTCTACCTTTCAAAATTCTTTACAGCAAACATTTAAATAAAAGTTAAATTCTGATAATAATAGAATCTTTAAAAAAATTCAAGAAATAATTAAACCAGAGAATTTTGGATGAAAAAAAAATCTTTAAGAATTTAAGTTAACATTAAAGTTCAAAAAGAAAAACTTCTTAACTGACGGAAGATGTGAACCTGGAGATTTGGGGGTTCGACGGCAGCTTGGCGGACACCGAACATTCGAAGAATACCCAGTACGCAGGAACTTGGAAGTTTCATCCAGCCTTCTGTATTACGAACTTCAGAGCCATCAGGAAACTCAGGTCGGAACACAGGTTGCTTGGCTATTGATTTTTTCTGTTCTTATAAATTGAAGAAGCGGACTGAGTCTTCATCAGATGGTAGAATTGACGAAGAAATATTTACTTTCCATTTTGAAGGACATTATTTCTGTGGTAGTTGAAGCATGGAAATATAATTTTCTTTCATTTCCTTTTCTATTGCAGAATTATTTCATTTACATTTTTGAAGGACTATTTCCGAAGCCATGGAGTAAGACGTGACAGGAGCCATAAGCCCCCCGTTAAAAAAACAAATTCATCCTTTCTGTTGCAGCAACAAGATGCCCAAGGCGCCCGAGAAAGTTATCTTCTTGTCAGCCGAATGCAAAAACGAAAACGTCCCAACAGCTTCGCAATCCCACCTGCACCCGCTTTTTGTCAGGTCCGGACACTAGATATCGCCAAAACTCGCCAAAAGGGTGAATAAACTGAAACTCTACCCCTCACACAAACCCCTGCTAATATCGTCCAAAAATCGAGGAGTTGAACTGGAACAAAAATCCGAATCTCGCCAAGCCCGCCAAAAGAAGAACCAAGAATTCGACGTAGGCGTGGGAAAACCAGCAAACCTAGGCAACGGACAAAAATTCCTAAGCAAAGGCTTGGAAATCAACTGCAAAAGTGACGCTTTTCAATCCTTTCCCCCTCAACCAAAAAAAATACTCGAAGTGCAAAAATTCGTTGAATAATTAACTGTAACTTAAAAACTGTTTAAGCTAGAGACTTGAAAGTACTCTTAAATTAAAAGGCTAATTTTTCTGCATCCAATGATATAAGTTAAATGAGAATCAACCTAAGTTAAGTAATTTTAAATCAAGTTTATTACCTACGAAAGCACCTAATTCCATTGTCTGTTTCAACGCGTTTACGAGTAACCAGTGGAAGAGACGTACAAATCTTAAAGTACCAAAACCACTAATTAAAATTAAACCAAAGCAAATATAAATACAAGATATTAAATAAAATAACGTTGTGTAGCATAAATTTAGAATAATGAAAATTAATCTTAAGTCAAACTTAAATAATTAAGTGTTACATGAAAATTTGCTACACAACACAAGTCATTTTTTTGTGTGTGTTTGTGTATTGTTGATATGCCTTTGCTTTAGCAATGACACACTTCTTTGTCATAAACATTTTGTTCTTTCAAGATAAGGCATAATTTCAGTTTTTCGTTTAAAGTGAAATTTGTAAAGCTGATCTACTTTTTTTTGAGCAATTTATTTCCTGTTAAATGCGGACATTTCCCACAAAGTGAGCCATTTTCTTATTTCAGTTACGTAGAATTTTAATGATCCGTACAAATAAACCCGAAGCCACCCAAGTCAGTCGAATTCGGAGATTTACTGAACAATTTTTTGTTCCGCTCTCTCGTCTGTAACAGCAGATACAAGCGACTCAATCAATGTAAAATGAATAGAAAGAAGCGAGGGGGGGGAAGTATAATTTCTTCGTTTGACCATTATGATGGACATGCACCACGTGACTAAGCAATTTTTTTTGTTAACTTTTCTTCTTCGGTTGTATGGCTTCCGGTCGTGTTCTACACGGTCCGGTTCATTCGAATGAGTGTCTTCGCAACCCACCCTCTAATTACAGGCTATTTGAGAATAAATCGCCTCTTGATTTTCAATAGAGGAGAGAAACTGTGCTTTCATCAGACTGGACAATGAAAGTACCTGTTCATAGCGATTGGGCAGTGTTGCAAGAGATGTATGTGGGCTGTCGGCATGGATATGAGGTTGTGGTTGATGATGATATTATCCATCTACTGTGCTAAAATGAGTGTATTAAACGCCGATAAATTTGCGATAGACCGTAATAGTTTTCTACCCTTTTGTTTCAGAATAATGATACGTAAGCGCCGTACTTAGATAAACTTCCCGTCACTTGTTCCTCTGCTCTTAAGACTAATAGCTGTAACCTGTAACAATAACAGCAAAGTGGCTAGGAGTCCCATTTTTTCAATTGTGATATTCAATAAATGCCAGTGAAATTGCTGTATAAAGGTCTGTTCTAAACTGCACATAGGGCGAAAGCGCACTGGTTTATACGAAGTTATGCTGATGCGTTTGTTTTTTCCCTATATACCTACTGTTGAAAATAAACACACGAAAAATACTGAGAATGATAAAATTAATGCACCGACCAACTACAATGAACTCGGATCTGCCTTACCGAATTTATAATTTCGTTTCCCTCAACATTAAACAAATAAAGGGACTATTGTACAAAAATCAAAACTATCATAAAAGATAAAATTACCTTATTAAAGTATTTTAACCTCATCCATTAAAATATGATCAGACATCAGGAGACAGCATTCCAGTAATCATATTTAACGCTTTGCAAAAGCACTGATTTGTTTAAAGGGATTGAATTTCATGGGTACTTACGTATTACGTCGTCGACCGCAAAACTTTCGCCAAGTAGCGTGATTTAGCGCCAGTTGTGGATAAGCGTGAAGTAATAGCACACTCATAACATCTGCGCTTTCGTTTGATGCAACTCCAATTGATTCTCGATAAACTATCTTTTATTTTTATGAAAAGGAATATAAATTAACAGTTACTACTATATTTTTTTCCTGTATTTTAAAGAACAAATAATTAAAATTTGGTATTTGCCTTCTGTAGAATAGCAACTGTGGATTATTTTCAAAGTTATAGGATCCCTCCATTAAATAAGTGTGTATTGTACGATATGGTTAGCTGATTATCGTCGACAAAACAGCTATAGACTGGAATAGTCACTTGCCGAAAGTTTGTGCTTCTAGTATTCTGTAAAATATAGAAATCGGAGATAGCTTTTTTATGAAGTGGGTCGAATATTGGTTGTTTATTAAATAAAGAGGCGTGAAGTTTATAGAAACAATTGGCATAACTTTGGCGGGATCTCCGCTATGTTTCAAAGATCGATGTTAGCTAATTTCGAGATCGACAGCATAATACGTAAGTACCGGCTCGTGTGTTCATTCTCATATGAGTTCACAAGCGGCCGAGGGCGTGAGATCGCTCAGCATTTGAATAAAACGTAGCCGACAGGCTTTAGATTTTAATGATATATCTCATATGTAGTGTGCAGATAGCCATTTCCTTCTGCAAAGTTTCCCTTAAACACATCTTTCACCTTAGATATCTAGCCCTCGCTTGTTTTGCTTTGATATACTAACTGATCAAGCATTCTTTCGATGCGTATATCACTAAAGAGATCCAAGTTGGTTTAACCATACGTGATAACGTATAAAACAGCTAGCTTATTTACTTCTATAACCGCGAAGCGGCTGAGTTTATAAAACGGCTGATCTCTAGTAGTTACTTACTCTTATTTTAGTTACTTAGAAAGTCCTCCACGAAGGCATCCCTCCCCTTAGGCAGATAGCCCTCGTGTGCTTTACCATAATTAAATAACCTAACCTAACCTTATTTTAGTTCTCGGCGAATGGTCTGGCTACTGTAATAACAACTTGTTAATGTGCTTTGGACTCTACTACTTTTTTAAGAGGCTGTTATGGTCTCTCGGAAGTTCTGCTCATCAGTTT
>KK115840.1:437999-488431 GCA_000611955.2 Stegodyphus mimosarum | reverse complement strand
CTAAAACAATTAACAGAAAGAATAGGTGAAAAAAAAATCGTCAGTTCTGGAGTGAGGATGGAAGTATAAAAATTTTAAAAAAAATTGTTGAGTATACAAGCTTTTGCTTTCTTCTCTGCATTTCATTTTTACTGTGTTGTGAAGATATCGTATGACCAAATAAATTCATTGTTTGTTTAAGTAAAATATTCTTTGATGACCTCCCCTCCCCCAAAAAAAAGCTGCATTGAAAGGTGTTTCATGGCTTTCTTTCATAGATAATGAAAACACAAACCACTTTTACTTAGAACTTCCTGTACGAAGACAACCCTTCTAAGGCGATAGACCTCGGTCTTTTGCCGTAAACTGTTAATCAGCTACTACTCATAAGTAAGAAAAAGTTTGTACTCATAAGTTTTCTACAAAACAACAGCTAGCTAGCAGACATCCACCTTTTTCCGATTTACTAGAGACTGCACGTCAACTTGAATTGGCGCCCGCTATTTAATTGGAGGCGAGAAGCGTTGGAACGAATACAAGTTTTTAATTAGAAGGCTTATGGAGGATTCCTAAAGTATTTTTGAAACCAATCCTCAGAGCACGGCGAATCTCTCAAATATTTTGCATGTAAATTTTAAGAATGGTAAGTATAATAATACAGCAGTCGCCGGTTAATGCGATCACGATTGTCCATGACTAGTTTGATAAACATTAACCAAATGATAACTTTAAGCAATAAGAAATATTCAAAGTATCAATGGAATATAACTATCTTAATATCACTATAATTGGAAACATATAAATGCTTACTTTTACAGCATTTAAATTAAGAAAACAATCATTAACAGTTGACCGTCTGTAACTGTTACGTAGAAGCTAATTTATGAATTGCTGGCATTCATAATGTTTCTGGTGATTATCTGAAGGATACTGTATCCTGATCTTAGGATTCATAAGGCATCCCTCATCTCATCATGTATAGGAAATTTCCCGATTTCACTATCTTCTTCAGAAAGTTTATCACATGATGAGCTTGAATTTATTTCAGAAAGCAACTGGCAAATATCTTCTTCTGCCACTTCTGTTTTTCCATCAATATCCACCTTAGAGTTAAATTCCTCATGCTTTATATAAGTTGGGGAATTTGTTTTCAGTTTTTCAACTTTGTGCATGTGATCATTTATTAAAAGATTTTATTAAAAGATTGGCTAAGAATGGTCCTTTCTAATCTTTCCTGAGCCTTGGTAAGCACATACAGATCATCTAAAAGCTAGCTTTTATTGATAATTCATTTGTACTGTTATCCTTATCATCTAATGTTATAAAAGACTCTAGCAATCATTTCAAGGAGATAATGTTCTTTCGTAGCTCTAACATTGCTTTGATTATGGCTGTGATATTTGTTGCCAAATATAAACTTCAATGTATTTAAGAGCGGCATTTACGTTATGCCCTGCAAAATTGTCAAAAAGAAGAAGAATACCATTCTACAGCTCGTTATTCCATTTCAAAAGCCACTGATTAAAAATTAATGATTCGATCCTTATAGTTTACTGGTTAACTCCTTACTCTTTTAAAGCATTTAAACCTTTATATTATTATTATTGTTTACGTATTCCTCTCTAAGGCACTACACAGAAGAAATGGATGCCTTTATGGAGGGCTTTCTGAGGGTAACTGGCTCGTATTAACACGTTATACATGGGGAAAACCACAAAAACGCCCATGTAGCCAGCCCGTTCGAGGGATTCGAAACTCGGACCGAACTACCAGTGTTGACGCACTTTACTGCTCGGCCGCTACTCTTCACTGCTTCACTGCTCTTGTCCCTTGCTACATGTCTTTAATGATTTGGCAATTTCTATACTCTTTGTGGAGATTTTATCTTTTATTTGGCGACTTTACTTCACTTTGAAAAATTCATTCTATAAACTTTGATAACATTAACCAACTTGTGGATTACACTAAGAGACGTATTTTCCACGTTTTGGCATACGAATGGACGGCACTTCGGCAATTCAATAAAATTATCCGAATGATAATATTAACTGCAATCGCAGTAAGCGGGTCCTACTGTAATAATAATAATAATAATAAAATTAAGCAAAGCTTTTAGTGAAAGCAAAGTTTTAAATCTGCAATTGATAAGAAATCTATTTAAGGATACCAGGACAAAATAGACCAAGAGAAAAAAAGCCCACGACAAACAGCCCACAACAAAACAGCTCATGACAACATAGCCCAAATCAGAGATTACTGAACGGGTCCAGTTTTTAAATTTTTTAGTAATTAAATATATGCATGAAATACACAATAGTGCCACGGTGTATGTATAAATCAGTAATTACATCTTGCATGCATTATAAATAATATAAGTGTTCAAATTTGATGTTGTACACATATTAAATATGCTGACTTAAAAAATGCTTCACAGCCAGCTGTCAAGTAGATTGCCGTAGTAATAATTTCCAGACACAGGTAGCCGCTACATGCAAAATATTGGTATATTTGGTCTATTCTAAATTATAATTGTTACTACAGTAGATTTCCATGTTTTGCTTCAAAAAGGATATAAGTATCTAGGTGTCTCAGTGTCCTGAAATATGAATGTCAATAAATACTATTGCGTGCGGACGGTTTCTCAATAGATTGAATGCACAAGTCCAATAATAGGTCAATAAAAATTTATTTTCATCAAAAGAAATATCTAAGAACTCTAGAATTTTCCACAGAAATATTCGTTTGAAGATTCACAGTATAATCAGTAGTTACACTTCAAACTACTAAGAACGTTAAACACAACGTAATGCAAAGCGCATCTAAAGAGAAAGCTAACTCGGATGTATCTCAGTTCACGAGAAACTACAACTCGCAACAACAATATTTAAGCAACTGAACTCAGATGCTCTCTCTCTCTCGGCGTTTATAGTTTTCAATCGGCCGCCGTGATATTTCTAGTACTTTCTGCTTCCCGGAATTACTGAAAAGCGAAAACAGTGTGGGACTGCGGTTACAGCTAACATAGCGGTCAATTACATTTATTCAATTTTAATGCATGTTACGGTGATACAGGGACCGGACCAAAATGTCGCCAAATTTGGCGACTTTTGGCGATTTATTGCTTAATTATCGAGATACCGATTTACTCACTGTTACATGCACGTGCGCCTGTATTCTTACGTTTACAGCATAGCTTTCTCTTGAAATTTGTTTCGCGCTATATTGCACAGAAAAATACAACAATTTCACATATAACTGTACTAAAATCATCTATCTATGTACAAAACTTGTAACAATACTTATTTTGTTGTTTTTACTGGTCTTACAGTCATTATTTTATTTTAAAAAGTGTGGAAAATATTTGTATTTATTTTTAGAGACTAAAGCTGCATGTGAATTTTGTCGAATGATAAAAAAATTCAATATTCACGTAGATTTTTAAAACGGAAATTAGAAGTAAGATATTTTTCTTTATATTTGTGCTGTTTTGTCATGGACTATTTTGTCTTGAGCTATTTTGATGGGTCACGCAATTTAAGAATACGGTTTTTAAAATACATCTGTATTTACTAAGGAACTACAAATGAAGTTTAATAAATGCAGTTCGTAATTAAAAATCCTCTGTATTGAAGTTTATTTTTTCAGTATTTTTGACGAATATACTTCAGTAACAGTTTAGATTTCAGTTAGCAGTTTAAAATTCAACAGCTGCGGCGCAGTAGCTCTACTAGACAAATGGAGTCATGTTCCCAACACAACGTTCATATACTTAGTAGCATGAATTGTTAGAAAAATTGCGGTTTTATTAAAATTTAAGGTATCTATTTCAGAAGAAGAAACCACAACGCATCGATTTCTGAAAATTTTGGCAGATATCCCTGAATAGCATACTAAAATAGTCTGGCATTCAGAGCCACCAGAAGTAAATGTGGTGACCTAGGTCTTACTGAAACCGCAACATTCGCTTTCTTTTAATAATGAATGCTTCTGTTAGAAATAAACAAAACAGTCTTTTCCAAATTTCTGAATTAAAACATTTAACTTTTTATTTTAATATGGTTTTTAGATTGGAATGACGAAAGAAGTTCAAAGATCCAAATTTTGAAATCTACGATCTTTTCAATATTTGCAGGATTCTTGAATCCGAGTGCGCCTTTTAACCATTTCACCGTTTTCTCTGGCCCAGACTCGTCGATTTGAAAAGTAACGTCAGGCTTTAAGAGCGAGACACACTTATCTGGGTTAAATGTAGACTGAAGATATTCATCGCTTAGTGTTATCCAACCCCCAGAATGCGGGGAAAATGAAAAAAGAGATTTATGGCCTTATTGGTCTACTTCTTTCCAGAGCGGGGTATCAAAATCATACAAAGCAAAGTTTGTTTAAAAAGGCAGGAAACAGAAACGTATTTCAACCCTCTTTCAGCTGGCATTGCATGGAAACTTCTATTCATTTGAAAACGTTGTAAGAATTTTAAATTTTACTAACGTTTATTTGATTTTAAATCTTTACTGTGTTCCCTTATTTTCCCTTTCCGGCCAGAATAACCTCGAATAGATTTAGTGTATGCAAATGAGTTTGCAAACTTTAGAAGTATTTAAAACATGGCTTTCAGCCAAGAAGTGTGAAAGAGAGATTTCTCGCGGCTTTTATCACGCGTGTGATTTTTTGTTGTCTGCCTTTAAGGCCAGAATTTACGCCAGTTCTCGCTGATACTGAAAGACGTATTGTCTTTTCACTGTGCTCACTACGTAGGTAATATTAAAGGACCAGTCTTCGCGTTACTAGGCTCTGTAAAGCATCTTAGTTCTTATTAAGTTAATTCATCTTCTTATTTTTCTACGTTCTCGACCAAATGTGTTGGTCTTTGTATCCCGAAGTGCGGGAGTAGTTGTACGCTGTGTGAATAAAGGGTAAATTTAACCCTCCTTATCTTTGTTTTATTTTCTACATCCGCACGAACATAGCTTTGAGTGAGCTCCCTGTTCTGACTCAGGACTTTCAGTTATGTTTGCAAAATCAACTAGAAGAAGCAGTAGTTCTGACAACGTGTTTTTAGAGGATCGTCTTATAAGTTATTTTCACCCTCCTTTCTGCATGCCTTTGTGGTGTAACGGTAGCACCCTCAGCGCGTATTCGAGAGATCCACGTTCGAATCTCGAAGAGGGCATTGCTCATTTTTCATATCCTCTGCTTCAAAATAATTTGATGACTCTTCAGTGGCACTCAAACGAAAAGGTGTGGATGATGATTCTTCACCACCAGAATTTGGCAATTAGATCCTCTAAATCCTAGTCGCCCTTTAGGAGGAGGAATATATAAGGTATTTTCTCCCTGCATGCCTTCGTGATGTAACGGTAGCACACTTGGGTCGTAAACGAAAGATTCAGGTTCGAGTCCCGGCGAGGGCATTGCTAATTTTTTCATGTTCCCTGCATCAAAATAACCTAATGATTGTACAGTCTTTGCTAATTTTCAAATAAAGGCTTGAGGAATACAAAAGAATTTTCCTCTTTTATTAGCTGTTGACTGCTGGTGAAAGGGAGAAAGAAGAGTTTTTGTCGCGAACTGAGGCCTGTTTCAGAGGCAAAAAGGTTATCTTTGAAAGAAAAACAGCAGCAAATATATGAGTTTTGTACGACAGTGAGGTAGTTAAAGTTTTAGATCGTTTATTATTGTACAAATCTCTCGAACTGTTTAAATTTATTTCTAATAATGTATTAGGTGGGATTCTGTTACAACTAACTTACTGTATATTTTAGTAACTATTTGATCCAAAAGTGGATTTGAGAACATGATATCGAAAATAAGAGAAACTATGATATTGCAGAAGAATGTTTTAAAAGCAAAGTCAGCGAGAATGACGTCTATAAAAATGGAGAAGAAAATCAGCAGTTATGACTGAGGAAAAGTTGGATAAAGACAAAATATTAATAAATATTCTGTCGTAAAAGTAGACGGTTCTATAAAATTTTTGTGAAAATAGCATCATGATACTATTATTCTGAAGTTTCCTCAGTAATTAAGTGAGGTCATCAGTTTAATGATCTGGTAGAAGTAAGGTTATAGAGTAGGTTATTTTAATATGGTAAAGCGCACGAAGGCTATCTGCTTAAAAGAAGGGATGCTTCGTGGAGGACTTTCTAAAGCTTCTATCACATATCCTTGGACAAGTAATTGTTTCAAACAGTTTTTCTGTGTGTTTTACCACTGAAAAAGAGACGCACGATTTTTTCGTTCCTGTTGCCAAAATTTTTAAATTGTACGTTTTCAACAACCAGTCAGCTATCAGTATCTAATCCCTCATTATCAAACATTATTTGAATGGAGAACAATTTTCTCCTTTACATGGTAATAGAATTATTTAATCTGTTAGTCTCATTAAATCATACGTTAAATTATTTTTCTGCTTTTAATGCATTAATTATCACGTCTATTTTAAATAAAAGCTTGTTCTATAAAAATCTATTGTATTTTTAAATTGTATTTTATTTTTTTGTATATTTTATTATTTTATTTTATTTAAGAAAAAAAAGAGAAATATTGTATGAGATTTCATAATTTAAGAGATTTTTAATGGTAAACTCTTCACCGAAGTTTTCATATTGCAAGCTAATTGTGTTTTCCTATTTTTATTTTGAAAAAACTAGTACACATGCCTACAAAGCAAAATTGTCACAAAATTTCCTTCCCAGGAACCTCAGTTGAAAGCCTAATCTATTTTCGCTTTTGACTGAACACGCAAAGGGTTACTGATATGCCCCAAATGGGAATAAGCAGCGTTAACCTATATAGCAACAACGCCTTTGTTTCCACAACTGACGTAAATGCATTGGTTTCAGCAATGAGCACGAACTTGAGGGGAATAACAAATACTTATCAAATTAGAATGATTTCTAATTATTTACTTCATTTCTAAATTTGAAGACGGGAGAAAAGGGTTGTTGAAGGTAATTTGTATGCTCTGGATATGACTACTTTTCAAACAGAACATTGTCCAGACAATATTCTCATTCTTGTTTTTAAATGATTTGTTGTTCAAAAGAAGATAGGTTTTATTCGAGAACATTTCATGAGTATTTAGGTGTGACCCACAGAAGTTGTTTATAAATGACAAGAAGGATATTCAATATGCTATTAATTTTTCCTTGTTTCTTAGGTTTATTAATCTAAACAAGAGCTATATTTAGTCGCACATTTTGCCTATTACCGTATTTATTCGGGTAATTTTTTGCGTATTTGTATCCTTTTGCTTAATATATTGAGCTAATTTTTTTTCACATATCTTTTTGCATTTTGCCGTATTTACTCGCCTAAAACCTCTTCTTTTAGTTAGCTCTATCGTATGAATGTAGAAAGGGGAAAGTTATGTGAATAATATAACTTCCAAGGAGAAGATCACTATAGGAACATAAAAAATGGAAAGTATTCGTAAATAAACTACCGGTACCTATTATATGTTATTTATTAAAAAGAAATCTATTTATTAAAAGAAATTACAGTCCAATGACAATAGATAGTAATACATAGTAATGACTACAATATCTTATAAGATAGCTTCATTCTTACTTTCTTGCATCTTGACTCTAACCCGTTCTTGTTGTTGTCCACTGCTACTCCCTAGGCCTCAGATCATTTTATGCTGTTTGACCTGGTCTTTGTGTCGTCTGCTACAGCTCGCAAGTCGTCCCCGTTGTCATAGACTTTGTCACTATTTTGTCTTGAGTGTCTTTCGACATGTAATAATGTTCAGGTTCATCAAAAGTCATTAACTATTACTGTTTCCTTGAAGTTCTTCATTATTAATACCTCATTGATCAGAGTTGATGCACCAAAAAATCCACGAACAAATTATAAAGTATTTCTCCCGCCTTCTTCGCATGCTCTCATGGTGTAGTGGTCAGCACGCTCGACGCGAGAGGTCCGTGGTTTGAGTCCCCACGAGGGCATTGTGCAGTTTTCACATCTTGTGATTCGAAATAACCTAATTTCTGTAGAAAATCAAGATGAAAACGATCTCTACGTGAACGAATTTATTGTAAAACTTAAGGAAAACTTCTTGTATGAATGTCTTGACGAAAAGGAAATTTACGTGAGTTCGTAAAAAAATTCAGAAACATGTGTTAAAAAGTTAGGAAAAAAAGAAACAAAAAACTTTTGCTATAAAACTAGAAAATCGTGAAAAAATACGCGAATAAAGTATGGTAATTGAAATTTAGTAAACAAAAAAACATGATTAAGACTCTTGAACTTTGAAATACATTTCAGTATAATTTATCAAAAACATATTTGATTAATAGTTCAAATATTTTACATTTTCCAAAATATTTTAATTGGAACCAAGTGTAGAGGATAGGGAATTAATTGAGTTAGTAGGTTACGGCAATGTATGAAACGACGGCATTCTATGGAACGCTTGGTATTTTTAAGCAAAGTATGAAGTATGAGAATTATTATATACATTTTCTAGGCATTGTGCATAATACCTAGGTATTCTATAGAATGACAGATGCTATTCATGTAAAATATGAAAAAGGTCATAGTAAGGCTATTATTTAAAAGAGGTGCCTTCCTCAAAAATACAAATGTTATTTAAAAAAAATAATGAAAGATGGTCATTAAAAATTTTTATTCAAAAAACGTAAAGAAAAATTAAAGTTGTACAAAACAAAATTTGTGCCTTTCTTATGGGAAACAAAATTTTCATGTAAAAATGAAGATATTAAAATTAACGTACTTATCGCAGCATGGTAGGCTGTAATAGCATTTGGAGGTACACTTCAATTGCTTGTTTTCGTCCAAACATATTTCATAGTCTGGCTCTTTGTTTTGCACATACACTTGACGAATCCTTGCCCACTTCCACTAGACTGACCGAAGGGGAATTTCATGGTCAGAAATATCTTCAGTTCTAAGCAATTTCTTAAGATCCAAAGCGAATTGTAATCTCACATATAGCTGTTTAAAAATTCCTTCAGAAGTGTCAAGCCGATAGAAACCGTCCTTTGTCACAGTCATTATACCTGCAATGTATTGCTCAAATCACCTCGTCCCCTGTCGACGTCAGAAATAGGAACTCGCACAGCAGTTCCCAAAGAAGCAGTTGAATTTTTATTCTTTTGACTTTTACTTTTCCTGAATTTTCTGAAACCAGAAACAAGTCGAAAATGTATATCATACTTCGCCAGTTTTAACTTTTGGCATTCTGTAGAACGTATAGGAAATGTACGAGATGTTAAGCGTTTCATGCATTGACGGTAACCGCATGCATGAAAATTCTAAACATAGAACACTAATTCTTTGCAGAAAATTAAGAGTCGTTAGGAGATAGCCTTGATCCAGATATACGCTTTTAACTGTCACATTCTTGCATTAATCAACACTTATTTTGGGAGACAATTAAAATAAACTTTTCAAAGTTCTGAAAAAAAAATGCTTTCAGTTAGTTAAGGTTAAAAAAATTCGAATGCAGGAATGTGAACGAAGATTCGAATTTAAGTTTTTCAAAATTTATAGGATCTGAATGCTTTTTCCTTAAAAACATGTATATTAGTAGTTTTCAACTGATGATATTTCTCACAGCAAAATAATGATTGCCGTGACATCTGGTGCAGCTAACACTTCCAGTGTCATTTCTAACTGATGGGCGAAACGAACATGGCATTTTTAGTAAAATATTTTTTTGTTTTATT
Source organism: Stegodyphus mimosarum (assembly GCA_000611955.2). Classification (NCBI taxonomy): domain Eukaryota; kingdom Metazoa; phylum Arthropoda; class Arachnida; order Araneae; family Eresidae; genus Stegodyphus; species Stegodyphus mimosarum. The sequence goes on along the minus strand of KK115840.1, from coordinate 478,760 downwards.
AATTACTCGAATTCTGCTCTGCTGCTTTACTGTTATCGAACGAAAAAAAACTGTTTGCATTTAAATGTGCTTCCAAACAAAGCGATTGCAACAATTCGTAACTCAGAATATTTATCTTTTGACGAGTGCACTCATAAAATTACTAGTTTGCATACTATTAAAAGTTAATTAAATTTGTATCTTCAAATCTTTGAGTGTGATTTATATCATAGTGTAAATTAATTAACTCCATTTCTAGATTTTCCGGAGAAATACTCACGTTCGTTTTTGGTAAAGAAAATTTTGTTAAGTACCCCAAATCATTAAAAACTTAAACTTTTCTACAAATTATTTTCATAATATAATTTAATTTAGGGAAAATGTATTCGCGGGGCGCATAAAATTGCTTCGGGGTTGTATGCGGCCTCCCGAGCCGCCAGTTTGAGACCACTGGTTTACTCCATGGATGCACGCGCTGGGGGTTGCGATAATTCCATACAAGCTTCCACTCTTAAAGAACGACTCACTGGACGCAATCGACCAGATTCCAATGGTGACTAATAATCGTCCACCTTATTTTCGCTCTGGGGCCGTTTAATTTTTTTCGAACTAGAAAACATGAAAAATCAGCTGTGCCCTTTCCAGAATTCGAAGCATATATATCCAGTTGCTTGCTAGGCGTGTTAACCATTTACAACTCGAAAGCACACATGAGGAATGCGATACTTCCTTTCAATATGTTCAAAAACTTCATTTGAATTTAATGCCTTAGGCACAGCATTCTTTTAGGAGAAAAAACAGTATGTTAAAAATAAAGTATTAAAAAAAACATGTTTATTAGTTTATCAAAAAATAACAGGAAAAACAGAAAGTTTCTTCTATAGAAACTTATTTTAGGAAATATTAAGCAATTTTGAACTAAGTAGAAAATAATAATAAAAAAATTGCTTTTTAATGGTTATTGTACATTTCAAATCGGCATGCTGAAAAATTTTTAAATAAGAATTCGGATTTAAAGTGCATGTAATAATTAAAATTATCGCACAGTGAACGGTCTGGCACCATTCAAATAGCGCTCGAATTTCATCTCAAACATATAATTCGATTTCTTTTCTTTCTTCCCTCCCCCCCACCGCTCTTTATTTCTCCACCTTGTCCAGGGAAAAAGTTAGTGTTCAATTGAATTGGAAGCAAATCACCAGTCACGAAGATCTGGAGAAAAAAGGTTATATGTTCGTCCGTACGCCCTGACCTGGCGCGTCAGACGGAGGGCGTGGGAAAAACTTCCTCGTAAACATAAGTCGACGTTGCCGTTCCCCCCTCTAAGAATAAATAAATAAAATAAAATGTGAGAAAAATAAAGGAAATCTAATGATTGCGAAGCTGCATGCGAAAGTAGCTGTCCAATTTTTACGATGCTCACTCTATTGAAATGTGAGCGACCTATTTTGCTACGGGGAATCAAGAGTTGGGGGGGAATAAAAAAAAACCGAGGAAACGTGCGTTAAAAAAAGTAGGAAAAAAAATCTCACTCCGATTTTAAAAAGAGGTCCATAGTGGCGAGGGTGGCCGAAAGGGATTGTGGGTAAGTAATTAGGAAGAGGCTATATGACGGGAAAAAATAAATCTGGCGGAAAAAGTCCATTTTATTCGAAGTTAGCCATGTGTGACGTCACGGACCGTATACCGCGGGTGTAAAATGTTAACGAGGGTTGAGAGGATCAGCTCCTGAAAATCCCGCAGGAAAATGAGCGTTTTTTTTTAAATTTGTTTTGTTTGCGGACAGTTATTTATCTAATAACTGACCGTATGATAAAGAATTCCTGTCTCCAGAGGGCGGGCGATTGATTGCTGGAAGGTTCCACCGCAAACGCTACTTCGTTGTCTCCGCGATTAAATTGCGGGAAGAATTTTTCGTCTTTTTTACTCGAAGCGACATTTGCACGGCTCCATTAGCTTGAAAAATAGATTTAGTGGAATCTGAAATTTTTTAGTTGCATCCCAGTGGCTCTCTTCTTTTAACAAGCAAAATGCAGCGCGGAACGAAACTTCATCTTAGACTGTAGTTTGTTTAAACTAGCAATATTATGACTTTATTTTCACCGGGAAAAATAATTTAGCAAAATTTCTCGTTTCGTGTTCATCCAACTTTCCGCACTATTTTTTTCCTCCGGTAACGTAAAATAATGCAGCCGCCAGTGTTTAGCGATCAGATATCTGAACGGTTATTGAAACTACCTCTTAAAAAAAAATCTATGCAATTATACATCCCCCCCCCCAAGGTCAGGGCAGCTATCCACTGGGTCGAGTTAGCTTTTCGGCCAAAAGCACCATTATCGGAACTGTACAAGTTTACGTTTGTGCCATATCCGCCAGGTGTGTCCTTGGGATACAGACCAAATATGTGTATCTAAAGCTTGCCAGTCTGATAATGGTAAGAGGTCTAGTGAGGAAGGAGGACATGCAATATGTTCAGACAACTCAATTCTGCACATTACATTATTTACATGCATGGAAAGAAACAAACATAGTAGCTAATACAATTTACAAAGATACAATAATATAAAGATACTGAATCTATTCTGAAGACACATACTACAGCAGAAAGCCCAGTGTTGAAATACGGATGTAATAATACTTACATCAGCATTTTCACGGGAATGCACTTAAAATTAAGGCATAATATTATCTGTAAATTAATATATGTGTGTAGCAGAATTATGTATTAGACAACACTAACCTGAGAAGTATATTTCGAGAGGTAAATCATACAACAAAGCTATATATGTTCGAGTAACTGCAGAAAACTTAAAATTATGTGCAGTAAATAATATAGGGATATAAAACACAGCCATAAGAAGAGAAAAAAATACATAAGAAAATACAAATGTGCATAGTTGCCGGCTCTTTTTTTTGTGGGGGGGGGGATTTTAATTGGACTGACAGACTTACGAAAACGCATTTTAATTTCGATATCATTACTCATTGGATTGCATTGATAGAATTTTCCTTTTCTAATTCTCGTTGTTGTCTATTATTTTGTTTTTCTAACTTATTTCACATCCACGATTCGCAGTTTTCCCGTAATAGCGAAAACCTGGATATAACGAATAAACCGTTTGGTCCCGTCCAATTTCCTGTACACTTAATATTATTTTATACTGCTATACCAAACCTTCAGAGGTGAGAAAACCGGACATAATGAATTGTATAAATATCTTCCATGGGATCATTTTTCGCATTTTTCAAAATTTTTGCTAGTTTTACTGAAAAAAAAAAATTATTAATCCTTACAATCATCTACATTTAGTATGTCAGAATTCACTTTCGTTTCGTATGGTAAAACACTGTATGTTACTTTTTTTTATCTTCACCCCTACTTTTCTGTGTGTCCTAACCAAAGGCTCTGCAGAACAGGCGAGAACATAATTCTAAGAGAACGAGCATGCAATAAGCACAAAAAAATGGTCAATGAGTTCAAGTCACATTGTTTAATGATTATGTTATATTACCTGCCAAAACGGAAATGCCGAAGTGTAGTTGTCTCTGTTTTCTGAGATGCTGTTAGCATAGTTGTAGTAATTCAACACTACTGTGAAGCAAAGGCCATATACAAAAAGTCTGTATGCACGAGCCCCAATATTCTTGTCTCCTTGAGATTCACGGCTGGGTCTCAAAAGGACAACTGCCCATTTTGTTTCGAAAGCATACATCTTACACTCAAAGAACAATGCGATCCAAAATTAGACGATCCAACAATGATCCAAATGCATCTTCTGATAGATGGTAACGAAAGACAACTTAGGACTGAACGTATTAAACAGGTAGGATGACCAGCATGTTTTTTAGATCTGAACCTTATTATAAATCTTTGGAATGCTTTCAAAATAGTTGTTCCTGTCAGTTTATTTCCTGCAGAATATCCATGGAGCTAAAAATCTTTATTTATCTGAAAGCATGAATCATCAGCAAGTTTGTGTCAAAACCAGAAGTATGCGCATTCTGTATTAGGATTCTAATTAGCTTTTCTTCGAAATGTATTCTACTTAGAAAAAACTTCAAAAGGTTATAAAAATCTGAACAAACGTGTTTTAAAATACTTCATAATCAGAACTCAGTAAATAACTAAATAATATAAAGATATTTAGTTATTTAAGTAATAATAATATATGAAACAATGAATTTTCGTATGCATCCAGACGTATATACCCGGAACACATATAATAAAAGAAATATGGAAATTTATATAACAAAAGAGTGAGCTTAAATTCTGATACGAGAGGCTGAAGCTGCGAAGTGATTAGTAGTTTCAACCACAGCACATATTAGGGTTTGAAACTGGCTATCTGTAAAAATATATTCATGGTTTCCCTCTCACACTGCATAAATACAAGCAAATTTAAAACAGTTACATATATTACAAAAAGCATTATTTAAATTTTAAAAATAATTGCTTGTTGCGTAAATTAATGTCGATGGCAATTCGAAGATTTTTTATTTAACTGAAGCCAAAGACATTCCTCCTTTAATCCAGGTAGCCCTGTTGAGCCTTAATTTTCATAATCATTATCTTAATTCGTTCAACCGAACAATTTAAACAATCAGACTAATAATACCTGTGTGTTTTTTGTCCAAAGGGGCAATTTGTCCAGAAGGACTGTTAATTTCGTTTTGGCATTTTGCGTTGATTCACTAAAAGCGTTGTTTCACTTTTCAAACTGTTGCCACCAAATATTGTCGCCTTGTATTATACATAACGAAATTAAATAATGAAAAATATGCATAAATTATGTATGTTTCTTGCACTGTGATAAAACAACGGTACCTAGAGCCATCAAATTTCGAATATTGAACTTTTCCACCCGAATATGGGCATCTGGAAGCCCAAATTTGAAATCTGAAATTTGTTTTATTATTGATTTCATATTTTGTAAAACTTTAACGAATTTTTCATTTACAAACTCAAGGATATCAAAGCGAGCAATAGCAACGTTGTACAGCAAAAACATTTTTATCTCCAGCGCGTGAGACTTTGTATCGGAAATTCTAAAGATATGCTCATTTTAAATTTATTTTTCGATATTGCTCTTGAACTGAATTTTATGGTTAAAGTGCGAAGAGCATAATATTTAATGAATAAAGGTAACACACAAAATGTTAAAAAAACACTCCTTTGGACGTAATTTAAAATCTGAAATCTTTCATATTTTTTTTTAAATAAGTTTTTGTTTTTTTACGATATCTCATTTATCTTAAATCCTTCATATTCACAGTTTTTTTGCTTGTTCTAACACTTCCATAATTGATCCATCCATTTCTTGATTCATAAAGAAGTGGATGGATGGCCATTTACTTGAGTGAAAAGTATTTTATATCAAAGCCATAAAAACTAGTTCAGTTGTATACAATTATTGTGTAATAAAAAGAATTTTCTTTAATTTTAGCGTATTAATTTACCCACCTAGATTTAAAGGAAGTAAAATTTTGCATAGAATTATACCTTTCCAGTTCGTTACACAAGGGAATTTCTGCTAGCTGTGATGTATCCGAGTCCACCAGCGGCTGAAAAGTCGCTGAACACACTCCATTGAGATTCAGGTCCTAACATAGGGATTGACTACATGTACATTTTCGTGGTTTTCCCCTTGTATAACGTAGATATGAACCAGTTACATTTAGAAAGTTGTTTACTTAGGCAACCCTTCCTTTAAGCACATACTTTCCTTTAAGCAAAACTCGTGTGTTTTGTTATGATCAAATAAATTAAACCCGATATATTCGATTTTGAGTTGATATATAGTGGAAGAAAAAGAGTCAGGGTAGAAATTGAAAGTATCACGTTGGAACTGTAATCAAGAAAATACCACTTATTCACGCCATCATTGGTATTATTTTTTAAATATCTAAACAATTTAAATATTATTTTCATTTTTTAAATGAATATTTCTGTAGTTTTCTGTTCATTTTCGGTGTTATAAGGACTTTTCTGTCTTAGATGCGAAATGCCAAGTACATATAAAATTAAAACAAGGACTCTAAATTATTACGATAAGTAAAAACAGCATTAAAAATACGTTTGATATGCGCTACTAATATTCTTATGCATGACGTATGGAAGTACCGTAAAAAGTCTTTTGTTTGCTTTACTTTCTAAAATTTGCTTTACTTTCAAGCAAAAGAAGTTTTCTTTTTAGAGCTTTTGGAGCAAACGTATTTTAACCATACGATGGCTTCAAAAAGTTCCGGAATCCTCAGGTGGACTATTAAATAATAAGGAAAACCGAGCACCGTATTATGAAGGTTTCAGAGATATGAGACCGCGCATCTAGTTGGGTGCTATTAAATAATAAGGAAAACTGAGCACCGCATTATGAAGGTTTCAGAGATATGAGACCTCGCATCTAGTTGGGTATAATGTTACCGGCCAATGTATGAAAGCCGGTATTTTGTAGAATACCTAGCCATTTTAAAGAATGTCGAAAACTGGCCTGGAATGTATAAAACGATTAACATTTTAGATATTTCCTAAGCAATTTATAGAATGTCAAATCACAAACTGGCTAAGTATGAAATAGCCAAAAAAATAAAAAAGAATTCGGAAAAAAAAATCTCACTGTTTCTTTGAGAAGTACTGTGCGAGTTCATATATCTCACGTCGACAAGGGATGACGTGTTTTACGTAATATATTTGCAGTTTTAATGAGCACGGAAAAGGACGGTAACCGGTTTGGGAACTTCTAGGAATTCTTCTTCTGAAGAAGAAATTTTAAAACAACTATATTGAAGATCACAATTCACCTTATGCCCTAAGAATTTGCCTAAAATTGAAAATATTCTTGACCATACAATTCCTCTCCGGTCAGTTGCAGTTGCTCAGTCCAGCGAAATCGGCCGTTTCGTGAAGTGTGTAAAACAAAGTACGAAAATAGGAAATATCTTTCTTGAAAAAAGAAAGGAAGCGTAATTCAAAATGTGATTCTAGCCTACAATGTCACAACAGTAAGTTAATTTTAATTTCTATTTTATATATGGACATTTTGTTTTTTCTAATAAGAAAGACATAATTCTTTTGAGTGTAAATATATTTTTTCACACATTTTGAATAAATGCTTTTTAATGGCAGTATTTCATTATTTTTTCAAATTAACATTTGTATTTTTAGGAATTTTAAATAATAGCCTCATCATGGCCTTTTTTCACACTTTGCCTCAATAGCATTTGTCATTCTATAGAACGGCTACGTAATACATACAGTTCTTAAGGAAAGTATGTAATAATTTTATTTAATACTTTGCTAAAGCAAAGGAATTTTATAAAATGCCAAGGTTTTCTATAAAATGCCAGCATTTCTTACATTACCGGTATCATAAACATACTGTTACCTATTCCAACCTCAAAAGGAGCAGTTTGATTTATGACGTGTGTGCTATTGCCAGAAGTCAGAATTCTAAAATGGCTGTCACGGAGGTTTGTAGCTAAACAGATCTAGCTTGAGTGCATTGTATATATTACATATTCTGCCTTATTTCTGGGAAACTTCGCATACACTTGTTTTCCTTTATATCCAAATTCAAAGTGTTTCAATTCAAAGATTAATTTCCTTCATTTCAATTGAGACAATTGTCTAAAGTAAAGGGAAAAAACAGGTAGGAAGCGCTACCAGGTTTGCTTCCAACAGCTTAAGGTATTGAAATGGGCAGCCTTCAAAAGCCATTTCTTTGAAAGAAGCCGAATTAAAATATTTTACGTTATTTTTTTTAAGTTTTACTTTTGAAACCTTTTTGTGAAACCTTGAACTGAATGGCAATTTTAACTAGTTTCACTTACATTACATAGCTGTTACTCAAGATTTTTGCACTTAGTTTTGACGAAATCAAGCATTTTCAAATATTTTTAATATCGGCTTGTCATATTAATACGTTTATTTATGTTGCTGAGATTTAAATATGCTTTGAATTGATTATAGTATTCATAGATTACTATGACAACTTCATTAGGGTTGCTTTAAACAGAATCGTTGATAAGTTTTAAAAAAAGTGTATGCTGTTGAGAAAGTACGAATTTAGTAAATTATACACGCATGGCATTTTTATGGAGAGATTTAGCTTTTGTAAGCATTTACATAATGTGGCCTATAATGCTAATGTGTTGTTGTTGTGTCTAGTCTCTCGTGTCTGACCTAATTCGAACAAGCCCACAGTTTTTATCGTGGCAGGGAGTACAAGTTTGCGCTGTCGTTGACAACAGCCTTGGCACCACATACGTGACAGTACGACTTTGCGCAATTCCACCTCAGTTTTCAGAGAGAGCAACCTGGGGGTGGGTACGGGGATCTCCAACTCTTCTTCCCCTACCACAAACTACACGGCAGGACTTTCGGCTCGTCATGTATTTAGAATGACGCCTGCCGCAAAGACACTATACATTTACAACATACATGTCTTATCCGAGATTTGAATACGGATCCTTCGGTGCAACAATCACAGTCATTAATCACTATCCCGTTAGGCCGCCTGCGAATATGAGAAAATTATGATTATACAATAAATTTCGCGTTTGATTATAAAATAAAATGTGCGCAATGAGATAGTTATAATGAAAATGTGTTGCATGTTATGATATTGGTGGTACTTATATGATTATGCTCATAAAATGCCGATCAATATGCTTGCCTTTTGAGAGAGTAAGCTGAAATAAAGCAATTTAGAAACTGATGATTTTTACCAAGCTGAATAACTAAAACATTCGGGTGTTTCTTTTTCGTTCAGTTTTGGGTATGAATTCTTGAAGCACTTTCGCTTTCGAAACTTTCTCTGTAACCGTTGGCAGAACAATAACCAAGATTTAATACAAGAGATTAAAATTCTTCTACATCGGTTGAGAAAACGGCGCCCTCTGGTGGTGCGTCGCACCTCCCTGATTAAGCTAAGAAGCAATTAACAGCCACTAATTATTTCCAGTCTCTCGCCGGCCGCTTTTTAATCTCCGTCCATCGATCACGTGACTGCGAAATATTCCAATCACCGGGTCGGATCCCGTGTGACACTGCGCGCCTGCAAATTAAGTTCGCCTAGCCCCCCGAAAGATTAAACGAGGGAATGAAATGAAGGAGAGAGAAAGAAGGACAGGAAAAAAAATCCGCACTGAGAGTTACAAAAATGAAGTTTCGGGGGTGAAAAAAAAATTCCAGGGAATAAAATAACGCTGCGTCTCCGAGAAAGTTGTCGCCGAAGTGGTTAATTATTTAATTTCTTCTCAGTGTCGCTTTACTTTTATTTCCTTTTCACCCCTCTTCCTCCCCTTTTCTATGCAGATCTGAAGATTTCGAGGGATTTTCTACAAATTGCACAGCTATGAGAAAAGATGAGAAGCTGCGAAATTATCTTTTGTTTAATCTGTAGCAAACCATATACATAAAATAAGTCTTTATTTCATATACCGTACACGCCGCTTAATGTGATCACTGTTAATATTATCATTCGAATACTGCTATCGAATACCTGAAGTCCTTTACGTTTGTATCTGAAAACTTGAAAAATACATCGCTTATTGTGATCAACGATTCGGCTAATGCTTTTAAATGAATTTTTCACACTGAAGTAAATTCCCCAGATAAGGTCAAAATACACTGCCCTCCAAAAGTTAAGAAATAGCAGGTTTTTTGTGTAAAGTTCAGCACAAACATGAATTACAACAAAAATCGCACTCTTGGGCAATGAAATCCAGTCTTGGAGAAAGAGTATATCACACTGTTTTGAAGAAAAATGGGGTGGTAACATTACAAAAATGGGTTCTAATAAGGAATGTGTCCATTCTAGCTGCAATACATTGGCGGCAGCGACGTTCCATGCTGTCAATGAAATGGGAAGCAACGACCAGACACGGAGTAATCTTTGTTCAAAAGATTCTCTTTCGGATTCAGGTATGCGGATTGAGTTGGCCATACCATCTGCTCCATACCGTGACCCTCAAGATATTCTTCAGCAATCTGAGTTCGGTGCGATTGCGCGTTGTTGTCTATCAGAAGAAATCCAGAACCAATAGCCGCTGCTTATGGGCGGGCATATTGATCAAGAATCTCGTATCGATACTTCACGTCGGTCAAAGTTCCTCCATGGAACATATGCAGGTCAGTATGACCACCGAGAGAGATCCCAACCCAAACCATTATTCCATCACCCTCTGTATCTGTGTCTTTCCACAATGTGAGATTGATTGTATCTGGTACGTTGTTCCCTCCAGATCAGGTATGACCTGAATCACTCTCCAATATGAACCTGGACTCGTATGTAAAGACAACAGACGCCCATTGTTGACTGGTCCAGGAGATGTGTTCTCTTGCTCAACGTAAACGGGCACTTTTGTTTCCTCGGTTCAAGGGGACACAAACAACAGATTGTATTACATACAGACCTGTATTGTGCAGGCGTCTGCGCACTGTAGTAACTGAGATTCTTGTTACCATTAAATTATTGCCATGAGCTGAAGCACAATAGTGTTAATCCTCCTTCTGGCCGAAAGAGCTAAATAACGGTCTCTCGCAGGTATTGTAATTCTCGTTCTGCCTGGATGTCTTCTAGACACTGAATCTTCGAATTCAAACTGATTCCATAGTCGGCGAACCACACTACGAGAGACATTGAGACGTCTAACAGCACCATCTTGTGACAACCCCATTTCCATCCAATTTATCTCCCGCCACCTCAACGAATCCTGCAAACGACTTCTCCTGGATATTGCCCACGAAACTGTAATAAAAACTGAAGATCAAACTTGTGAACAAAAATTAAAATTTTTGCATTTTATCTCCAACTTCTATATAAGTAATCATTTCTATAAAATAAAAGTGATAAGTGTTGTTTTTGCAAATATTTTCTTAAACTTCGTTACTGTCATGCTAATGAACTGGGAATTTAAACATTACTGACATTTTTGTAAGGGTGAGCTTTGAAAACATGCTGTTCCGTAACTTTTGGAGGGCAATGTAAATTTTTTTAAGTAGCCAAATGACTGTAAAAGATTAAGCCAACAAACTCTTTGTTTTTTATTTTGGTCAGCCATTTAAAATTAGGCAAAAAAAACAACCTTTAGTTTTGTTTAACGCTGTAATGTCACCGAGCTTCTGGGATGGAAATAGCTTTTAGATTTTTTTAAAAGCTTTCAACATAGGCTTTTTTTGGTTAATTAAAATAAATAAAATTAGAGCGTTATTACTGAAGAGGAGAAATAGCAAACTTTCCGACGCTCGACGCGTCTTACTCTCTCAGCTTTTCGGAGACAAAAGCAACCTTTCCACTCTTACGAGTCAACCGAAACAGGGCCAAAGGGGGTTTTCATTAACGAGTCTTTCTTGATCACTTTCACTGGCCTCGTGGTTGATACTGGGGTCAGTTCCTATGATAATAGGAACTTCTGTAAGGACACACACATTTTGTGTTGTTACAGCTCCTTCTCTTCCAGCGGCGTTTGTCCCAGAAGTCCAGCATATATTTACATAATTACCACTGGTAGAGACACATAAAATAAACCAAAAAAATTAAATAAAACCCAAATATTTACACTATGCTGGGTTTAGTACCCAGGATTAAAACTGAGACTTTACACTGAGGCCAGTATAAAAATATAATACAGTTCCTAATGACTAAGCTTAATTACAATCAGACAAAATAAAATCTTACAGTTTTTCCTGCAAATAAATATTACACAATATACATCCTCAAAACGTTATACAGACCATAAGAAAATAAAGGTATAAAGAAATATAATTTCAAGTTTTCTGGCTTAACGTATTGGCGTTCTTATTCAGTTTTTTCTGAACTATGAATAATAATGAAATTATATGGCTGAAGTTCAAGAGCCCATCGCATTAAGCGAGCATTAGTACTGACATTAGTTAGTAAGCAAGGAGAGGATTATGATCAGTTTGCATAATAGAGCCCTGCACCTCCAGATAAAAGCGAAGTTTGATACCGAAAAGGATGTTGGCACATTTTTCTTTTTAGGTAGTGCAGTACATTGTTTCTACCTCTGAAAACTTCTTGCCAGGAATATAATAGGATGTTAGAGGGTTGTGCTAGTGCCAATTTCATTCCATGATCAGATGCATATATTTGTAAAATAAAGAAAAGAGTAAAATGGGGTGCATATAAAACTGTGTGATTGGTTAATTTCTCTTTCAATTCAGTGACAGCCCTCTCGCTCTCTGCATTCCGTAGAATATCACCCTTTACTGTTTTGTCCTTTAAACGATCAGTCAGCGGAGCGGCAATTGCTGAATACATCGGAATGTAACGGCTATAGTTGCTCGCTAATCCCAGAAGCATCCTTATATCAGTTTAAGATTTGGGTTGGGGAAGCTCTTATAGCTTTGATCTTAACATCTGAGGGTTTCCGGTACCGTTGGCCTAAAACATGGCCCAAGTAAACGATACGTTTTTGAGCAAAAGGAAATTTTGGAAGTCTTAATGGCCAATTTTGCTTTACCTCTCAATACAATTTTTAGATTCTTGAGATGGCTTTCCCAGGTTTTTGAAACAAAAATAGCCTATTCTTTCAGATACGAAACTGTTCCCCGCCTTCCGTAAAGTGTCCGTAAAGATACGAAACTGTAAATTCCTCGCATCCTTTTAATATTTCTTGCATCAATTTGGAAAACTGTAACTGATATTTTTGTGGAAGGTCTAATAGTTTTCCTAAATTACTGCTTTAGTAACCTCACGGTAATCATAGGCATTTCATTGGTATCAATATAAGAAAAATCAGGTTCAGTATCAATCTGGTCACCATTTTCGCTACAAGACAAATAATAATTGATTGCCTCAATTCTCTAATAATGTGGCTTCAACATATTGATATTGTAAATTTGGGATTTTTCTTTCTTTCCCGTTAAGTTTGCAATGTAATTTGTTTCGGATACTTTATTTTCAATTTTTTCCGATCCCGACTGAAAGTTTATTTGCTTTCGAAGGGTCAAAATTAATAACAGATCACCTTCCTTAATTTCTCGTTTTATGGTATTTTTAACATATCATTTTTTCCCTTTTGAGTTGTTGATCTTGCATTATCTCAATTGCCAGCTTTTGGCATTTCTTTAGGCGATTTATAAGTATAAAAACATACTCGATTACCGGTTGTTCCTCTGGTGTATCCATCCAGTGTCTGTATAACAAAGTCTCTGGAGTATGCAAATTTTTTCCGTGGTCTAATTCTGGAGGTGGGAAACCCGTAGTTTCATGCATCACTATTCTTAAGACTAGAAGAGCTGATGGTAATACCTGTTCAAAGTCAGACCAGTCCAACTCGTAGTATTCTTTTCACGATACGATGAAATCTCTGCACCGGATTAGATTGGGGGTGGCATACCGAACTATGACTAACTTTAATATCGAAGGGTTCAAAAGATTCAATTATCAAAGTACTCATAGATGAAGTTCCTTCATCACACTGAATTTCTTTAGGAAATTCCATTTTGCTGAAAAGATTTAAAAAAGCACCCACTATCGTAAAGGAAATGATATCTTCTACTGTAATAGCTTCCGGATACTTGGAGGACAAACAAAGTGCGGTTAGTACATAGGTATTTCTTTCCCCTAGGCTTGGTTGGCAAAAGTCCAGTCGTATCACGGAAATACTTCTAATATAACTGGAACTAATTTGAGAGGTGCTTTTCTTCTGTTATTAGGTTTTCCCACTTTTTGCAAGGATCACAAGATCGAATATAAGTTTCCGTTTCTTGGAAATGTTTGGGCCGTAAAATACCTCTCGAGATTATGTTTGGAATTCGTTACTCCTAAATGTACAGAGACCTGTTTAAGATTAATACTATTGCCGACAAATTCAGGAATGACCAATAATCTCCGAAGATCTGTTAAACCGTCTTCTTGGCATTTATATAGGAGTCCGTTTTCTATTTTGCAAACATTTTTTGGAGAGCTACTTTGAACGCTAGGTGAAAAAGTGGTTTTAAATCATCACTTTCTCTTTGCAAGTGAGACAACCGAGTATTTCTATTGAAAGAAGGGGTAGTTGATTCACCTCTGCGAACAAATTTTCGCCCCTCAATTCTTTTGTTCAGAATGAAGAATTGTTTTCGTCTTTAGCGAAGGGCGAAATTTCCTCTGCGAGTATAAGCCTGTCGTTTTCACTTCTTTTCTCTCATTTTTTCTGAGCTTTTCAGTCTCGGACTGACGGAATTGCTAAGCCCGAGTCTCCACCGCACCGCTTTCAGTTAGAAAAAGATCCTTCAAATTTTTTTTCATCCGCCCAGTTAGTTCCCTAGCGGATAACGTCCTTACTCAAGCTCGTTTCGAATGACGTTGCCTTTGTTGTTATTCGCCCAAATGTTTCAATTTCGATCAGTGCTAAGGGTAAACATATTGACTCTGCGTCAAATGGCTGTTTTTACCCAAGCATTTTCGCCCGTCAGTATCGAAGAGTGATGTATTTATTGCAGATTATATAAATAGATGCTCCAAAATCCCGCAACTCTGGAAAACTGAACCCGCTGACTTTAGCCATTATTGTTCATGGCGCTAAATAATCTTCGTCATTCTCCTGCGCTCTGTTAACAATAACTGGTGATTTGAGTTCTTTCTGTATTTTCGGGCATTGAGGACTTAAGTGATCGGTTGAGCTACAAGTGTAACAAAGTTTTACTTATATCAAAATATCGTTTATTTGGACTTCTGTAGGATTTTTTTTCGGAGGCATTTGTAGTTTTCTCTCTAGACTGGCGTACTTTTGCTATTCTCTGAAACTTGGCTGACTTTTATTGTCCTTTTGTGACTCCGAACTATGAACTGGAGTGACCTTTTCCCCATGTGTTTTCATACTCTTCTAATAACGCTGCTAATTTATTTGGAAACGTTATCTTCCACTATTCATCAATAAAATGCTAACGTACTTCGAAATTTACTTCATGCTTCATTTGATATGTTATTGTAAGATTTTTTAAAAGTCAAAATCTTTAATTTCCAAGCCTGCGATTCTTCAAAATAGTTCTTTAATTTAAAAGCAAAATCCCTCCAAGTGGTTTAGGCATTTTTTTTGGGGGGGGGTTGCATAAATTTGATGCGATATTTTTCTGGACTAAGTTTAAACCTTTTAACCTTTTTTAGATAAGCGTGGTCATAAACCTGCTGCTCTAGCTCTCGCACAATCAGCTGAACTATGTCGTTGGCAAAAGTGTCAATATTACAGAACCACATTCGGATTACTTTAGATTTACACGGCATACAAACATGGCTACATACAAGCTAACATCAGTCTCTTCGGGATAAAATTTTTGGATGATTTTTTGAAGACTGAAATGACATCTTCTAGGCACACTTTCTTCATTTCCACCAGTTAATAGATTATTTCCGTTATTGGCCTTCAGTTTCATTTTGGTTATTTCGATATCTCTTTTTTCTCTTAATTCTATTCTGCCTCTCTTCTTGTTCTCCTTTAATTCTATCTTGCTCCTTTTTTCCATCTCAGGCCTCGCTGAAGCGATATTTTCCAACAGACGTTTTACAAGTTTCTCATCGTAGGCATTATTTCTCATAATCAGGTATCTTAGATCCATTATCTTAAGCTCAGGCGCAAAATTTTGCCCCAACTCTTCAGCCAAGGTTTTCAGATCTTCTTTTCTAACATTTGTTAAGAGCGCCATGATATATCCGCAGTTTATAATAAAAAAAATCTGACGACTGTCTCTCTCTCTCTCTCTCTCTATATATATATATATATATATTATAACACATAGTAATTTCAACTATGAGGAGAAATTTTAACACTTAATTTTTTTCACAACAAATTCAACTGATCTAAAACACAAATTCAAGACCAGTACACTTCACATTCAGATCATCAAAATTTTCTAGGTATATAACAGTATGGATTAAAACGTAAATTAAAAGAGATATGTAAATGCTCATAACTAAATATCGATAGACCAACAATTTAAGCATAAGATTTTGGGAATTTCTAATCTTTTCCTTTAACACGTTTAACTGAAAATTTTGAGTTATTATAATTCTTACACAAACTAACGTTTTATACGGAAAATTCTAATATTCTGTAAAGGAAAATTCTAATATTTAAAACATTCAAAGTGACTTAGAAATCATGTCAATATAACAGCTAAAATTTAGAACCTTCAGAATTACAATAATTCTTTTTCTCTTATATATTCAACTATCTAAGCCTAATTTCAGCAGAACTCATCAACATTTCAGATATTAAAAGATCTACGAACACAAATTCAAATCTCTAAAATTTATGTTTTCTTATTAGAAATATAAAAACAAAGCAGCACATTTCTTTAAGCTTTACAGAAAGTAGTGTTGGCTAAAAAAACAGTTAGGTGAACTTATAAATTAAATTACAGAAATAATTAAATTAAATAACTTCACTGCCTCAATATAAAAAGTTCAAGGTACTTAACCGCTTGGATTTGCGGTCTTGGTACTCTGGTTGAAGCCTGGAACAGGTAGGTAAATCACATCTTAACATTTTTATGGACGCTGATGTTCTGACACTTTAAAGCCTTTCTCACAACACACGCATTTTTCGGCCTTGCTGGTCCCACGCTTAAACGTGATGCTATAGATCTTCGGACATTGACTGTCCTAAAAACTTGAGATAGGCTGAATTTCGGGGCCCTGCGGTCCTCTTCTCTCACTAAAGCATTTACGGACACTGGGTGATTCCACAAAATTTAACAATGCTGAAGATTTTCGGACATTGACTGTCTTACAAAACTTACGATTAGCTGTATTTCAGAGCATAACGGTTCTATTCTTTACTCGAACTGACGCCTGCATTCTTTTTAGAGTAAAACACAAAATTTCTCGTTTCATTGCCAAACTAAAACTGCTTTCGTAGATTTCATATTGTAGCGATGTTACCAATACATTTTAACTGTAACGTCGCCGAAATTCCGGGATGGAATTAACTAGACGGTTTGCCTTTTTATTTAAAAACAGACAGGTTGTCTTTTTATCTTAATTTCATTTAAGGATTCATTTATAAACTTAACACAAACTCTCTCGGTTAATAAAATAAGTAACATTGCAGCATTATTACATAAGACAATCTCTTTCCCGACGCTCGACGCGTCTTACTCTGTTGGCATTTCGTAGTCGAGAGCAACCTTTTCCTCTTACAAGATAAGTCAATGGAAGCACAATCAAAGGAAGGTGTCTTTAACGGTTCTTTCTTAATCACTTTCACCAACCCACGGCGGATACCGAAGTTCGTCCCCAAGCGAAGAAGATGTTCCCTAAAGATACACACATGTTATGCTGCTACAGAGAAGCTTTTTAATAACTATTTTGATTTCGATAACGATCAAACAAAAATATATTGTGTAATAAACTTTCTGACGAATGTTTTCAGTAGTATTTTCTTCAATCAGCTTACAGTACATGCTTAATATGTTCTTCTCTATTTTTCTTTGCAATTATCAAGAATTAATTTAAAGATCATTAACTTTCATGTTTGTTCATTATGTTTTATGATAGCTTCCTATAAACTTGAATTAATTTTTTTTCAGTAGATTCATTCATGTTACGTTCGAAATTGAAAGATATTTCCTAATTTTTCGTATAATAATTATCTTTTATTTGATCGTCACACCGAAAAGTAAAAAAAAAAAAAAAAATTCTTTTTATCATTTTAATTTTTATTAGCTTAACAACATATATACGTTTTTATAGAAATTTATTATTGATGGCCAAATATAAGTATTTTTAAAATTGAAAGAGAAAATTTAGATCTAAAAATTTAGATCTAATAAGTATGTATTAGCCTTAAAAATAAATATTAAATTCTAAAAATCGCTAGAGTAAGTGTTAACAAAGGTATCGAAAACAAATTTTAAAAAAATTTCAGAAAAAATCAGATTCGGATAAAAACTTTTCCTCTTTTTCCCAAAATTACGAACACTCTGTATTCTTTTTAAGAATCCAAATGTAATTCAGGTAGTGAAATAAGAATCCAGTGGCTAGGAACTATTATCTGATTTAATAACTCCAATTTAACAAAATGTTAACATTTTTCGGCTTAGCGGAATAAAGAAAAGAAGAAGGATTTTAAGCAGTTTAAGGTCAGTAATTGGAGACTGTTATCCAGGAAAAGAAACCAGTGGAGAAGTATTTGGTTAGCCATGAAGTGGCCAAGTCTTTCCAAAGAACGCATTACCAAAGAAGGTGATTTATAGTGGTGTAGCTTAAGAAGGGTGGAGGGGCGGTTCTCTTCGGGCGACATATTTAGGGTAGTATTTTTCGCGTGAAACCTTCATTCACAAGGCTTAATCTTGTATATCATGTGGGCAGGTGAAGAATAATGAGATTTAGAACTGCCATAAGGAATTAAATTCGGGAGTAATATAATTTTTACTCTAGTTAAAGTATTCAAAGACATCATCACGGGATTTCAACAGCTACGTACTTTTGTTATACTTTTTTTATTCCAGCTAAACGTTTGAATGAAAATTGAGTATATCAACTATATTATGATCACGGTGACAGTGATAACGTAGAAATTTTCATTAAAGAAAAAAATTTCAGAGTTTTAGCGTTTTATTTCCGTTACCGTTTGGGAAAACGAAACAGGAATGGGGAAGGGTAGCTCTTTTAATTTTCACAGTTTATTCTAAAATACTGTGCTCAAAACAAAGTTCCAGATATCATAATATTACTGTGAACTTTCCTCTATATGTGTTGCTTGTCGTAAAAGGAGCTTCTTAAATAAAAGTTCTTTACAACTTGATCGACAGCTTTTTGAGAATAAAAAACAAGCAAAATAATAATATAATTTTAAAATGTTAGAATTAAAAGTTTTTCTTCAAAAATAAACTTGGGATTATTGAATTTATTTCTCGATATGTCACTTTGAATTTTTATCTTGTTTTGTTTTTGTTTGTAGTTTGTATATCAAGAGGGGCGGCAAATTCAGCAATTGCCCCGGATGACAACAGCTCTAGCTACGCTACTGGTGGTTTGCACGTTTGTTTTAACTTTCGTTATTTTTGTTACAAAAGTACAGATAATGATTACTGTAACGTTTCCGAGCTTTTATGGAAAAATAGCAAGACAGGATTGTCTTTTTAAATTTATTTAAAACTCAACAACAAATTCATTCGTGATTAAATAATGGATAAATAGCGTAAATTGTTACATGGCTATATCTTACAGAAGGGAAGGAACGAGTTTCCCACAGTCTTTCTGACTACATGTTCATCCAACTCCAATGCTTCGTCTCTTCTCACAAAAGAGCAGAGAACAGCCGTGAACAAGTCGGCATCATAAAAGCATTAGGGGATAAAGACCCATTAGCCTTCAGGACATTCTTCCTGGCCGAATCGCTTACACCCTGGCTCTAAAAATGAGTTTCTTAAAGTTAGTCCAAAACAGGAATTCTCTAATAATATCCAGCTGGTTATTTTCCTAATGATTCATTTGCTGTTACAGTTTGTCACAGCTTCCTTCCCTCCCCGAGGGGGGGGGGTCTTCTGGACCATAATTACCACCATTAGAGTTCACCATATTGTTAATAAAGTAAATTATAGTAAACACACATTTTTACATCAAACAGGTGTAAGTACCATGGATTAAACATGAAATTATATTGAGGGCAGTGTACAAATAATATAACATACTTAGTGTACAAAAAATACTAATGACTAATTACATTCAGACAAAACAGAGCTTACCCCTTTTTAGACAAATATTACACAATATGCATTCTTTTACTTATATAGATTTACAGAAGAACCATACAAGACAGTAAAAAATATAAAATCAATATAATATCAAGTTTTTCGGCTTAGAGCATCAGCATTTTTATTGAGTTTCCCCGAACGATGAATAATTGTGAAATTGTATGGCTGAAGAGCCAGAGCCCAACGCATTAAGCGAGGATTATTACTGGCATTAGTTCGTAACCAAGTTAGAGGATTATGATCAGTTTGCACAATAAAGTCTTGCCCGTCTAGATAATAGTGAAGTTTCTTTATACCAAACACTATGCTGGCGCATTCCTTTTCAGTGGTGCAGTACTTTTTCTCTACCTCGGAGAATTTCTTGCTCAGAAATATAATGGGATGTTCTTCTCCGTTACTAGTGAGCTGTGTTAATACAACTCCCATACCATAATCAGATGCGTCGGTTTGTAGAATAAAGGGAAGAGTAAAATCGGGTGCATATAAAACTGGGTAACTTGTTAATTTCTCTTTTAATTCCGTGAAAGCCCTTTCGCTCTCAGCATTCCACAGAATATCACCCTTTACTGATTTTCCTTTTAAAAGATCCGTCAACGGAGCGGCGATTGCTGAGTACATCGGAATATAACGGCTATAGTAGCCCGCTAATCCCAGAAATGCTCTTATATCCGTTTTAGTCTTGGGTGTTGGGAAATCTCTTATAGCTTTGGTCTTAATTTCCGACGGTTTCCGGTACCCTTGGCCTACAACATGGCCCAAATAAAGGACATGTTTTTGAGCAAAACGACATTTTGAAGGTTTAATGGTCAATTTCGCTCTACTTATACGTTTCAGCACAATTTCCAGATGCTTGAGATGACATTCCCAGGTTTTTGAAAAAATAGCCACATCATCCAGGTAGGGAACTGCAAATTCTTCGCATCCATTTAATACCTCTTGCATCATCTTGGAAAAAAAATAAGGAGCGTTTTTTAAACCAAAACTTAACCGTAATGGCCTGTAAGTGCCGAAACTGGTTACAAATGCGGCATATCTTTGAGCATTAGGGCTTAAGGGTATTTGCCAATATCCCTTAGCTAAATCTATAACCGTGATATATTTTGCAGAAGCAACTTCTTCTACCCGTTCTTCTATATTGGGTAAGGGATAGAACTGGGTACGTGTGATTTCGTTTAATCGTCGGTAATCCACACAAGGTCGAGGGTCCTTATTTGGAGCTTCTACGAGAATCATAGGAGAAGTGTAGTCTGATTCCCCCACCTCAATAATTTTTAGGTCAAGCATTCGTTGAATTTCTCTTTTTAAAATTTCATTTTGTCGATGTGACATTCGATACGGCTTAGATCGTACCGGCTTATTACTGATAACTTCAATATCATGTTCTACGAGGTCTGTCATTCCCGGCTCGTTAGAAAAACTTTGCGAATATTTATTTAATAACCTCTGCAATTGATCTCTTTGAGTAGGTTCTAATAATTCTTCCAAATTGCTACTTTTAATAACCTCAGAATAATCGTAAACGTTTGGATTTGTATCAATATTAGGAAAATCTATTTCAGTCTCAATCTGGTCAGAACCCTCTTCGCTACAAGACAGGTAATTAATTACCTCAGGTCTTTTATAATATGGCTTTAACATATTGATATGATAAATTTGGGATCTTTCTTTTTTCCCCGGTAAGGATACGATATAATTTGTTTCGGATACTTTATTTTCAACTTTGCCCGGTCCTGTCCATTGAACCGAAAGTTTATTTGCCTTAGAAGTGGCCAAAATTAAAACCAGATCACCTTCTTTAAATTCTCTTTTTATGGCATTTTTATCATACCATTTTTTTCTCCTGAGTTGTTGATCTTGCATTTTCTCAACTGCCAACTCTTGACACTTTTTTAAGCGATTTATGAGTCTAAAAACATACTCGGTTACTGGTTGTTCCTCCTCTGGTGAATCCGTCCAATGTTCGTATAACAACGTTTCTGGAGTACGCAAATTTTTTCCGTGGACAAGTTCCGCAGGTGTGAAACCCGTGCTTTCATGCGTCACAGTTCTTAAAGCAAGAAGAGCCGCCGGTAGCACCTGTTCCCAATCAGAATCAGCCTCCAAACATAAAACTCGTAATATTCTTTTTATAGTACGATGAAATCTCTCCACTGGATTAGACTGAGGGTGGTGTACCGAACTATGACTAACTTTGATACCGAAACGTTCAAAAAATTCTGTGGTCAGATTGCTCATAAATGAAGTTCCTTGATCGCACTGAATCTCTTTAGGGAATCCCATTCTGCTGAAAAGATTTAACAACGCATCCACTATTGTAACCGAAGTTATATCTTCGATTGGAAGAGCCTCTGGATATTTTGATGCTACACATATAGCAGTTAGTATATATTTGTTTCCTTTAGATGTGGTTGGCAAGGGTCCACAAGTATCTATGTTTATTTTTGAAAATACTTCCGATATCACAGGGACTAATTTCAGAGGCGCTTTTTTTCTATCGTTAGATTTCCCCACTCTTTGGCAAGGATCACAAGTTCGAATATAAGTTTCCATATCTTGATAACATTTGGGCCAAAAAAAATATCTAGCTAGATTATCTTTGGATTTAGTTACGCCCAAATGTCCGGACACTTGTTCATGACATAAACTCAATATCTTTTCCCGACAAGTTTCAGGAATGACCAATAATTTCCGTACATTTCCTAAACGATCTTCTTGACACTTATACAGCAGCCCCTTTTCTATCTTGTAAATATTTGTCGAAGAGTTATTTTGAGAGTCTCTTGTCGCTATGTCAAAAAGCGGCTTTAAATCTTCACTCTGTTGCTGTAATTGAAGGAATTTAGTCTTGCTTATTGAAAGTAGAGGAGGTAGGTCATTGAACTCCGAAACGGGCAGGAGCGACTTTCTGTCTTCCTGTTCTTCTTGTTCCGTCCCCTGGGAAGTATAATCGTTCGCGAGGGAGGGAAAACTCGGTAGGGGTACAATATTCGTATGCTCACCCCTTTCTTTTGCTGCTTGAAGGCCTTTCTCTTCGCTATTGATCATTTGTCGGCGTTTCTGAGCCCGCGTCTCCACTGCGTTAACTTGGAAAAAGTATTCCTTATTTTGATTTTTTCCTAATTTTGCAGCCGTCCGATTCCCTAATATATAACGTCCTTGATCAAGCTCATTTCGTATGACTGCGGCCTTTGTTAATATTCGTCCAAATTCTGCTTCTATTTCAACATGTGCTAGGGGAAGACATATAGGTGATTCATCGAACGGTTGTTTTACCCAAACAGTTTCTCCTGTTAACATTGAAGGGGTAATGTATTTTTTACAGATCACATCAATGGATGCTCCAGAATCCCGTAATACAGGAAGATCGAACCCGTTAACCTTAGCCATTGTAGTGTATGGCGCTAAATAATCTTCTTCATTCTCTTGTACCCTGTTAACAACAGCCGTAGATTTAAAGTCTTTCTGAGCTTTCGGACACTGCGGCCTCAAGTGATCGATTGAGCCACAAGTATAGCACTTAAGAGGTTTACGTACTTCAAAATGACGCTCATCTTGATTTCGAAAAGTTTCTGTTTTTTTCGAAACTTTTTCCCCAGCCTGTTTATACCTTGGCGAATCTCTGAAATTAGGCTGATTTTTATTTCTCTTTTGCGACTCCGAACCATGAACTGGAGAGACCTTTTTCCGGTATTCACGTACGTTTTCATAATCTTCTAACAACTCGGCTAATTTATTTGGGGACGTTATCTTGGACCATTCATCAATAAAATGCTGGCGCACTTCGAAATTTACGCGACGCTTCATTTGATCCGTTATCATCAGGTCTTTTAAAAGTTCAAAATCATTAATTTCCAAGCCCGAGATCCATTCTTCAAAATAATTTCTTAATTCAAATGCGAAATCCCTCCAAGTGGTTTGAGCGTTTTTTTGGGTTTGCGAGAATTTGATTCTAAATTTTTCTGGGCTCAGTTTAAACCTTTTAAGAAGTATCCCTTTTATGTAAGCATAGTCATAAGCCTGTTCTTCTGGCTCTCGCATAATCAGCTGAACTATCTCTGTTGGCAAAAGTGTTAATAAAACAGAAACCCATTCTGATTGGTTTAGATTCGCCCTCTTTGCTTGGCGCTCAAACATGACTAGGTACAAACTAACATCATTCTCTTCGGGATCAAATTTTTGGATCATTTTTTGAAGTTCAAAATGGTTTCTTCTAGGCATACTTTCTTCCTTCCCATCAATTAGATCCTTAACTTTAGCGGCCTCCAATTTCATTTTGGTTATCTCGAATTCTCTTTCTTCTCTCCTAATTCTCTCTTGCCTCTCTTCGTCTTCTTTCCTAATTCTTTCTTGCCTCTCTTCGTCTTCTTTCTCGAGTCTCACTGACGTGATATTTTCCAACAGACTTTTAACTAGTTCCTCCTCGTAGGCTTCATTTCCCATAATCAGCTGTCTTAATTCTAATATCCTAAGCTGGGGTCCAACCTTTTCCCCTAACTCTTCAGCCAAGGATTTAAGGTCCTCTTTTCTAGCTTTTGCTAAGAATGCCATGATATACCCTCAACTTATACTCTAAATCTAATGAATCTCTCTCTCTATATATATATATATATATATTTGATATACAACTAAAATTTACAATTCTGAGGCTCAAAATTTAACTCTTAATTTTTTTCAGAACAATTTCTGGTATTCTAAACATACATTCAAGACAATTTACACTATACTGTGAACAGGATGCACTCAGTTGCAATTAGTTAAATTGAGAATTTAAGATAATACAATATGCTTTAGATAATACAATATTCACATTCAGATCATCAAAACTTTCATAGTATATTAAGGTATGCATTCAAAAGTAAATTAAAGTAAACGTATAAATACTCATAAATATCAATACAACCACAGTTTGAACGTAAGATATTAGTGATTTCTAAACTTTCTGTTAACACTTTCAACTGAAAATTTTCACTTCTCATAATTCTTACACAAAATGATAATTCATATTCTGTACTGAAAATCAAATAAACAACAGTTTAATTTTAAGCTACCAAGATTTACTTATCTTCATTTTTAACACAATGAACTGAAAATTTTTGGAATTATAATTCTTACGTACTTATATTTCTTACATGAAATACATTCTTACAAACTTATAATTCTTACATACCATAACAGTTTACATTTACTTCTAATAATTATAACGTTCAAGACGACTTAGAATTGATAATTCAGAATACCCTCTAAAAGATAGAATCTTTAGAAATATTACAATTTTACTCTTCAATTATAGAAGCATAATAGTAGCAAAACTCACAACAATTCACTCTATTAATACAACTTCAAATTCTTAAGATATTATTTAATTATAATTCCTGAATTCAAATTTCTAAATTTATACCTAAATTCTTAAATATATTTTCTTATCTGAAACATAAATATCAATCAACGCATTTGCAAGCTTCAACGAAACCAATATTTGTTAGAAAACATTTACCTGAAGTGACATAAATGACACAATAGAAATACTATAACTAATAACCTCACTGCCTCAATATAAAAAATCCAAGGTACTTACCCGCCTGGACTGTAGAGTTGAAATTCTGATTGAAGCCTGGAACATGAAAGTGTTGAATCTCACAACTTAATTCTTTTATTGGACGCTGAAGGCACATGCACTAAATTACCACACAAACGTATATCACCACACTACACTTTCCGGACACTGATAGTCCTACAACTTAAAGATGCTGAAAATCTTCGGACAAAGGCTGTCCCACTAAACTTCAAGCGAATTGAATTTCGGATCCTGGTGGTCCTCTCTTTCAGCCGGACTGACGTCTGGAATCTTCTTTAGAAAAACACAAAGCTGAATTTCGGAGCCTGACGGTCCTTTCTTTCTTCCGGACTGGCGTCTGGAATCTTCTTTATAAATCACAAAGTTGATTTTCGGAGCCTGACGGTCCTTTCGTTCTCCCGGACTGATGTCTGGAACTTAAAAACACAGAGCTGAAGTTCGGAGCCTGACGGTCCTCTCTTTCTCCCGGACTGACGTCTGGAACTTAAAAACACAGAGCTGAAGTTCGGAGCCTGACGGTCCTCTCTTTCTCCCGGACTGACGTCTGGAATCTTCTTTATAAATCACAGAGTTGATTTTCGGAGCCTGACGGTCCTTTCTTTCTCCCGGACTGACGTCTGGAACTTAAAAACACAGAGCTGAAGTTCGGAGCCTGACGGTCCTCTCTTTCTCCCGGACTGACGTCTGGAATCTTCTTTAGAAAAGCGCGGAGTTGAATTTCGGAGCCTGACGGTCCTTTTTTTTACCCGGACTGACGTCCGTATTCTTTCTTTGTTAAGCACAAGAGTTCTCGTTCGATGACCAAACTAAAACTGCTTCGTGGATTTTCATCATACCTGCTGCCACCAAATTATTATAGCTGTAACGTTTCCGAGCTTTTATGGAAAAATAGCAAGACAGGATTGTCTTTTTAAATTTATTTAAAACTCAACAACAAATTCATTCGTGGTTAAATAAATGATGAATAGCGTAAATTGTTACATGGCTATATCTTACAGAAGGGAAGGAACGAGTTTCCCACAGTCTTTCTGACTACATGTTCATCCAACTCTACTGCTTCGTCTCTTCTCACAAAAGAGCAGAGAACAGCCGTGAACAAGTCGGCATCATAAAAGCATTAGGGGATAAAGACCCATTAGCCTTCAGAACATTCTTCCTGGCCGAATCGCTTACACCCTGGCTCTAAAAATGAGTTTCTTAAAGTTAGTCCAAAACAGGAAGTCTCTAATAATATCCAGCTGGTTATTTTCCTAATGATTCATTTGCTGTTACAGTTTGTCACAATTACATCAGTTCTCGTCCGTGTTTATCGACCTAGCCCTCCTTCCTCTAAATCAGCGTTTCTCAGTCTGCGGTTTATGAACAACAAATGGTCCTTCTAGTTGTCCAAAAAACACTAAAAATAAAACTCAATTTAACTACGTATACGCCACCACAGCTGAAAGTTTTCAAAGTTCTGAAATAACGCATGGCAATCGTCTATAACTTTTCTCCCAGGCCTTGGATTTGGAGTTAAAAAAAAAGAAAAAAAAACTGAGGATTAAAAAAACCGAAATCGACTTGAAGTATGAGACGATATCAGACTTGTTAAGTTTACAGGCATAAATTCAAATACAGAACAGCTGAGCAAAAATTAGTAGGTTCATCCATCTCATTAATTCTGAGTGCCAAAATTTATTTAACTTTTAACTAATAAGGTAAAGATTTTCCAAACTCTGAGAGCATTGAATTATTAAATACGAATATAAACTTTTTATGTTAATACAAATATTAGATTAAATTAATTTTAATTAATTTTATTTTAAAAATGTAAGTATACTGGTATAATTAAGTACACGTAAGTATACATAAGTACACACGCCTAAAAATTGCTTCTGACAAAGATTAGAGTAAGGTGGTCCGCCGAACATTTTTATTTAAAAAAATTACCCTCACTTGAAAAAAAATTTAAGAAACGTTTCTCTAAATCAATTCAGTGACACATAAGAAATCTTCCAATTCTTTTTATGTATATTATTCCAAAACTGGCTTTAATGTAATATGTGTGATAATGTATCTGGTGCATAATCTACTTGAATTAATCATTAACTAGGTCATTAATCTAATTCATTTGGTTTCCATTTTTTGCCTATCAAAGGTGAGAAAAATTAATATAATTACATACACTATAGAAAATTTTGCTTAAAGAAATATCTGTAAAGAAGGAATGACAAAGAATTCTTATAATCTCCCTAAAACAAGAAGGGTCTTTTGGGAGGTCTTTTTGATATGTTAATATGCGAATTTTTTTTACCACTTTTTACCGTCGACTAGCAATAAAACTGCACATATTTTAGCAATTCTACTGTCGGGTTGTTTTGCTTTTCATAAAATTTGCTGTTCCATACTCAAGGATTCCATTCCAGATATGAACTCCTAGGATATATACAGGATTCCTTGCTAATATGACTTAATTTAAATTAAGTCATGTTAGCAAGCTTAAAATTTGTTAAACTAAAAGAGCCTTTAAATTTCGAGCTAAGAAGCATATGTTAGAAAAAAAGAAACACATAAATCCCTTGTTGTCCAATATTGTTGGTCAGAAAATCCCATTTTCCATTTTTCTGTAGCCAAAATTATTCGAAAAACTTCATCTGTTGGCGAACTAGATTTTATACAGGCTTTTCACATTTATAAAAATCTTTCATTTTTAGTTAACGAACCCAAGTTATATGTCTATACCGTCAGCTTTTAAGATAATTATTTCATGGTTGTTTTCACTTTGCATCAATAGATGGCGGCAGTAGCTTAACTTCCTTCCTGTTATTTTTATCACCTGAACACAGTCTTCTCTTTCTTCCCAACCCGTAAGCACGAGCTCGCGGTACGATAATTTAAGCAACGATGAGATGCTTGATGACAAAGTAGAAAATATGGAAGAAAAAAGGTAAAACCCCCTAGCTCCCAAAAAAGATGATAGCAAAAAGGAAGAGAATAAGAAAAACAAAACTGATAAAATTCCCGTAAGAAATAATAAGAACGTCGTTCCACCATTATTCATCACTGATAAAGACTTAAACTGGCACAATTTCGCAAGAAATCTTAGGTGTCAAACAATTAGAAAGTAAGGTCCAAGGAGAATGCATTCGTTTACAATTATTTGATGTTAATGATTACCGCCTTGTTCAAGACTATCTTTAAAAGGAGAAAATACCCTTTCACACATTTCTTATTACCAGCGAGAAAAATCTTAAAGCCGTAATCAAAGGCCTTACAGTACATACTCCTATTGAGGAGATAAAAGAGGAACTAGAAAATCATAGCATTACTGTATTAAAGCTTCACCAAATTCAGAGAATGAGAAACGGAATTCCAACAATGCTACCTGTTTCCTATCTTGAAACTCCGCGCACAACGCAGGAAAAAGAAGTATTCCATGTAATGCATATTTTTGACCTGAGAGTACAGATCGTTGGCTACAAAAGCAGACCTGGGCCTGTTCAGTGTTTCAGGTGTCAAAAGTATGGGCATACTCAATGAGCCTGTTACCATACTCCTATATGTGTCGTTGTCTAGAAAATGATCAGTCGTACCAATGTCCTATTAAAGAAAAGCCAGATGTACCAGCAAAATGCGTTTTACGCCTTGGAGATCACGCAGCAACAAATCCCGAATGCCCTGAGTATCCCAGTAAGAAATTTCAAAATCGCACCAATAAACAGAAAATTCCCACTAAAGAAGATTTTCCCCGGTTCACTAAGAATACTCAAGAAGAAAAGAAAACTACTTATACATCTTATGCCAAAATAGCTAGCTCCAAAAATATCTCCGAAGAAAAAACTAAAATACCCAGCATTTCAAACTTAGGCGAATTTAAATCCTTAATATTCAAGCTTAAAGATATTTATCACAAATTTTAAAAGTACAAAATGAGAATGACAAGCTTGATTTTGCGTTACAGGTCCTCGAGCTGTTCGTTTAAAATGCATTTATTGCATTTTCTACCGAAGAAAGCATAGCTGACAGTTGAACAACAACAACAAAAAAAAAATATTTGAGACTTGTATGTATTTACTTTTTCATATATTAATGGGATTTTTCTCCTCTTTTTGCAATTTACAGTATATTTTTATGTGTTTTTATTATTTAATCAAGATTTTTCAAAGATTTAGAGCTTTTGGACTTAGTGAAAGTTTGTTGTTTCCTGATTGGCTGTCTCTGGAGCTGGAGTTTGACAAAATACTGCGAACATTACCAACGAAGATGATTTGTCATGCTTATCCTACAGTTCATCAGATATTTTTTCAGGAACACCTTTCTTTCCATGAAAGTCGCGAAATGAGATATAGTAGTAAAAGTCCACTCGAGTGAAGACTACTTATACGCACTTTGATCTGCGATCTACAAGTCTTCTCTTTCGTCATTTGCACTTCTGCAATTTTTAAACCGTCGAAACTAATTCTGCTAATTTATGAATATTACTCTAATTCTCGTTGCCTACACTTCCAATAATCGTTATTCGAC
Organism: Stegodyphus mimosarum; assembly: GCA_000611955.2. Taxonomy (NCBI): domain Eukaryota; kingdom Metazoa; phylum Arthropoda; class Arachnida; order Araneae; family Eresidae; genus Stegodyphus; species Stegodyphus mimosarum. The sequence continues at coordinate 448,998 of KK115840.1, read as the reverse complement.
GCGTTATTTTAACTCGTATTTAACAACATTATTTTTTTTAAATTTACTCCACTGAAGTAAAATTCTACCTTTCATCATTTGGCTGTCAAAATTTTGCTTTTTAGTATTTATATAAGCCGTTATTAGTTGGCTTAATTTATTGAATCAAAATTTCATGTTTATATTAAAGACAATAAAATATGTTCAGAATGTAATGAACTATGTTATTATGGCAAATAAATTTTCGCATTAAGGTATTAAATATTTAGATCAACTACTCAATAAGGAGATTTCTTATTCTCTTTTGCATCAGTAGCCAAGTGGTTAAGTCCACTGAATATTGGGAGCTCGACCCCAGGCAAACATGATGACTTCGTGTTTAATTTTCGAGGTTTTCCTTATATGTAACGTAAATGTATATGTAACGTAATAGCCAGTTCCTCTTAGATAGTCCTCTACGAAGACAACCTTCTCATTAGCAGATAGCTGTCGTGCGCTTAGCGAATTCAGGTAATCTAAGCTAACATTACCCTTCTTCTAGGAATTTAGCCAAGGAATAAATTCCGAAATTAATGATTTATGCTGATTATTTAGCTATGAATTTCTGTAAAAATGAATAAAAAAATTTTAATAGTTTGCAAATACGTATTCTTTAAAAACTTTTTCACCTCTTGCTTCTCTTTTTAAAGAATATTTTATACCTCGGATTTTAAACGCAACAGAATGAAATAATTAATTAGTTTAAAATTTATCTTAATTTCTGTAAGCTATTTTTTAACATAATGTGCAATTATAATCTGTTAGCTATGACGATACAAAAGCCTTAATTTTTGGATTGTTAAAGAAATTCTGCGAACCCTAACTACGAGGGTTGGAACTTTAATAGTGGCAACACAGCTGAAAACACGCTACGCAACAAAACCAAAGAATATCGCGTATACCACACGTGAACTAGATACCTACTTTACATCTCCGCAAAAAGACTCGTCCTGCCTACGTCATGCGCATGCGGAGTGACGCGAAGAACGGATCCTTGTATTAGCTCGCGGTCTAAAGTAAGTGTTGTCAGGATGTTTTCAAAACAAGAACAACGATGTTGGATAAAAATTGAATGTGCCAGAGGTCGTACAACACGACAGTGTCATCAAGGGCTTCAAGAAGCTTGCGGGAAATCTGCATTGCTTTACAGAACCGTAGCAAGATGGGTGAAAGCATTCAATGAAGGACGCCAAAACGTGGCAGACATTCCTGCAACCTGCAAGCTGTTGCCGGCCACACTTTCTGCAAAACGCCCCTCTCATTTTGCATGACAATGCTCGGCCGCACGCAGCGCAAGCTGTGACTGATTTGTTCAAGCGATGGGGCTGGGAAGTGCTTTACCATCCACCATACTCCCCAAATCTAAGCCCTTGTGACTATGACTTAATTCCTAAGATGAAGGAACCACTTCGTGGCACTCGCTTCCAAACTGTTCCTAAGATTCAGTAGACCGGTCCATGCAAACTATCAACAAATCAGGCGCTGCTACAGATATTTTACGACTTCCACATCGTTGGAAACGGGTTGTATACAATGCTGGCGACTATATTGAAGGACTGTAAAACATGGTGACATGAATCACTTTTGTATTCCTTGTAAATAAATAGTTGCCACTATTAAAGTTCCAACCCTCGTACAACTAAGTTGCACATAATACGTATAGTTATAACTATGCATCAAAGTTTATTTCTAGAAATAAGCGAGTAAAATACGGTATATATTCCCTTTTCGGGTTTTTTTTTTCATCACGATTTGTATCATACTTTTTTACAGTTATTTTTACCATTTTTAGGAAGTCTGAAGTTTTACTTTAAAAAGTTTAGATTAGATTTCTAGGATTAGAAAAGATTTCTAGATTTGAGCTCTTCAAAATATTTAAATAGTCCCCTTCTATTAAAAATGTTTAGAAATCGAAAAGATTACTGTATGATAATTATTATCGATCAAAATTTCGTGAAATATTTAATTATTTAAAAAATATTTAAATCTGTAGTTTTAAATCTTCCAATAATTCACCTTAACAAGCCACTGTATAAAAATATCAGTATCTTCATATAGACTGGCCCGTCTAGATAGAAACTTTCACAAAAGCGTGCTAGTAGAAAGATGTCGGCACATTTTCAGATCACTTTTTAGCTTTAAATACAAAATTTCTTAAAAGTCTTTCTTCTTAGTAGAATTTTCGTTTGCTTTGTTAACAGAAGTTCCAAATTAAGAAACCCTACTTGCATAAGGATACTGGATTTAGAAAGCTTCTTTAAGGTGAAAAAAGAATGATTGATTGAAGGATTGTTATGAGCATGTTTGTCTGAAGAATGATTATGCGCGTGGTTCCCAGATTTTTGGCATATTCTGCAAATTTCGCGACTTCTGCTAAGATAGTTTCGGCAATATGTAACTACCTTTTCAAGTTAAAACTTATCATCTAAAGCTACCTTTATGTCTTAACCTTCTTGCAAAGGATTCTGATTGAGGAACCTTAGTCACCCTTATAAAGGTACTAGGATCTTTTTGAAGGTCATCTTCAGGATCTTTAAATTAAGATTTCTATCTTCTAAGTATGCTTTGGATCAGTTAAACTAAAGGGAACTACTGATTCTTCTAGTTGATTTTGCAAACATAACTGGAGTCCTGAGTAGGAACAGGAAGCTTACTAAAAGCTATGTTCGTGCGTGTGTAGAAGATACAACAAAGATAAGAAGGGTTAAAATTACCCTTTATTTGCTTATCTATTTTACAGACGTTCCCGCACTTCTGGATACAAAGACCAACCACTTGTGGTCTGAACGTAAAAGAATATAAGACTACTAACTAACTAAAATTTAAATAAGAGCTAACTTTTAATAGTTTACACAGATGACAAGCACTAAGACTCGGCTTTTAAATTACTACGTCTGTAGTACGTAAACTGTGGAAAACTACAATACGTCTTTAACTTTCAAGAGGATTAAAACCTCTGGCCTTAAAGGCGGACAGTAACTGATGGCAAGCTCGCGTGAAGCCTCGCAGCAAGAGGGCTCTGTCTCTCTCCTTCTACTCTACTCTTGGCAAAAAGCCGCAACTTAAATACTTAAGCGTTAGCAAGTACAATTTACATAAACATATCCACGCGTTAAATCTCGGGCCGGAAGTGGAAAATAAGAGAACATAGTAAAGTTTTAAAATAAAATAAAGGTTAGTGAACTTAAGATCCTTACAAAATAATTGCTTCTCCCACTTGCTTATAGCATACAGTGGACCAGTTCTAACAGCGGGAGGGGCCTTATAATAAAATTTATAATCTTAACATTTTTCCTCGCGTGTTCCACCCCCCTTTTTTTTCCTAATTTTATCGTCTGAAAGTCGAGTGAGGAAAATTCTGCGAAAAATTTAATTTTCGAAGGACGCAGTTACAGTAAGAACATAATAAATAAAATGCAGGCCTGGGTAAACTAGGTAACTTTAGCAATAATTTTTCCGTAAAAAACCCGCATTCCAATAATATACATAGTGATCATAACATTACAATCTCTAATAAGGTATCTTCATTTCTACTTACCTTTTAAACTTGAATTTCACCCGTTGTTGTGTTATCTCTGCTACTAATTAGAACTCAAATCACCTATAAATAATTAGGGAAGGTGAATATGCAGCTGACTTAGTGAAATCGTGGATTTTATAATTATGTGTTTACTTCGTGTGTTAGTGTTTACTTCGCTGTATTAAGCTGGCATAAAGTTTAACAGAAGAGAAAGGTTTGGCGTGACTTGTAATTTGCTAGAATTTGGCTTTGTTAGTAAATAAAAACAACGGCCACATGGAGAAATCCATATTAAAATTTAGGAGAGTTTGTTTCGTGAACTCACTGAGAAGGAGGAAAATTAGGCGAATATTTCTTTTGAATTTCAGAACCTGGCGCTAAAAAACTGGGGGGGTGATATGCGAAGAAATACGCTAGTAATTTTTGCGTGTCTGAATCATCACAATGTATCTGTGGGAGAAGGGGAAAGCATATGCAGTGTACGCAGTAAGCAAGATGGAAAACTTCAGAAAAAATTTAGGTCGGAAGCAATATTTGGTGCATCTGCAGTATTTTTTCCTCCTGCAGATGCAGAAAATTGAAAACTGCGAAATGGAATTATAGAGAAATTCCATTTCACAGTTTGCGCTTGTTTCTTTTGGATTGGAAATTAATTTTGTGATTATACCATCCCCCACTAATTCAAATTAATTGAGTTATAACTTACCCTCCACCAAGAAAAAGGAGGAGAAAAATAAGCTTCTGTAACTATGTTAAGAACGAAAGGATGAACGCATGTCTGCTAATATTTATATAGATTCCTGCTCAGACTTTCAGAAAATTGCTATATGTCGTAATTAAAATTAAAAGATTGGATTACACAGTCTAAGAAATAATAGTTTTAGACACTGCAGTAGGAAATTTCTATTTTAGTATAATTTTTTCATGATAAAAATTAGGAACGGACTGTTAGAAATTCAACCTTCTGACCGACAAGGCCGTATATAATACACCTTAGAAGACTTTTATGACATCTTTAAGAAAGTATATATACATTCATCTTGAAATTTGTCCAAGAAATTAAGGCAATATATTAAAAGCACATAAATCCGGGTATTAAATTCCAGGAACATATCTGCATTAAAGCCAAGAAAATGTTTCTTTCTCATAGGAGTTTTGGGAAATTTAGATTTTCTAATCGAAACCCCTTGCCAGCCAGAGGGTTATAGGCTTTGATGCTACTTTTCTAAAGAATGATGTTATTGGGCAAAATGCTTGATTCGGAAAGCATTATTTTAACGTTTACGTACTTAGACGACGAGTCTAAATGTCACTTACAATTTTAAAAAAGAACTTTTATTGCTTCTTTCCAAGAGGAATGGGATCTAGTTAGTAGTGATAGCTTTGAAGGATCTAATGCGAAGAGGCAATAATTATGCTGAGAACTGATGTGAGCTTCAAGTTGACTACGACCTCAGTGCACACGAATAACAAATGCATGTAAATATGATATAAAAGTGTTATACGAAATAATTGAAAATCTCTGATTAACTCATATTATAAACAACTCACCCCTTTCTGCACAGTCTAAATTATTTCTATCCTATAAACTCATGTAATATAATGCAACAAACAATTCGGGGTTTCTTAGGAAATCACAAGTTTCCCCCTTTAAAATAGCTACATTACAGCGGGATCCACTGAAAACATAGCGGACTCGAGCGTCACGGAGAAAATAACTTAAAGAGCATCGCAGTTCTGGAACACAATGGTATAAAATATCCTCAAAACAGTTGAAAAACTTCTGATTTTAAAACATCGGCATAGAAAATATCGTGGAGAAAATAAAGCATCTACAAATCATCGCATAAAGATCTAAGATTTTCAGTTGAGAAAAACTAGTCTTTCAGTCCTAGTTAACGATCCCATTTCCAGTTCGTCTTTGACCTCAGTTTTTAAGGAAATTATTTTAGCTGTTTTCACTTTTTGTCAATAGACGTCGCCTGTAGCTTGACTTCCTTCCTGTCATTGTTATCACCTAAGCGGAGCTTTCTTTTTCATCATTTGCTCTTCTGCAGCCGAAAGTTCCATAGAAAGTTCCATATTCAAACTTTTGAAACTAATCCTGCAAATTTATGAATATTACGCTGATTATGGTTGCCTAAATCTCTGGTAGTAATTATTCAGCATGTTATTTTAACTCACGAATGGATATGTGTTAAAATGCCAAATGGTTTAAGTGATAGCCTGAATGGTGTTTAGCGATTGGGGAACCATTTCCAAAGCAGTTACATAAGAACATCAATGTTAGGTAACATTAGGCACTGTAACGTTTCCGAGCTTTTATGGAAAAATAGCAAGACAGGATTGTCTTTTTTAATTTATTTAAAACTCAACAACAAATTCATTCGTGATTAAATAATGGATAAATAGCGTAAACCGTTACATTGCTATATCTTACAGAAGGGAAAAAGCGAGTTTCCCACAGAGTTCTCTGACTACATGTCCATTCAGCTCCACTGCTTCGTCTCTTCTCACAAAAGAGCAGCGAACAGCCGTGAACAAGTCGGCATCATAAAAGCATTAGGGGATAAAGACCCATTAGCCTTCAGGACATTCTTCCTGGCCGAATCGCTTACACCCTGGCTCTAAAAATGAGTTTCTTTAAGTTAGTCCGAAACAGGAAGTCTCTAATAATATCCAGCTGGTTATTTTCCTAATGATTCATTTGCTGTTACAGTTTGTCACAGCTTCCTTCCCTCCCCGGGGGGGGGTCTTCTGGACCATAATTACCACCATTAGAGTTCACCATATTGTTAATAAAATAAATTATAGTAAACACACATTTTTACATCAAACAGGTGTAAGTACCATGGATTAAACATGAAATTATATTGAGGGCAGTGTACAAATAATATAACATACTTAGTGTACAAAAAATACTAATGACTAATTACATTCAGACAAAACAGAGCTTACCCCTTTTTAGACAAATATTACACAATATGCATTCTTTTACTTATATAGATTTACAGAAGAACCATACAAGACAGTAAAAAATATAAAATCAATATAATATCAAGTTTTTCGGCTTAGAGCATCAGCATTTTTATTGAGTTTCCCCGAACGATGAATAATTGTGAAATTGTATGGCTGAAGAGCCAGAGCCCAACGCATTAAGCGAGGATTATTACTGGCATTAGTTCGTAACCAAGTTAGAGGATTATGATCAGTTTGCACAATAAAGTCTTGCCCGTCTAGATAATAGTGAAGTTTCTTTATACCAAACACTATGCTGGCGCATTCCTTTTCAGTGGTGCAGTACTTTTTCTCTACCTCGGAGAATTTCTTGCTCAGAAATATAATGGGATGTTCTTCTCCGTTACTAGTGAGCTGTGTTAATACAACTCCCATACCATAATCAGATGCGTCGGTTTGTAGAATAAAGGGAAGAGTAAAATCGGGTGCATATAAAACTGGGTAACTTGTTAATTTCTCTTTTAATTCCGTGAAAGCCCTTTCGCTCTCAGCATTCCACAGAATATCACCCTTTACTGATTTTCCTTTTAAAAGATCCGTCAACGGAGCGGCGATTGCTGAGTACATCGGAATATAACGGCTATAGTAGCCCGCTAATCCCAGAAATGCTCTTATATCCGTTTTAGTCTTGGGTGTTGGGAAATCTCTTATAGCTTTGGTCTTAATTTCCGACGGTTTCCGGTACCCTTGGCCTACAACATGGCCCAAATAAAGGACATGTTTTTGAGCAAAACGACATTTTGAAGGTTTAATGGTCAATTTCGCTCTACTTATACGTTTCAGCACAATTTCCAGATGCTTGAGATGACATTCCCAGGTTTTTGAAAAAATAGCCACATCATCCAGGTAGGGAACTGCAAATTCTTCGCATCCATTTAATACCTCTTGCATCATTTTGAAAAAAAATAAGGAGCGTTTTTTAAACCAAAACTTAACCGTAATGGCCTGTAAGTGCCGAAACTGGTTACAAATGCGGCATATCTTTGAGCATTAGGGCTTAAGGGTATTTGCCAATATCCCTTAGCTAAATCTATAACCGTGATATATTTTGCAGAAGCAACTTCTTCTACCCGTTCTTCTATATTGGGTAAGGGATAGAACTGGGTACGTGTGATTTCGTTTAATCGTCGGTAATCCACACAAGGTCGAGGGTCCTTATTTGGAGCTTCTACGAGAATCATAGGAGAAGTGTAGTCTGATTCCCCCACCTCAATAATTTTTAGGTTTTTCTAGTTTTTAATTTTTTTTTTAATTTTTTTTTTTTGTCGATGTGACATTCGATACGGCTTAGATCGTACCGGCTTATTACTGATAACTTCAATATCATGTTCTACGAGGTCTGTCATTCCCGGCTCGTTAGAAAAACTTTGCGAATATTTATTTAATAACCTCTGCAATTGATCTCTTTGAGTAGGTTCTAATAATTCTTCCAAATTGCTACTTTTAATAACCTCAGAATAATCGTAAACGTTTGGATTTGTATCAATATTAGGAAAATCTATTTCAGTCTCAATCTGGTCAGAACCCTCTTCGCTACAAGACAGGTAATTAATTACCTCAGGTCTTTTATAATATGGCTTTAACATATTGATATGATAAATTTGGGATCTTTCTTTTTTCCCCGGTAAGGATACGATATAATTTGTTTCGGATACTTTATTTTCAACTTTGCCCGGTCCTGTCCATTGAACCGAAAGTTTATTTGCCTTAGAAGTGGCCAAAATTAAAACCAGATCACCTTCTTTAAATTCTCTTTTTATGGCATTTTTATCATACCATTTTTTTCTCCTGAGTTGTTGATCTTGCATTTTCTCAACTGCCAACTCTTGACACTTTTTTAAGCGATTTATGAGTCTAAAAACATACTCGGTTACTGGTTGTTCCTCCTCTGGTGAATCCGTCCAATGTTCGTATAACAACGTTTCTGGAGTACGCAAATTTTTTCCGTGGACAAGTTCCGCAGGTGTGAAACCCGTGCTTTCATGCGTCACAGTTCTTAAAGCAAGAAGAGCCGCCGGTAGCACCTGTTCCCAATCAGAATCAGCCTCCAAACATAAAACTCGTAATATTCTTTTTATAGTACGATGAAATCTCTCCACTGGATTAGACTGAGGGTGGTGTACCGAACTATGACTAACTTTGATACCGAAACGTTCAAAAAATTCTGTGGTCAGATTGCTCATAAATGAAGTTCCTTGATCGCACTGAATCTCTTTAGGGAATCCCATTCTGCTGAAAAGATTTAACAACGCATCCACTATTGTAACCGAAGTTATATCTTCGATTGGAAGAGCCTCTGGATATTTTGATGCTACACATATAGCAGTTAGTATATATTTGTTTCCTTTAGATGTGGTTGGCAAGGGTCCACAAGTATCTATGTTTATTTTTGAAAATACTTCCGATATCACAGGGACTAATTTCAGAGGCGCTTTTTTTCTATCGTTAGATTTCCCCACTCTTTGGCAAGGATCACAAGTTCGAATATAAGTTTCCATATCTTGATAACATTTGGGCCAAAAAAAATATCTAGCTAGATTATCTTTGGATTTAGTTACGCCCAAATGTCCGGACACTTGTTCATGACATAAACTCAATATCTTTTCCCGACAAGTTTCAGGAATGACCAATAATTTCCGTACATTTCCTAAACGATCTTCTTGACACTTATACAGCAGCCCCTTTTCTATCTTGTAAATATTTGTCGAAGAGTTATTTTGAGAGTCTCTTGTCGCTATGTCAAAAAGCGGCTTTAAATCTTCACTCTGTTGCTGTAATTGAAGGAATTTAGTCTTGCTTATTGAAAGTAGAGGAGGTAGGTCATTGAACTCCGAAACGGGCAGGAGCGACTTTCTGTCTTCCTGTTCTTCTTGTTCCGTCCCCTGGGAAGTATAATCGTTCGCGAGGGAGGGAAAACTCGGTAGGGGTACAATATTCGTATGCTCACCCCTTTCTTTTGCTGCTTGAAGGCCTTTCTCTTCGCTATTGATCATTTGTCGACGTTTCTGAGCCCGCGTCTCCACTGCGTTAACTTGGAAAAAGTATTCCTTATTTTGATTTTTTCCTAATTTTGCAGCCGTCCGATTCCCTAATATATAACGTCCTTGATCAAGCTCATTTCGTATGACTGCGGCCTTTGTTAATATTCGTCCAAATTCTGCTTCTATTTCAACATGTGCTAGGGGAAGACATATAGGTGATTCATCGAACGGTTGTTTTACCCAAACAGTTTCTCCTGTTAACATTGAAGGGGTAATGTATTTTTTACAGATCACATCAATGGATGCTCCAGAATCCCGTAATACAGGAAGATCGAACCCGTTAACCTTAGCCATTGTAGTGTATGGCGCTAAATAATCTTCTTCATTCTCTTGTACCCTGTTAACAACAGCCGTAGATTTAAAGTCTTTCTGAGCTTTCGGACACTGCGGCCTCAAGTGATCGATTGAGCCACAAGTATAGCACTTAAGAGGTTTACGTACTTCAAAATGACGCTCATCTTGATTTCGAAAAGTTTCTGTTTTTTTCGAAACTTTTTCCCCAGCCTGTTTATACCTTGGCGAATCTCTGAAATTAGGCTGATTTTTATTTCTCTTTTGCGACTCCGAACCATGAACTGGAGAGACCTTTTTCCGGTATTCACGTACGTTTTCATAATCTTCTAACAACTCGGCTAATTTATTTGGGGACGTTATCTTGGACCATTCATCAATAAAATGCTGGCGCACTTCGAAATTTACGCGACGCTTCATTTGATCCGTTATCATCAGGTCTTTTAAAAGTTCAAAATCATTAATTTCCAAGCCCGAGATCCATTCTTCAAAATAATTTCTTAATTCAAATGCGAAATCCCTCCAAGTGGTTTGAGCGTTTTTTTGGGTTTGCGAGAATTTGATTCTAAATTTTTCTGGGCTCAGTTTAAACCTTTTAAGAAGTATCCCTTTTATGTAAGCATAGTCATAAGCCTGTTCTTCTGGCTCTCGCATAATCAGCTGAACTATCTCTGTTGGCAAAAGTGTTAATAAAACAGAAACCCATTCTGATTGGTTTAGATTCGCCCTCTTTGCTTGGCGCTCAAACATGACTAGGTACAAACTAACATCATTCTCTTCGGGATCAAATTTTTGGATCAGTTTTTGAAGTTCAAAATGGTTTCTTCTAGGCATACTTTCTTCCTTCCCATCAATTAGATCCTTAACTTTAGCGGCTTCCAATTTAATTTTGGTTATCTCGAATTCTCTTTCTTCTCTCCTAATTCTTTCTTGCCTCTCTTCTTTCTCGAGTCTCACTGACGTGATATTTTCCAACAGACTTTTAATTAGTTCCTCCTCGTAGGCTTCATTTCCCATAATCAGCTGTCTTAAATCTAATATCCTATGCTGGGGTCCAACCTTTTCCCCTAACTCTTCAGCCAAGGATTTAAGGTCCTCTTTCTAGCTTTTG
>KK115840.1:387987-437050 GCA_000611955.2 Stegodyphus mimosarum | reverse complement strand
ACTTAATTCTTTTATTGGACGCTGAAGGCACATGCACTAAATTACCACACAAACGTATATCACCACACTACACTTTCGGGACACTACAACTTAAAGATGCTGAAAATCTTCGGACAATGGCTGTGCCACTAAACTTCAAGCGAATTGAATTTCGGATCCTGGTGGTCCTCTCTTTCAGCCGGACTGACGTCTGGAATCTTCTTTAGAAAAACACAAAGCTGAATTTCGGAGCCTGACGGTCCTTTCTTTCTTCCGGACTGGCGTCTGGAATCTTCTTTATAAATCACAGAGTTGATTTTCGGAGCCTGACGGTCCTTTCTTTCTCCCGGACTGACGTCTGGAACTTAAAAACACAGAGCTGAAGTTCGGAGCCTGACGGTCCTCTCTTTCTCCCGGACTGACGTCTGGAATCTTCTTTAGAAAAGCGTGGAGTTGAATTTCGGAGCCTGACGGTCTTTTTTTTCACCCGGACTGACGTCCGTATTCTTTCTTTGTTAAGCACAAGAGTTCTCGTTCGATGACCAAACTAAAACTGCTTCGTGGATTTTCATCATACCTGCTGCCACCAAATTATTATAGCTGTAACGTTTCCGAGCTTTTATGGAAAAATAGCAAGACAGGATTGTCTTTTTAAATTTATTTAAAACTCAACAACAAATTCATTCGTGATTAAATAATGGATAAATAGCGTAAACCGTTACATTGCTATATCTTACAGAAGGGAAAAAACGAGTTTCCCACAGAGTCCTCGGACTACATGTCTATCCAACTCCACTGCTTCGTCTCTTCTCACAAAAGAACAGCGAACAGCCGTGAACAAGTCGGCATCATAAAAGCATTAGGGGATAAAGACCCATTAGCCTTCAGGACATTCTTCCTGGCCGAATCGCTTACATCCTGGCTCTAAAAATGAGTTTCTTAAAGTTAGTCCAAAACAGGAAGTCTCTAATAATATCCAGCTGGTTATTTTCCTAATGATTCATTTGCTGTTACAGTTTGTCACAGCACATAATTGATCTCAAATTAAGTCGTAACTTACATCAGAGATTAATACAAACATCAGTCACTGATCAGATTCAAGAGAGCAAGATCCTTTACTCAAAAAATCAGTTTCCTTTGATGCCTGCCCACATGAAACAGTGGGTTTCATTTATTGATAAGAATATATCTTCTGGATCTCACATTAGTGAGCCACCCCACATTCGTATAAGAGTCCTACTTAATTCTGAAATGGGTTCTTGGCGATCATTGATAGAACGACAACCGGAAACAAGGTGTTATTATAGGCAAATATGAGTGAAACAGGGAATTTTCATGAAAATAAGGCAGTTTTGTAGCGTCATTCTGAATGCATGTATAGCTATTTCAGTATCTTGATGTTATAAATTGTGTTATTGCTTATCAAAATGGCATCTTTTATTTTTATGAATATTTTTATAAATTCTTAATTGAAGCAATTGATCCATATCTTTCTATATTTTATGTAAAAATACTACCTTGTAGAAAGATAGCCTACAAGCGAGATTTCCTTTCCTTGGAGTAACTAAAGCAACAACATACTCTGCTTATAATACACTTGACAAACTTATTAACAGCATGGTATTTTATTTGTAAGCCCGTAGTTAACTTGATCGTAGCACGGATTAGGGTAGCTGATTTTCTCTATTGATTAGTTGCTCATTTAAATCAGGTCATCCTTCTCCAGTATTCCAGTATTCGAAAGACGGACCTTCCATCTGCCATCTGAACGTAGTAGATGAATGCGATAGTTCTCATAATCCTTTCAAAGTTTTGAAATAAAATGACAGAGATAAACAGATATTACATTTTCACGAGAAGATCCAAAACTTTGCAGGTGTTACTTTCATTTTCATCCGTAAAGATCATAACAATATCTCATCTAACATTGGTACATGGCAGTGAATTTATTTAAAGCCGTGAATGATAATCTTCTTTAATGCTTCTCAAGGACAAAAAAAAGGATTTTCCTCCTGGGTATACACGTTGCAAACTAAGCATTCTGCGAGTAAAATATGCGCTAATTTATATAATGTAATCTGTTTTCTAATTCTCATCTACCGTATTCATAAATATAATATTGAAAATATCTTAACACTTTTGATTATATTTTTTGATTTTCTATATTATTATTATATTTATTTTTATCACTTTTTTTTGTATTTAATCCAGTTTCTAGCCACATATCCTGAATTTATTTGTTGCATAGAATAGTAGACCTTTTAATTCTGAACGCAGTAGCTTTGGAATTTCAAAAATATTCCAGTTAGAAGGCGAGATATAGGCAATTTCGTTCCTAATAGGGCTTGGAGATAATTTTTGTTGCCAAGTTGATGAATTTCTGAAAAATTCGCGAAAACAAGTTTTCGAAACACTGCAGGTGATTTTTCCAGAAGTTCCTAGTTACAGGTATAAATGTCAGAGAGCTAGATCAATTGTGAATCATCTGTCAGACAGCGGTTAGCTGAACTACAAGTTAGAGCTTAACTGAGAGTGATTTTAGAAACTCTACGATTTATTCGGAGTGCTAAGGAGGAACTGCTAAATATCCGTGCTTTGAGCTACTTCCAGCTATTATTGCGTTGTGTATGCTATTTATTTTACTGATTTTCCTAACAAATTATTCATTCCTTTCTGCTCATCTGGATTTATTATTAAAGAAACATGAATGCAACAATATTGAAAATGTGGTCTTCATGGAGCATTCCCTGAATTATGATCTTTTCCATGCAAAAATGTGTGCGTGATCCTGAAATAATTAACAAAGCAATGTGTACAAACGAAAATAATAAGTATAAGAACTTAAATTTATGTTGGTGGAAAAAAAAGAACTTTAGCACAAACTAAACTAAGGATTTATTCAAATGATTATGACAAAAGATTGAATTAGGAACAAGTGAGCCGTGTATGTCTGTTTTCGGAATAAGATTACGCTTCAAGAATCGATTGTAAACCGTTATGGCCCAAAAATGAAATACGTTTTTTTAGCCAAACGCGGGACTTTTTATATATATCTTATAAAAATGCAACAGACGATATAATGTAAGAATTGAAATTAAATCGCTTGTCGAACAAATCAGTATTCTCTGTTTGCTCCGTAGTCTAAGCCTAGAGTCTAGATTCAAAATTGGGCAAAAGCATTTTCAGTGTCTGATCAGTTCCCAGAATTCTGGATTTGTCAAACCTCAGCTTATTCCGGCTGTTGGCCCTAGAATTCTTGTCATGTGTTAAATGTTTTTCGCTTGGCAACCTTTCGGATGCCTTGGGTACCTTTCAGCGAAAAATGTCGGCTGAGTATTTTAACAACACACTTTGATGTCTGCAGTTTCTTTCCCTTTAATTCCCACTTGCCCGAACACACAGTAGTCAAGAAATAAAAAATAAATAAATAAATAAAATAAAAAGTCTGAAAGGTTTCATATTTTAACGGTCGCCCAAAAGGATTTGTTAAGGTTTTTTACGTTTTTGCTCAGCTCCCAGTCTACCAGTTAGAAGACTAATACCAGATTGCCATTACACTCACTTTTACTAAGCCTTTTCTTTTCTTTCTTTCTTTTTTTTTTTTTAAAGGAAAGATTTTTTTTTAGTTTTATTACAGCATATTGTTTTTTTTAGGATTCTCAATACAGCACTAAGTGTTGGCATACATTTTTCTGTTTTTTTTTCATCCTTTTCTCAGATCATCATATCAGTGTTAAGTTTTCCTACTAAGATCGTTTTATAAAACATTTATTGTTGTCCTTTTATTGTTAATAGTTGTTTGTTTGTTTACTTTATTTATTAAATATTACGTTCTTGGTGCTTACGCAACATAAAATTCGATTCAACAACAAAATCACGAAATATTTAAAAACAGCATATCTTTAAAAACAGCATATCACAGTATCGCGCGCTGAAGATAAAAATGTTTCTGTAGAGTGTTGCCACTGCTTCTTTTGAAATCGTTGAGTTTTTAATCAAAAATCGTTCAAGTTTTACAAAATAGGAAATTGATAATAAAACAAATTCAAAATTCGTGCTTCCATGTGCCCTTGTTGGAGTGGAGGACTACGTTATTATGGTTCTAGGTATCATTGTTTTTTTTACAGTGCGAGAAACATGCATACATTCATGCAGATTTCTTTATTTAATTTCTTTAAATATAATACAGGGCAGTAGCATTTGGTGGCAACAATTTGAAAAGTGATGCGCCTTTTATAGTGATTCAACGCAACATGGCGTTTCGAGATTAATATCCCATTCGGAACCACCGTCCCTTTTGGGCTAAATAATAATAATAGTAATAATAATAATTAATTATTTTCAGGTTACAATTTAGCTTAGAAACGATTGAAATGTAGACTTTCCTAGGAAGCAAATTCTTAAATTTTTGCTCTAACAGTCTGCTACAGCTTCATATGCGAAATATGAGAATTTCAACAACAGATCTGTGACATCTTTTTCACGATTATTCGTGAAAAATAAATTGCTATTTGGCTTCTACAAGGCAAAGATAGCATGCCTTTTTCATATAAAAAAATCCATGATTCAGTCTCTGATCTGAAATTAGATATAATATCGGAAAAAGAAAAGTCTAAAGAAAATTGAATCTCTGTGGGACTGGTCAAACTTCCAGAGACATTGAATTTAATAGAAATTTATCTTGGTCTAAATAAAAATGAGATTATCTCGACGTATGTTCTTGAGGTATTAGAGTTGGTTTCAGTTATAGCTTGCCCGTCTGTTTGCGATGAAATCCCGGATTCGAATCCAAACTGAAGACGAGCCTTCAGCAGTAATAATCACATTTTTTATTACTAGTGTATATGTAAATTAAATATTTTTTAGTAGTTGGTTGGTACTGATGGTCATTTTGCTGTTTTGTGTGCGGAATGTTGTCCGGGAGGCATCATATGTAGCAAATCGTTATCGGGCCTCCTCGAGTAGGATGCGTAACTACAGCTTTCGGCGCCCGGTGCGGTCCTTGAGTTTGCCTCGTGGGCGATCCCTGAATTTGCTGCCCCTCTTGATATAAAACAAGACAAAATGATATATAGGGGAATAAATTAAAAATCTGCCTGTATTTTTGAAGAAAAAATTTAATTCCAGTATTTCAAAATTATATTATTATTATATGCTTTTAGTCCGCAAAACCATCAGCGATATGTCAGAGATCTAATTGATTGCTCCAGCTGCTGTTATGCAATGTATAGACAGATTTTTTTAAATGCAAAAACATACACTTGTGGTTCTAAAAAATCATCTTTTAAGGTTTTTATTTAAAAACTCTTCTGACGATAGCAACACTTACACAAAACTTGATGAAATTTTGCTATTGCATTATTTGAAACTTTTTTTCTGGCGACTGTAATTACTTAGTTCTGTTTTACTTTGTTTGTAGTAACTTTGGTCTGGAGATTGTATTACTAACAAACTGCAAAAATTATTAAAGGAGTGCCCTCATTTTTTCTAGCAATTACAGAAGAAAACTCCGAAATATTGGAGGAAGAAATTCTTCCTTATTAATGTCTCTATGATAATAATTTTGTTTGATATTCGTGATTTTCAAACCAGAATTTCAATAAAAAAATGTATAACAAGAGTATGCAATTGTTGAAATCTCGTGGTGATTTCTTTGAATGCTTTGCCTAGAGTAAAAACTATTGTACTTCTTAATTTAATTCCGTATAGCAATTCTGAATATCATTATTATTTACCTGCCTCGACGATCCACATGAATCATTCCTATAAAATTATGTGACAAATGAAAAATGCTGCCTCAAAAAATGTGACGCCGGGGGCGGACTGCCGCCTCAGCTCTTCTCTAACTACGGCACTGCCAGCGAGAGGAAGACTCAGATAAATTTAATGTTTTACTCAGGATTCATACCATTAAAAGTATCTCCAACATCATAATAATCGAGTGGCTTTTTGGGAAATATAACTGTTTTTTCTTGAAGGTCCGATCCTGTAACCAGACTAAACTATTGCAAGCAGATTCATTTTTTAGTTAATTAATTTCAGGAAAGCTCTCGAAAGCCATCTATCGAAGTGAGGAGGTAATTTCACAAAGGAACGTAGAAAGGTAACCAGCTCATGTTTATGCTCATATACGTGGTAAAAAGCATAGAATATCCATGGAAACAATTCAAATTCTACAGTTTCAAATCACTTGTCAATATTTTTTAACAATAACTGCTTTCTGATCGATATAATTAGTTCTTTGCCGATCTATGATTCCAAAATCTTTTATGTCTGCTTCTTAACTCTAGTCTCATTTAACTGGAAATTTGGTATTCGCTCTTCGCTGTAAACCCTGCGTCAGTTGATCAGCCCCTCGAATCCTTCTCAGTTGTCGGCATGAGTGAACGATTTATTTCCGGAGTTGTTGTTTTTATTCTAATTTCTTTTTTCTAACGCTCTCACATTATCATACTAATTACTTGCCAGCTTGGCCAGGGATTAATCCCCCCTGGGAAGAAGAGGCTCTGAAATGAAATACTTTATTAATAACCACAAACTTGGTGGCGCGACGATTGTTTTGGACTTCTTCCCTTCGCCACCCCCTGCCGCTTTTTGTTTCTTCCCCTTCGTCCTTAAGGTGCGAAGGTTTTTGCTCCGCTAAACTTTTCACACCTTCATGGACTCAGAGGGCGGGAGGGGGCCCAAGTCAAGACAGATTGGCTTCCCCTGCGAAACCGAGAATCCATCTGTCACGTGACCATTCGGCCGACAGTTAATTTTTTCTTCTTCACTCCCCAACCTACAGGCTTCAGAAGCGCATGCTCGAAGTGGTTCTTACTGTTATTATTTCTGGGGTATTTTTCCCCTCTTTTTACTGCGGTTGCCGAAGGCTGTGAAGAGATATTGCTCCGATGATAATTGTTTAAATACGTTTTAAAAGCAAATGTTATGCTGACTTTGCTGCGGTTATATTTAACATTTGCAATACATACAAAATGTCTGCTTTCGTTATATTTCCCGATCACATTTCTTCTGTGTCAAATGTACACAAGTAGTGCAAAAGTATTCTAGGGATTTATTAATTGGCATTCGAGTCACCAAGTTTGGTTTTGGACACAACGTAATATTAATAGGCGTCCTACGAAGCTCAAATATGTGCTTCTTTTTTTTATCCTATGAAGATAAAACTTTCGCACCTGAACTGCCCTTAGAAACATTTCTTCCCCCCTTCACCAGCTGTCAAGATCCTACTTAAACCGCCTACTCATCTCCCTACCCAGGAGAAAAAGTTCTTTTGTGTTCCTCTGTCTCTTACTTGAAAATTAACAAAGACGATTCCCTAAAAGCACGCTTTTAAATGAAAAGTAATTCAATTGCAATACCAGCTGAAAGGAGCAGGAAAAGCACTCCTATATCCTGTCTTTGTAAGAGAACCTATCTTTGTACGATCTTGATATATGGAGAGATAGTGACCAATTAAGACATCATTCACCTTTTTTCATTATTTCTCCGTTACTGGGGGGAACTGGAAAACACGAAATGACAGAGGGTCTCTCGGAGTAACGATTTAGGCCAATTTAATCCCGAAGAGTGTGCGACGTTGCTAACGTCTGACGACAATTTTCAAATCGACGAGTCTCTGTGTGTGTGGGGGGGGGGAGGGGGACAGTGAAGTGATTGTTTTCGGTGACACATTCAGTTATTGTGAATTTCTTTTTGCGAGAGATTAAGTTTCTGTAAGAGATGTAATACACTTTTATAGTTAGTTTCTGACCATCTCCACTGGTTCCATTGAATCGCAAAATGCTAGTTATGTGATTCTACAGTTCTCATAATTCAGCTGTGCAATGATAAAAAATGCTGTAAAGGAATAAATTAATACCTTATCAGCTCAAATATAAGATGGCTTTTCATATACTGTGAAGCTACATATCTGAAGATGAACTGTAAGATAATTTTACACGTATAAACTTGATATATTCAAGGTGTGATTAGAGGTGAAGCAACCACGTGCTCAAGACGTAAGATGCCTAGCCATCCAATACAGCAGAAGAACGCCACTATGTTGTAACTTAGGGTCAAAGTCCGTACAGACGAGCAAGTGCTGCTTACTCATAATGTCTGTTTTGCAAATAAGGCACTGGCTATTATTCAATATGCTTATTCTGCTGAGATGTTTGGCTAAGCAGTCATGCCCTGTACTTAGTCTGAAATTAGACACAGCCTTTCTACATGGCCTGCGATTGAACTCATTCCAATAATTCCTGATATTCTCCCAGGGTTTAGCCTTCGACCGATAGTTCTGTGTTGTAGGATGAGATAAGATTCTCTCGAATACTTCCTGTGAGTGAATCCAAAGGAATTAAACTGTTCAATAAATAACTCCGTATCCCTCTTTGTCGAGAGATCTGCTTTTTCATTATCATCAATATCTGCGTGGGATGGTATCCACTGAAATTCTACAGTTTTACCTTTTCTATTTATTTCCTGATATCTCGTTTTATTTTTGTCACAAGAGAAGTCTCAGAGTGGTGTTGAAGAGCTGTTCTTTCTACGGCTGACTTAGAATCAACAAGGATTTAGGGCCTTTGTAAAAAACCCAATTCCATTAGATTGAGACAGAGCCAAAAAGACTGCATGAACTTCTGCATCTAAATTTGAAAAATGTTCACCCACTGGGGCATACATTGAAAACAGTTTACAATATTTACAGTATACACCTGCACCAGCAGCATTATTCATTCAAGAGCCATCTGCAAATACACGTATCTATTCTGGTTCAGGATAGTTATTGTCCAATAGTGACAAGACATTTGTTTTTAGAATAATATCTAGTGTGTCTTTTTTTCTATTTTCATCCAGTTTTAAATTATAGAGTATTTCATAAAACTCCAATGGGTCTACAAGTATATTCGTATATTCAACAGAAATGTTGGGGTTTAATTCATCCAAAAGGCCTTCACAAATCCGGACTGAAGAAATCTGAGTTCTGAAGATGCCCGCTTGTCGTCTAATCACTGAAAATTTTTAAGATTTTAATTATGGAATTATTGGGAATGTCTTATTTGTTTGGTATTGTAAATATTTGCATTTTAGTAATTTTTTTTTAAATTTTGGTGATTTAATTTTGATTGAATGTTTTGTTTTTGGCGTGTGGCCTGTGGTAAACGGATTAATTTCCGAATAAAGCCATAAGAAACAACAGCATGTTCAAGGTGATTTGAGAAAAAGTTAAATAAATAATTTAAATGCTGTATTACGGTAAAAGGATGTAGATATGTTTTCTTTTAATGTAAATTTGATACAAATAATGGATTATCTCAATAAATTTTTTAGACACTGAACTGTGTATATTCGAAAGAGCATTTCAATGAAGGAAAAAATCGTCTTACGTATTTAAAAAAATAAAATACACAAAAAATAAAAGAAAAAGCAGTAAGTAAATAAAATTTTAAACATTAAATGTTAACCCTTTTTTCGTTCCCTTCACCCATTAATTTTTAGAATTGTATACTTTAGTTTTTTTTTCACAGAAGCTCATATCCGTACGTATTATTTCTGGTCAATATTGTTCGTAAAGGAATGTTAGAAGAAAGCTTCTTGAAAGGCCTTAATATTGACGCTGATAATTTAGACAGTTTTCACCTTACATCTAGTATCAAAGCTACTAGATGAAATGTGAAAACTGTCCAGATTATAATGTCCTATTGTAGCATCACATTTTCAAATGCTGAGAAACGGGGATTGTTTAGACGAGAATGTAGATATTTGGTCCTTTTATCGCTATGGAGAAGTTTCTTTAGTTGACGTAAGCAGTTTTATTATTTTGTTTCTTTCTGATTGATTACAAGTGGCAGAATTAATTTATTCGGGTGGGATGTTCTTGATTTTTTTATCAGTATGTCATGCTACAGTGCTAACATTCTTCGCAGCAATGTTTTTTCACGTTACTCTAAATCTGAACTTCAAGCACCACGTAAAGTCGTTTATTTCTGAATTATTTAGTTAGGTTAAATTTTATTGAATTTAACAGAAGCCCAGCAATGTCTAAGTGATTAAAGTTACAGAACAATTCGCTTTGGTTTTTGCTTCGGTTTCTACCCCCAATGGCTGAAAGAGTTGATTGCATGGAGTTTTAGTAATGTAACGTAAATCGGGCCGGTTTCTCTTAGAAAGTGAATCCTTCCCAAAGAAAGCGAATGTTATTCCCTTTTAAAGAGCTATGGACTTTTCGTAATTAAAAAAAGAAAAAAGAAAGAAAGAAATGGAAAAAAAAACTGAAAGAAAATTTTTAAAAAATTCTATCCATGTCTCCATTTTAAATGTAATGTCGATAATGAAGTCGTCTGACCGTCACTAAATATTTTAAATAATAGAATTCTGTCAACTATACAACAATCGCCTTGGACGAGTGTTCGCCTTAGACTCGTGTCCGCTTAAGTTTCTAGTGTCCCATGAGCAGTCGAATGAATAAGTTCGTCGAATACCGGTGTTTCGACCCGATTTAAGATCCCGGCAAACTCGATGGATGCGCCAGCATTTTCGTGGTTCTGGGGTCGAATCACACTAATTTCTTTTAATTTTTCAAAAATTTTAATATTCATTTTCTCCTTAAAAATTTGAAGTTATGTTGACTTTCTCTTTTATTTTTTCTTAACGCCTATTATGTATTTTTCCCCTGATTTTGTTTACTGTTTAATATTTAATAAATTTTAAAAAGAAAAACAAAAGAGCACTATAAATGGAAGTACTGAAGCGACATTTAAGTCGATATATAAAAAGTATAATAAATTATTTTAGACTGAAGTTCTTAACTTATAGACAGACACGGGCCAGTTTCTTGCACGACAAGGGTACCCGCAATATGAACCGCTAAACATAGCTAGAAGGATAAAAAATGAAAAAACGTACGTCAGGGAAAACTCGAATCTGTTGGCATATTTACCTTTAGGCGATATTCAACTCTGCGGTACAATTAAGTCTTCCACATTTGCCAAGTCGCCTCTTAGGGGGACTTGATTTCGGAAGCTATTATTTTCCAATGAGAGCTGGCGCGCGCCTTATGCCAGCTTGTGGCCCGCGGGCTTTTCCGATCACGGGCCACGCCTTGGGACCTGGGTGGTCTTCGTCGCTGTCTAATAGGTTGCCCCGCCTTTTTTCTACGCCGCAGTTCAATCCTTTGCGTCCTGATGCTCATACGATGTCAAATCATATTCATTTTGTGTATTTCATTTTTCATCCTTAACCTTTACTCATTTAGGAAAGCTGACAGGATAGATGTTGCCTAAGTATAAGCAATAAATAATTCCAAATAATGGAATATGTTGGCAAGTTATCTTGATATGATTTTAAAAGACCAATATATTAAAGACCAATATATTAAGAGTTCAAGGTTAAGTTTACATTACTTTAATCCTACTTTTAACCCCTTATCTTAATAGTAATATAGTAATATGATCTTAAACATATAGAAAATTATAATCTTTGTTCTCGATTTACTCATATAACGATGTTACTTACTTTTAAATCAAGCTGTATGTGGTCAAATTACTGTCTTAGTCAGGACCGGTGCTTCTTGTGCGGCTGCACTGGGGACAAAGTGTCTAGCGTTGGCCCTGGTTTTAATTGCGTTTAGAAATTGCGACGTATAGAATTGTTAAAACATATTCTAGGTGCTAAAGAGCATTCTGAGCATTTCTTAAAATTATTTGTAGCATTACTATAATGTGTAACATTTTGTATTGTTTCATAGTGTTCTATATTTTACCATAAGTTTGGTTTCAGTGGATCTTTTTTTTTTCGTCTCCAGTAGCCGAAATTTTGCACACTTAACAGCTGGACTGTTTATATGCAATTAACTTTTGTTTCTGCATGATCAGCAGTCATCCAGTGGCAGATTAAAGAAATGGTAGGCTCACCACACTTGATCGCTCTGGGACTACTCATCTAAAACCAAGGTATGAGTCATAATTTAAAAATTAATGCTTTAGGGGCTTCTTGGAAGAATGTGCCTCTCCCAATCGCGACTTACGCAACCTCATAATTCCCCTCTGCAATGATCCACTGTAAACATTAGTTTATGTTCAATAATGTTTTTTGATCTGCCATTCCCAGCCCTGGGATAGATTTGGTAGCTGGGTGAATTATTTCCATTATAAATAATGAACTGAATGCTTCTAGTGGGTCAACTGTCTAGCTTGTCACATACTACTACTACTTAAACTCAAGAACTTAGTACTTTCTTCTACTAGTAAATGCTATGTTGAATGCTTTGATATAGCAATTGTCTGTCCAGTTAAATGCTACTGCAGCACGATTGCTTCTACTGTTAACACTAAGGTAAATGCCGCCCAACCGGTATAGTGGTTAGCGTCGCTGACTGCCGTGCCGAAGGTTCGAATCCCGGAGAAGGCATGGATGTTTGTAAATGTATAGCGTCGGTGCGGCACTTTAAATATGCGGCGAGCCGAAAATCCTCTCATGTGGTTTGGCGGAAGGGGAGCGATGTGGGAGATCCTCGGACCCGTCCCCTCGGGGTGCTGTCCATCAAAATTGGGAGGCGGAACTGAGCCAAATCGTACTGTCACCTGTTAGGTGCTCAAGGCTGTGGCAAACGACAGGCGTAATCTAGGGCTCCTTGACACGAGATGTCTCGTGGGCTTGGGCTGACTCTGTCAGACAAGTGAGCATGAGCAACAACAACACTAAGGTAAATGCTTCGAATGGGACAACTGTGAGTTCAGTGATATACAACAGGGTGAGGTAGAGGTATGATTACAGATTTAACCGTATCGAGTGATGACACTATTATGGCTACGGAAAATGAAATAAGGCTATTGAGAAGTCAAGTTTTCAAACTGAAGAACAATGGACAGCGATATCAACCAAACTCAATTCGTTGTCTAAAACTGCTCGCCAATACAAATGCTGCCACAAATCTTACCGATGTTATTGCATCCGTGCTACTAAGATTTCCGCCCCCTTATATATATAGTTGTAAGCAGCTGTGTACTTCACTTTTACATAACTGGCAGCAAACATGTCGCATTAAAACCGTATATCTCCATTTTAAAGGATTAAAATCTTCATTCTCATGGATAAGTGGTCGTTTATCATGGGTAAACAGCACCCATAACTAGATTTATAGTCAGCGCTATAAGACTATTAACTGCGTAGTTTGAAAAAAAAAAAAGGTAGTTTGAAAAAAAAAAGGTATGGGAAATTTCAATACGTAGTTGTACGTGCTTCAACTGTAATTTACTGCTGCACCTTATGAGTTATCTTGACTAATGTTATAAGTTGCGGCATGTGATTGTTATTGAAAGGAAAAATAAAGTTGCAATATAAATATACCGTTTGCCATTTCTCAGCATATTATATTTACTTAAAAACGTATAGCCATATTTCCGATTCATTCTTTATTATGCTTACTGCAACTACCATGCAGTTGGATTACTTCGACAAACGCTAAGCCGAACGCTTCGAGTGGGGTAACTAATTACAAATGGCATAGAACTTATTTCTCCTAAAATAATGTTATTAATACTATTATTATAATAATAATATTATAAATACTATTATTACTATGTACATATTGAATTTCATATGTAGTTTTTTATTGCGGGAGGTAAAAAATGAAATAGATTGCTAATGTCAGTGCATCTTTAAAATCGATATTTTCATTTAATTTTGAGTATTGAATCGATGAATAGGTAACATAAATTTGCACAATATTGTTAAAAAAGTGCCGAATGCCTTTCGATGAAAAAATTTCTAGGTTTAGACTCGTTTCTTTTCTAATCCATAGGCAAATGTACTTAGCACGTCAAAGATGAAAGCGCAGGTTAGTAGAATAATTTTGGACTTAAGAAGATAACCTGTTTTAAATGGCTTTGAAATACAGTGAAGTATTTTTATGTAACTAACGCCAATCTAATGCTGGCTTGAATTATATCTTGCTCTAAAACTGAGGAAATTTTTGTCTTGTTTCAAAATTGATGATGATACTATTGTAACGCAAAATATTTACTTCGCCGTTGAAGAACTCAAATTGTACACTTTATTTTTATAATGTTTTGCTCTTTCTAGCTTTCTTCTTTTGTTTTTGACGTTCCTTAGTTTACGAAAAGACCACACTCTTTAAATAATTTGCATACTCCTGTTTATAAAGTCATTTTAGGAATCACTAAAAAAATTATACATCGAATATGTTTTTTATTACAGCTATACAAATCAATGTTCTACATGTTAATCTTTTCCCTGCTAATTTCGTTCATCATGTTACTTAAATAACATGATTATAAGCGTTATAAAAGTTTACAGCTTGAAAGAACTCACGAATAAATTTTATTTTTATACATACTATATTGGTCAGGCGCCCCTGCCAGCCTTATGCAGAATAAGTGTTCGGAGGGGGAGGGAAGCTGTGCCACATTGTAGTGATAATGGCACTTACTCACAAATCGAAAAGCAGACAAGAAATATTCATTGCTGCTGGATTGCATACAAGAAACATTCATTGCTGCTGGATGGGTAATAGTAGTTTGTATAATGTTAGTTGTGCACAAAAACCACATCTTCGTTATCATCTTTTGATGACTGGGAACAATGACTTGGTTATGAATTTGCTTTACAACATTTTTCTCTACTAGAACTGCACAAACGTAGACTTTTAACAAAATATTTATACTATATACGCTTAACGTGTAAGGAATAATAAATACCTTAAGGAGTCACGCACGTTTAAAATGTCAAAACATCCCCAAATCCTTATAGATACGTTCTTCCATTTTACAGATATGTTCAAAACTGCTTTATTTTGCGTAGTCATCCACCCTGCATCTTTTAGTTTCGCTGTTAATACATCTCCACGTAATTACTTTAGAATCTGTATTAACCCGAAGCTGCTGATACCGAGAGGTTGCGGATGATATGCTTTTAGATGTTTCAACAAGGGTGAAATTCATGGTGTCACTTGTTGTCCGTAACTCATTACAACTGTTAGAGAATTTCATATTCCTGCAGGGATGATACGCGCAAATACCATTTGAGCGGAACTGCCGTGTGCGTAAGTGACCGTTTTAATACCGTAAGGCCAAATACAAAACGGCTTCATATTTTGACCTATGTTTTGAAAATGTTTCACAATGAAAAGAAATATAAAATTCGTATTTATGAAATATTCGAATGAGAGGAAATCATGTAGCAAACACTCTTTGGGGAATAAGATTGCTTGTTATGCTGGAGGTTTTTCGACAAAAGTTATATACATGATTTAAAAAAGGCTAAATCGGTGTTATAAGAGAGATAAATATGTGCTATCATGCTTTAAGTGAAAACAGTTATTTTTGGCATAAAAAAAATTGAGGGATATTTTATAAAATATCTTAGTATAATTTTTAAATATTAAGCTTCGCATAAAAGGAAATTATTGTTTTAGAACGAACGTTTTGAGGGAAAGATAGCGTCTTATATATTGCAAATATAGAATAATAGAAATGGCATATTTAGGACCAATTCAGACTTCTGGTTATTTGAAGAAATAAAACCCCCAGTTTTACTTTGCTCTGCTTTTGCGCAATAATTGCAAGATCTGTAAAACTCAATTGAAGCAATAGGGTTTCTTAAGATCAGAGGAAGAGCATTATTAAGATATCAGACTGTTACGTGAATGATTCTGATGAAAGGTAGTTCTCGTTATACAGCGATAATGAAATGGGCCTAATTACCCGATTTCCAATTCCTCGGCATTGCGAAGCCCGATGACTTTGTGGCGTGCCAATGGCTGCATAGAAAGAAAGAAATTTCTCGAAATTAGGAAACATAACGGTCTCTGTACAGTTATCGTTTAGACCTAAAATATAGCTCGGGGAAAAGGGGGAGAGGAAGGAAGACTTCCTCCTCTCAGGCAGTAAAAGCCAATTTCATTTCAACCCCACGCAAGGATGACTGTGGAATACGCCGGGGCTGAAACTAATTTCACTCCGTCTTGATCTGTTTTTGCAGAATGCGGTGATTTTTGCCCCTGCTTATTGGCGAAATTTCTCTCTTCCTGCAAGATTCCGTGTAAAGTGTAACTCAAAGTATGATGGCAACAATCACTCGCGGAATGGGTTCTTTTCTTTATAATATGCAAAACTTTTTAGGGAAAAAAAGTTCAATATGGCCGCCACTGCCACCACCGCCTCACAATGCATCCGCACGCGACAGCCATAAAGGCTAGGCAAATGAGATCTGCAGTCTGCCAGGGCGAAGAGATTCGTTTGAGCAATTGGTGAATGAAATTCCTCAAGAATTTAGTTCTTTTTGCCTATTTTATTTCCAATGAGAATGGTGCAGAGGCGGTAAATAGGCGCCCCTATTTCCACAACAAATAAAATGAACGGAAAGAGCCAATGTTACTACACCTAAACATTTAAATTCGTCACGAAACTCGTCGGCAAGCTTCGCTAGTTAAATTTCACCTCCAGAGAAATTTTCCTGTCGAGTTCGTGCGCTAGGTAATCGCGCCGCAAATTCTGGATAAAATACCCTATTTTGCGGGTCAGGCTTAGAATGTTTCAGCTCTTCCCCCCTCCCCTAACTTTTTGATACAAAGATCATTTATCTTTGGGGCTCGTATTGCGTTAGACATCTTCATTACCAAGAAACACTAGAAACTTGGAGGACTGAAGTGGATGGAAAAAATTCGGTTGCATAAAGAAGCTAGTGGAAAGCCTTTTTTTGTTTATTGCACCGAAGGGAGAACCTTTTACTTTTGATTAAAAAATGCTTCCGCATAAACGATTTAATGGCGTGATTTCTTGATTTGCTTTTTACCCTTTTGTGGCTTTTCCCTTCATTTTGGCCGCTGATTAAAGTATTTTGAAATAAGAAAACTCACCTTTTAAAATATTGTTCCATCACGATATGGCTTTTATGTGTTATTTCGCTACTGCTTGGCAGATACATTACACCAGATTGAACCGTTCCGAGGCGATAATTATTTTAAACCTACGATTATTCGTATTAAATGCATTATATTAAAAAGTAATTACCATTTTCTATTCTCAAACCGTGGGGGAAAATGTTTCCTCCGTTGGTCTGAAAACATCAAGAAAATTTCGTGCAGGAATAAAATGAAGCTGTAAATCAAAAGATAAAAATATTAAACATCTAGTTTACAAAATCGCTCAGATGTTTATCCGAATAAATACCCTAACAGATGGGGACATTTTAGCTAACGCCGCTTTAGATTTGCAACGTCATATTCAAGCTACTCTCTTTATTTTTCTTATAGCTACTGTAATGTTTTAACATTTTATATCTTTTGAGTTGTATTTGTCCATAATTGAATTATACCTAAGTTACGATTTCATCTGCACTTCTGCTTGGGCTTTAATGTCTGATATTTTGTGTTACAATTTGTAAAAACTTAGGGAAATATAAGTTTGATGTTTTAAGGTCTAGTTATTTTTTACATTTCTGTATCACAAACAAGAAACTGCATTAGAGATTTTCCTTTGATATTACTTTAGAAATTTTTCTTGTAGAATATTGTCAGCTATTTTTTCTTTCTTCGAATCGTCAAAATTTTGTGTTTTCTTAAGCTTCGAATACGGTTTATTATTTTGTTTAAGCGAGTTTAAAATTCTTCGGAGTTTTCAAAGAGAGATATGCAAAAAATACAGTAACGGCATTTGCAGAACTCATTTATTTGTCTACCCATACATATAAGAAACATCGGCGATAACGTATAAACTACTATTAGAGTGAAATAAAGTTTCGATAATTTACTCAAATGTAATGAAACTTGTTTATACCCACCAGAAAGAGTTTTCTGAAAATTGAGTTAGTATAAACTTTAAAACTTTTTCCCGTAAAGAATAAAAGTGATCCCGTAGAGAAAGTTAATTTTGAAAGTTTGCATCTTGGGTTCCCAGAATGAGTTTGAATTGCTTAATAAATAAATATATAATAATGAATAAAAGTAAATAAATTATAATATTGTATAAAAAATTTCCCGTTTGACAATTTTCATCTTCATTTGATTCTCAGAATTCATAAACTTCCCTTCACTGATATGACAGTTAGAAGAGTGCAATACAAATTCTGAGCAAATCGTTGGTAAATCTTGGACATTTATGATCATAATGCTTACTCAGAGAGCCTATCAGCAGCCAAAAACGGTAAAATCGCTGAGAACTGACAGTTCGGTTCGGTGTTCGAATTCCGGAAAACGGGCCGGATGCATGGGCGTTTTCGTGCTTTTCCCCATGTGTAACGTGTATACGAGCCAGTTTCTCTTAGAATGTTCTTCGCAAACGCTTCCCTCCCTTTAGGCGAGATAGCCCTCGAGTGCTTTGCCATAACGAAATAAACCAATAAGCTTATTCTGAAAAGTTGTAAAATGTATTTTAAGTTAATTAACCAGTTATTATGATTTAAGACTTTACCATAACTTTTCCTTTTCGTAATCTCAGCATAATCCAAATTAATTTTGGGTATATTTAAGCTAAGAGTTTTGAAACTTTACGTAAGAACTTCTAGAAATCGCCGCTTGCTGTTAATATTTTGCTCTAGCTGTGTTTAAAAGTTACATTCTCGCTAGCCGATGCATTAAACTCTCGCTAGCCTATGTTCTAAGCAAGCGCTGGTAAAATACCTGAGCCGGCTTGTTTTTAGTCTATTTAATGTGTAGTTGCGAAGAATATTTTAGTCTATTTAATGTGAAATTAATTTAACTATCTGTTATATTAATTTAAATATCCGCAAGTAGAGTAAATTTCGTCAGTAGCACAATGTCAGTAGTTTATACTTTTCTATTATATATAGACTAAATAAAGGTTATTTATTATTTTTAGTTGTTTATATTTCTTTAAAGTTATTTTAGCCTTCTTCCATATTTTGTTAGTTTTTTTTTAAGATGTAGCGATAACTCGTGATTTATCAAGTAAGTTCTGCAGGATTTTAACTCTAGGTGCCAGTTGCAACAGAAATCCTACAAAATTCCAGGTAAAATCTATTATTAGAGAGCTCCATCATATGATTGATAACAACAGAGATTATTTATTTAATGCTTCCTCTCCTTGAAAAATAATATATTCTTTCATATTTGTAAGGATTTTAATTTATATTTTAAAGACATAATTCTTGGTTTGCAACTGAAAAGTACAAATTATTTTCTGTTATACCACACTTCAGTTGTTACTTACGTAGTAGAAATCGGCAAAGCTTCTGAATACACTAAACTCTGGTAACCAGACCCAAAACAATTATTCAAGCAACCATACACGTAACAAGTATTCAGTTCCCAAAGTCGCCATTTTCGCATGCGTTCTTTTTTGTTGTATTCAGGTTCCAACGGCTTTTATAGAAAAATTATTATTTTTGTCTTAAACTCGATTTTAAAATTAATGCTTGTAAGATTTTCCTAGAAGGAAGTAGGATTTCTGCAGGAATACATTATTTTGTCCAAAATCACTAAAGGAACAATGCTTCGAATTCTTTCTCAAAACGATCGTTACGAAATTTCTACCCCAACAAAAACAAAAACATATTTGTAACTAGGTTTACTGATTGTCTTTGGGAATATATACAGTATATATATATGGTTGAAACGTATAACATGTTTGTAGTACGTAATATATAATTTTTTGCAATAGAAGAATTGTTCTTATTCTCTCGTAAAATTCGCCAAACTGCGTCAAGATGATTTCGATAATACGTAAGTATCCTTCAGTTTTGCACATCAACTTTAAACCTAGGGTTTATAAAATATATAAAGTCGTTCAGGGACATCTCGACACTTGGGAGATCTCGACACTTTTAAGGAAGTCCCTCAGTAGAGTGGTCTGCACCCTGGTGTTGCATATGGAAACCGCTGTATTGGAATAACCTAAGAGTGTAGTGCGTCATTGTGAATCGAAAGTGTTGTAAAGTCAGAGATTGATCAAGAAAATAAATATTAATAATCTGTCAGGTAAGTTCTTTATAATTTACAGTGCATTAAGTATAAGATTGGCTTTGATAACGATGATAAATGTGGACGATGGCTTCGATTTTTGGCGATTTCCAAATGACTGGCTAGTGAGATCAGGCATTCAGGAACATGGATGCCTACGCGAAAAGTTTTCATAGCTAGTCAGAGGGAGGTGCTGCCATCTTTCATAGAAATGTGTAACTTGAGGGAGATTTCGACAGCAGGTTATGGGGAGATCTCGACAGTCGAGTTCTCCCTGATTTGCATATTAAAGACAAGTCTGTTGATATTTCTTTACCCGATAGTTAGTGAACGAATTAATTTTGTTTTCGTTTTTATGATATTTTAGGGTTAAAAAATGCCTCGCACTTGTGAATATAAGGGAGTACTTGGCAAATGGAAGCCGGAAGATATGGCAGCTGCCATATTAGAGGTGAAAGAGAACAAAATGCCGCTTGCAACTGCGGCCAAAAGATTCGATGTCCCGAGGAACACATTAAGGGCCAGGGTACTAACAGGTGCATTATCAAACCCGCTAATTGGAAAGTCAGCAACACTAGATACTACTATGGAAAGAGAACTGGTTGAACATATATTATTGCTGGATTCCAAGGGGTTTGGCATGACCGTAAATGATATTAGGGAGTTAGTATTTAAATTTGCGGAGAAAAATAATCTAACGGGCCGGTTTAACAAAGACAAGTCCAAAACAGGATATGACTGGGTATATTCTTTCTTAGAAAGACACCCTAATTTGTCAATAGGAAAAGCACAAGACTTGTCCTATGCACGTTCCAGAGGTCTCAATAGAGACGAAGTACGAAAATATTTTGACAATTTATGGAAAACGTATGATGCGTTGAACCTATGGGAAGAACCGGCAAGAATTTTGAATGTCGATGAAACTGGACTGCAACTAATTTTTAAACCTGGCAAAGTGATTTCTTGCAAAGGCAAAAAAGATGGGAACCACGCCACGACAGGAGAAAAGGGGTCTACTGTTACTGCCATGGTTTGTAGCAGCGCAACAGGAAGTGACATCCTCCTTTATCATAATGAAAGGTGTTAGGCAAAAACCGTCTTATGCCAAAGGTTTACCAAATGAGTCAATGTTAGAGATGTCAGACTCTGAATATATGACAAGCGAAGTCTTCAACAAATTTCTTCAACATCTCAACAAACACAAACCACAAGGAAAATTTTTAGTCATTATAGACGGACACGCCTCTCACTGCAAAGATCCGGATACACTGGACAAAGCGTCAACGTTCGGAATTGAGATGCTATGCCTCCCTCCGCATAGCACTCACAAATGCCAACCCCTTGATGTTTCGTATTTCAAGAGCCTGAAACATTTTTATAATGAGGCATGCAGGAACTTGTTCACCACCATCCAGGAAAGAGGATCACCAAAGAAGACGTCGCAGAAATATTCAAGCAAGCTTGGGATAAGTCTGCTACATCAGGCAATTTTGCCAGTGGCTTTCGAAAATGTGGAATATATCCATACAATCCCGATATTTTGGAAGACAGTGTGTTTGAATATGAACTCATGTCTACTACAAATGGCACCATTCCAGTTATGGTAGAGGAAGACGATAACCTCCAGAAGTCATCATCACCATCTACTACATCAGCTTCTACATCACTTTCGGAATTATCCCCTGTACCAGTAGTACAGAACCACTCTGTACGGAATAGGAGAAAAAAAACAACAATCAGCCATTATAACATCCGCAGAATACAAGAGTCAACTGCGCAGTAAAACAGCAACACAGGGACCTAGACGTCAAGGAAGAACTCAACTCAGTACCTCGAGGGATCTCGAAGACACTGAATGTTACTGTGGCAAGTGCGATGGGTACTATTTTGATGATACTGCCGAACAGAAGTGGGTAAAATACACTCTTAGCCAAAAAAAAAAACGACGCACCACGATGCACCGAGAAGATATAAAGCAAATTGGACACAAATTGATATGCATACAGGTTTCGACGGAAAAGGCAAAATTTTACATTTTGGCTGCCAATAAATGAACGGTTGTCGCTACAGCGCATCTGATCTGCGCAACTGGCAGGATATTTAAGAGGAGAAATTACGATTCCAGGTCATAAATTCTTCACGAATTCTATTCCGTGTACTCTGGTAGACAGTAACTATGCCTCGCATACAGATGCGCGAACGATACTCGCAGATGTCAGAATTTGAGAGAGGTCGTGTAGTTGGGCTCAGAAGACGGTAGGCTTATCGGCGAATAGCTCGACATTTGAGCAGGAGCGATGCCACTATTAGACGATGTTGGCAGGAATGGGTGAACCATAGCCGCACACAACGTCAAGAAGGAAGCGGTAGGCCTAGAGAAACGACAGAACGTGAAGACCGAGCAATCGTCAGAGCGGCACTCACAGCCCCAGATGCATCATTATCATCGATTGTACGTGCAACTAGTGCTTCAGTGACCGCAAGGACCATTCATAGATGGCTCACAGAAAACGAGCTGAGGTCACGGCGCCCCTTGCACCGACTACCATTGACCTCTGTACAACGTCAAATCCGTTTGCAATGGTATCGGGCTCATTCGCACTGGAATATCACTGACTGGAGTAGAATAGTCTTCAGTGATGAGTCCCGCTTTGGACTGAGCCCCGATGACCAGCGAAGGCGAGTCTGGGGACACCCCGGTCAGTGGTGTGATACTAACCTAACTCTCTTCCGACAGACAGGTTGACAACCAGGAGTAATGGTCTGGGGTGCCGTTTCATTCCATAGTAGGACCCCTTTGGTTGTCATCCGTTGCAACCTTACAGCACAGCGGTACGTCGACGAAGTTCTAAGGCCTGTTGTGTTGCCCTTCATGTCACGCCACCATGGGCTTACATTTCAGCAAGATAATGCCCGCCCCCACACTGCACATGTTTCTACTGCTTGCCGAACATTACTTTGGCCAGCAAGGTCGCCGGATCTCTCTCCTATTGAGCACGTTTGGAGCATTATGGGCAGTGCCCTCTAACCAGCTCGGGTTGTTGACGATCTAGAGCGCCAGTTGGATAGAATTTGGCACGATATCTCTCAGGAGGACATCCGCAACCTCTATTAATCGATGCCAAGCCGAATAACTACTTGTATAAGGGCCAGAGGTGGACAAACGTGTTACTGACTTTTTCCCTTTGTGAAGCTCTATCACTTAATCACCAATTGTTCTCAAACTGTAATCATTTGTTTTCCTGTACATGTACATCAGTTCTACTGATTTTCGTCCCATTCGGACGGATAAGTCCTTCTTGGTGCGACGTTTTTTTTTTTTGGTCTAAGGGTATATATTGGAGAATGTAGTACGGGGTTCCATGAAGAGCGTGTAGGAAATGGGAATCAATACCAGTTTACATGCAACAAATGTACAGTATTGTTGCATTGTTAATATGTGTTTAGTCCGTCAATCTTGCTTTTCCATAGAGCGTTGTTCTTATTTCTTAAAAAAAAGGCCATTGTTGTGAATTGTACCTGCCGCCCCGTAGATACCTGTCGAGATCTCCCGCAGTTAAGGGAGAAGTGGACATCTGACTTTTATGTTTTTTATGGCATTTATATGACCTATGATGTTTTTCAGGTAAGACAAATTTTCATAACGTGTTACTAATACAGGAATAATTATTTTCTGTAAAAATAAATGATAAAGTCCTTAAATGTTAACCAGTTATTCATGATTTTCCCTTAAGTGTGTCGAGATGTCCCTGAATATAATACTTGAAGGCACAAAGCTTGTTTTCAATTGACTATTAGTAGTGTATAGAATGGGTATTTTGAAATCGCAGGTTAATTGATTTTCAAAATCTTGAATTCATTCTCTTGTCTAAGTGTACGTTACACTGCAGTCACAAATCTAAATTTAAAAGCAAATTTTAACATCCATATTGTAAGCATATTCGTCTTTAAATATTTTTTCTAGTTATAGAAATAAAAAAACCACTGCATGTGGCAGGCATCAGCTTTCGGATAAGAGAAAAATTTTATTATTTGTATGCAAGTACGATAAATGTTTTCCTCACTCAGATAAAGGATTTTTTTGATTATTTAAGTTACCAGTTTCTATTTTCAATTTCGGTGTCACAGCGACCAAAACTTAAAAGTATATGATAAGCATTGTTTTTGAATCCACTAGAAATATTTTTAATTATGCAGTCCTCCATTATTCTCAGTACAGAAAGTGAACTTACATCTTCTATCACTTAATAGAAAAGAAAAAAATATTTTTTTCAGAAAGCGCTGATTTTTCCCCTACCCCTCCTCCAGGTCTTTCTGAGTAAAAAAAAATAATCGCTTATGAGATTAGCAATTTTTCTTTCATAATTTTTTTTCTTTCTGTCAACTAAAATAAGACTATTTTCTCCTCCTTCTAAAATGTTTTTATAGCCATTTCAACAAGGCTTTTGAGTATTTCGATCTCCGATCCTAAAAATGTTTAGACATTCGCATTTAAATAAATTTTGAGGTAGAAATAGTGCAGCACACATGAGAAAAAAAATATTCTTCTTTTTTTGCTTTAAGCTTTCAAGCCACAACGGCAAAGCCGTGAAACAGTGATATTTCATCTCGACTTTGCTTTTCTAATAGTTAAACGGATATATGTAGTATTCGTGCTTTTTTTCTCTTTTATGGCCAGTTTTACGTTCCAGTTGTTCCAGTTTTACGGCTAGATAATATTCATCTCATTAAACTTCTCATGATTAGTGGATATGAACTAGTTGATCTCGAATATAAAAATAGTAACTGAATCATTTAAAAAAGGCAGTTACTGCCTAATCTCTCGACTTTTTTATGTGTCTGAACATTTATCGCCCCTGAATTTTTTTTTGTCCAGAGGGGCATTAGCCCAGAAGGCCTCTTAATCTCGAAACGGCATTTTGCGTCGAATCATTAAAAGCGTTCAGTCACGTTTCAAATTCTCTCCGCCAAATATTATCGCCCTGCATTATATTTAAAGAAATTAAATAATGAAGAACCTGCGTGAATGTATGTATATTTCTCACACTCTGAAAGAAACAACGTTACCTAGAATCATCAAATTTTGAATTTTGACACCTGGAAGCCCAATTTTCGAATTCGTTTTATTATTTATTTCATATTTTGTAAAACTTTAATTATTGATTAAAAAACTCAGGGATTTCAAAGCAAGCACTTTCAACACTGTACGGAATAAAACAGTTTTATTTTTAGAGTGCGAGTCTGCCTATAGGAAATTCCAAAATGGGCTGTTATTTTTAGCCCAAATGCTCTCGAAATGTGTATGTATGTGTGAATGAAAAAATGCCTCGTTGAGCGTAATATAAAATCTAAAAGCTTTCAGGTTTATTTATTTATCTATTAAGCCTGAAAGAGTCTATTAGTCTCGAAATGAGATTTTGCCGAAGTGGAAATGGAACGATTCTCTATAAAGGACAAGTCATTTTTGTAATTGTTGCCATTAAATATAATTCTCCTGTATTATTTTTTAAGAAATTAAAGTATGAATAATCTGCACTTATATAGGTATGTTCCTAGCATTGCCAGAAAATGACGATACCTAGAGCCATCAAATTTTGCATAATGTAGTCCTATACCAGAACAGCTGCTCCTGGAAGCCCGAATTTTTAATTTCGATTTTTTTATGTTTCATATTTCGTAAAACTTTAATAAATTTTTGATTAAAAAACTCAACGATCTGAAAGTGAGCAGTGGCAACACCGTACGGAATGAAAAACTTTTATCTCCAGCGCGCGAGACTGTCTTTCGGAAATTCTAAGGATATGCTGTTTTTAAATATTTTGTGCTTTTGCTGTAGAATTGAATTTTATGTGGCATAAATGCGAAGAACATTATACACTGCTGGCCACTCAAATTGCAACACCAAGAAAGACAAGAGATATCACAACAAAATTTATTTAGTAGATAACATGTTCACCAAGTATCAAATGATTAAATTTATAGACTTCTGTGACGTATGGTTCCTTCCAGAATCAGAAGCCAGAGTATCCGCCATTGTTGAAGATCACTGCTGCCACATGCCTCGGCACTCATATAAAGAGACTTTGGATGTGTTCTTGGAGTACAGCACACCAAGTAGCTTCCAAACGTTGCCAAAGTTGATGGTGTGGCAGCTTGGGATGTAATCTGGGTCAATCGTTCAGCAGCCACCGACCACATGTTCTCTATCGGCGAAAGATTCGGAGAGCGAGTCGGCCAAGGAAGCAATTCAATCTGGCGATTGACGAAGAACCCTTGGACAATGCGTGCCACGTGTGGTCGCGCATTACCCTGTTGAAATATGGCTGCGGGCCAGCCCTGAAAGTAAGGAAGGACAACTGGCTCCAACACCTCGGAGATGTAGCGCTGGCTGTTTAAAGTGCCAGCAATGCGTACTAGAGGAGTGCGAGAGTGATATCCAATACCGCCCCATGCCATAATACCCGGTACAGGATCAGTGTGGCGGTGCATAACGCACCTGTTCAGCATCCTCTCTCCACAGTGTCTCCAGACTCGAAAGCGACCATCGTGGTGTTGCAGACAGAAGCGTGACTCGTCAGTAAAGACAATTTCATTCCATTCTGCCGTCCACATGCTTCTTTCATCTCACCATTAGCGGCGGAGACGTCTGTGGTTCTGCGTCAAGGGCAGACAAAGCAATGGAAGTCTTGCGGACAGACCACTCTGTTGTAAACGGCGTCGAATGGTACGCGCAGACAATGGATGATATGTTACAGACTGATTGTGCTGTGCTGTGGTTCGTGATGTGACTGAGCGATCCGTCACTGCCATGCGCACAATGTTCCTGTCATCACGTGAAGTGATGCACTGAGGTGGATGCGATCGAACACGTCTGTCGGTCGTACCCTCCTGCATCCAACGGTCACATATCCACATCACAGTTGTTTGGTTTCGTCCAACACGACTACCGATTTCCCTGAAAGATAATACACACTCTCGGTAGGCCACTATCCTTCCTCTGTCGAACTCGGATACTTGATCAAACGATGATCGCTGTTTACTACGAGGCATAATTGAGCGTTTTTTTTTTTTTTTGAAAAAAACCACAAGAAAAACACAATTGCCGACTTGAAATCGTCGAAAATTCCAACCCTTAAATAGCGCTTTGAAGTGGCGCCACAGGCGGGCGTGATGTGCGTCTGCGCTGAAATTCTAATCATTTGCGTATCTCACATCCGCTAATGCATTTTGTAAATTTCATGTTATTTGCATGCTTCCTTCAGGGTGTCTCATTTACGGTGGCCAGCAGTGTATTTAATAAATAAAGTTAACACCCGGAACGTAAACAATAAAACAACAACAACAACAAAAAATTGCTAGCCAGTTCAGTAAAAAAATTTAACATTGAGAAAAGGCTGAATAAAACAGAAAAATGTATGCCTGCAGTTAACACTGCGTTAGGAATTCTAAACATATGCTGCTACACTACTTTTAAAATGTTTGTAATTTTTCTGTTGAGTTTTATACGGCATAAGTGCGGAGAAAAGGCTTGATAATAAAGCTAAAAAATCTGATGTGTACACCACATGACTTCCTTGTATGGAATATTAAATTATACGCAATTGTCCTGCATTTTTTTTAAACATATTGAATTAACAGCTAACGAATTTTGAGTTAAATCTACTTCGTCAATAGCGCATACACCACAACAGAATAAATGCACTTTTTAAAGTTCACTATATTTATTTACCATAGCTACACTTCGTTGTTAACACAGATGATTTCACAGACGATTCAGCGCCGCTTACCTAATGCGCATGCGCTTCTAATTAATTCAGTTCTCACTTCGCGGTAAGGTAAAAATACATAAAAATTCAAAATATTTTCATTAAAAATTGAAAGATATAGAAAAACATAAAACACCAAGTACAGTTAAAACAATTAAAAAAACAATTTTTATAATTAAAATTAGAATTTGTACGCAAAAACAAGCTAATAACTTAAATGATAATTGCAGAATTAATCAAGCATAATTTAATTCGCAATAATAAAAGAAGACGTTACTTTGTTTTTGCGAAGCTTAGTTTCTCTAGATTGGCAACAAATCCACTATTCTGTTAAGCTTTAAATGTAAACCACGGAGTATAATACGCACGGAGCATTATACTCCGTGATGTAAACAAATATGGGCACTATCATAACCAAAAATTAGGCTTAGCCGCACTTGATAAACTTTTAAATTAATGATAATTCCACAATTATTGCATGCAGGTTAACTAAAGACATAAAATCTTAACCGCCAGATAAGAACAACGTAATTCAATCACTTTTAAAGCAAAAAATGCACAATTTACAAACATGTAAGAATAAAGAAACTAAGCTCACTGAGCCGAGTAACAGAGTGAATATACATATATATATTACAAATACATATTATTACATAATATACGTATATTACAAATACATATATATATATATATATATGTATTTGGTGCGACCGATTGCAACCAAAATGCGAGGTGCACATCTACGTGTTATAGCAGCCCTATATACAAAATTTCGGCGTTGTGAGGCTAGTCGTTTTTGAGTTACGCGAGATACATACATACTTACGTACGTACGCATAGATGCTACGAAAAAATCTCTTGAGAATCCATTTTAAATCAGTTTTATAATTTTTTTGGGAAAAATGAGTCCTTTATTCTGTCCTTACGTTTAGATACTACGCAAAAACATCGTTAAATTGCATTCGATAGCGGTCAAAATGGATATTTTCGTTGACACATGAGACCCGAAATTTTTCGCGATTACAATACTTCTTTTTTACTTTGTACAAGGAAGTAAAAAGAGAAAAAGAAATGGGTTAGAAGAAGTGACAGCAATAGCTCACTGATAGAATAAAAGGGCTGCGAAAGCGGGGGTGGGGTGGGAAAGGAAGAACTTTAACAAATCCTCCTGGGCGGTCGTTAAAATTTTGTTTATTTATTTTATTTTATTTATTTATTTATTTATTTTGTATGTTGTGTGTGTGTGAAATTAGGGACTAGCTAAAGGGAAGAATTTTGAAGTAATCCGAAGACTCTGAAAGATTCAAAATACTAAAATATTACAAATAATTCAAGAAGCTTTGCATGCAGTATTGCAAATTTTACCTTCAAACTTAGCTTCAAAAATACTTTATTAATCAGCTT
Source organism: Stegodyphus mimosarum (assembly GCA_000611955.2). Taxonomy (NCBI): domain Eukaryota; kingdom Metazoa; phylum Arthropoda; class Arachnida; order Araneae; family Eresidae; genus Stegodyphus; species Stegodyphus mimosarum. Next base: position 407,977 of record KK115840.1, on the reverse strand, counting down.
TTCCCTATTATATGTCTTACACTTTTGTATGTTAAGTAAGAAAATTTTCTGATCATACTGATTCAAATTCATGTATTAGTGTCACGAAATTACAATAAATATTCGAAGAGACCAGACTATTGAGCAACATGGTGCATACTAATCGTTCCAACGCTGAGGTGTTATGCTGACTAGCTATGTCTTTCAAAGTTTTTTAATTTTCTTGGTTAAATTTCTCCTTTATATAGCGCCACAAAAATAAATACGAAACATGGATAGAGAAAAATCAGGTATAGAAAAATTTCAGAAGAAGAACGGTCAGAGTGTTTTTGACATCATACAGCCGCTTCTTTATTGTTAATCAAACATTTAACCACTGAGCTTAGAAATCATTTGACTCGTAGTAATTCATTTTTGCAAGTATAACATATGTTATTATGTATATTACAAGTTGCGTATCTCACCATGAAAAACAATTCATTTCTTGAATTAGAGATTCTTGACATTGTGAACATGCATATTATTGCCCCATGCTGTCTGTATGCTTGTTCTTTGCAAATTATAATCTGCTACCAAAATTCTAGCAATATTCAGTAGTTGCCACTCTAAGGATCTTATTAGTTACTAAATTATTGAAATACAGAGAAAAAAGTGAGTAAAATGTTTTGTGAAATATTAAAATTAAAGTAAAATGAGCGGTGCAGAATGCAGAATAATCATGTGAAAGGTCATTTTCGGAACGAGTATTGAACCTGGGCGTTCGTTTTGATTGATTTTTAAGAAGGCAAAACAAGCGACAGCTAAATACTTACAAAGGATAAAAATATTTTACAAAAATGAATAATTTTAAGTAATATTATAAAGTAATAATTTTTGTATCATTAATTTAACGTAGAATTTTCTTTCTTTTTTTAATAGAAAGCCCTTGACGTCACTGCTAGAGAGTTGGCCAACAGACAAGATGAGAGCGATAGCTCCAGGAAAAGACTCGTCGACCTCAGCAGGGACTTCAAGAAGAACACACCAGAAGTACGTAAAAACAGTCCAGAAACATACCGGTGCATACATTCCGTGACTTCAACCTGCGAATAAATATTTACTGCACCTAAATATTATTTTCAAATTAATACTAACTAAATGAATTAAGCTGGTAAAGAACATTAAAGCATAGTATATAATTTTAAAAAATTCAGTATTTGACAAAAATGCTTTTTCCCGTAATTTCCTGTGGTGCTAAATGACCGTGAACACTATTATTTCTAATAACAGTATTCATTAACCAACGGGCACGCTCAGAACGACTTGCTTTCGTGTGGGGGGGGAGAACATTCCGTATCTCTGGCATTGTGCTGATACTTTTCAGCTGCTATTAAAGTTTAATTTTGCCAGTTATTGTAATAGTTTGCTTCAGCTAATTTCAAGCGAGAACTTGTAGTAATCTATATTTGATCCTATTGTGATGCTTCGTCTACTTTTAGAGTCAATTTGCGTGGCTTGCTGACTGCAGTTTATTTAAAAGTAATCATCAACGCATTAAGTTCATGTTGAAAAACTCGTAGAAGAAATTTACTATTTATAATAATTGCTGTTCGTTCATATTATCAAATTAAAATAATGTTCATATCAGTGCAGAGTAATCAGAAGCTTTTAGGGCAAAAAGGACACGTGAGAGTTTTATTCATTATTTTAATGTTTCTTGCTTAGTTTGTTTAAATGAAATGCTTTTTATTTTTTGGTTACCTTCCTGAAACAAATAAGATACGGAGTTGCTGCTAGGGATATAACTAATTTTTTCTTAAAGAACAACCACAAAAATTCAGAACAATTTTCGGTATCTCTTTCACGAAAGTAATTGTTAAATATGAAATGCATACCTTATAATGTTTAATGGCTTTTACTACTGTAAAATGTGGCTTAATCTTTTTGTTAGACTTAAAGCAGCTTATCGCTATAAAAAATCAAAGTAGAAACTTGAGAAAGGTGTAAAAGACCCGGTAGAACCATTAGGTATTTTTTAAAGGAGGAGAGATGAAAAATGAGCAATGCCCTCGCCGGGTCTCCAACCACGGACCTCTCGAATACGCGCCAAATGTGCTTGATCATTACACCACGACGGCATGCCAAGAAGGGAGAGAAATACCTTATAACCTTTTTATTTTAAACTCAGATGAACAGAAAGCATTCATGTGTTTATAAATTCGTCAACACTTATGGTGAGGGCTCAAAGGTAGAAATTCAAATGTAAAGCTAAATTTAAATGTCTAACAGCCAAAAGCTACAGAGAGCAATTTATTTGTGAAGTTGCTCAGACTACACCGGTGTGAATTTAAACTCTCGGCAAGAAGCAATGCCGAAGACAGGAACACTTATCTAGAATACCAAAACTAGTAATGTGGCCCTCAAACGCCAGAACATGCTCTTTCTAAACAATCTCAAACCCTTACTTACATACACACGAGGTAATTGGCAGTCTTGCGAGAAAATGAAAGTGGGGAAATGACAGTAAAGATTCCAAATATAAAATAAGTGTCATATAAATGAAATAAACCTCACAACCTTGCATACGTTTCTAAATTCAAATTCTAAATAGCTTTAACGTACTTATATATATAGCTAAACTATTCTAGCATCATTATGTGCTCTATTTTAGAGCAGAAAATCATTCATATTATTTTATCTGGAATAAATAATAATATAATAATGTTAAATAAATAATAATGTCAACATAAAATGTCAAACAGATTTATTAATAGTTTACTTTATAGTGAAATATTTTTTGGTAGCTTTTTAAAGTTGTTACTCCATTTTTATTCAAGGAGGATCTTTCTTTTGCTTTCGGAAAGAAATATAAATCGGTGGTCGGTATTTAAATAACAAAATGAAAAATTATTAATTCCTTGTAAAGAAATCTGTGAGATTCAATGCAAGTGTGTTTAATCAAGTTAAGTCAGCCTTTAGTTCATTAGAATAATAATTTATCATTGAAAAATAATTTTTAAAATGTAATTTAGGAACTTTTTTAGAAGCCATAAGATTTCTTTTTGCCTTCCTAACTATACCCTGGATTTGCAGAATAAAGTTGCTAGTCAACGGTGAAGCTTTAGACCACTTTTACAAAAGGAAGCATAATTTTTCTGGTAAAAGAATAAAACAAAATACTCTTAGTTTCTTTTAAATTTATGCAAATTTCTCATTGAGGCATTGAAATGCTTCTTTGAGAAATGGAAATCCATTATTTCAATCTCTGTCAGTCTTTTTTTTTATCCTATCTAAGTCTGTATATCAATGAGTGTCTAACAAAGGACTGGGTGGTAGATCTGCGCTTCTTGAACGATTCCTTCGGATGTTCCATTCCCTGACAAGTGGAAGAAAGATCACCATCCCGAGTCGATTCAGTCATTAACATCCCAGACCGGAAATTTGGTTTGTTTAAACTAGAGGGAGTAGGAGCATTAGAAATTTATAGCTGGGCACGAAGCCATGCATGATTTGCCAAATCCGGTTCGCCGTGCAACTTTTAACCGGAATACTGCATACCAATGAATGGCGGGATGAATAGTCGCTCAGCGCAGGAAGACACGAGGAACGGACTTCGATTGTAGTCAGTGTCATCGGTGCGTGGTATTACCACGTGTGTTAATGATCTATGGGGGCCTTCCCGTTTTGTGCTGCCTCCCCTCATGGCCTCTTGCTCGGTTGCATTCATTTCTGAGATCAGACTCTCCCCCCTCCCACCACAACACCAACAACCACCCCTTTCGCGCCCAAAGACTTTCTCTTCGTCCTCACCACTGCGCCACTCTTGCAGCAACTAGGCCCTCTTCATTTCGGAGCCAATGGGTTTTCACCAGGTCATTCTCTCGAGTTGAGTCCCTCAGAGTCATTTATTGCTTTCCGTGCTAGTTGTCCTTTTGTCTTCGGGCCCGAACATGGCCGCCGTCGAGCTGTCGCCGGCCATCGGCAAGTCAGCGAAAACATTTAATTACTCTCTCGCACAATAGTTGACGATGTTTTATTCATCAAGCGATGGATTCTTGGGAAGAGTTCTCTCTCACTTTCCATCGCTCTCGTTCTGTCTGTCTGCCTGCCTGTTCCTCTCTTTTAAAACTCTACTTCGCCGGCTGTTTCGTTATGATGATCCAGTGACGCGAAAGCGTGTTTCCATGTCCGAGAATAATAGCCTGTTATCCATCCCCGCCCACCTCTGACTCCTGGTCTCGGTCTCACTTGGTGCAGGTAAAAGAAAACATTGTCTCTTCACATGCAGTAGATTAGCACGGAGAGTGAATAATGCCGATAGAAATTCGGGGATGCGAAATTATGTTGTCTAGATGAGGGAACTGGGGAGGGAATGCTAAAACAGCTCAAGCTACGAAGGCGAAGGAATATCTCGTTACAGGGGAAATGCCACTCCTTCAAGCAGAGGAAGAATATCAGCGTAAATGACGGAAATTGCACTTTATTGCTCGTTTAGAGGGAATAGCTCATTAGCGTTTCTTTCTAAATTCACAACTTATTACTGCGTAGAAGCATTTGATGCAAAAAGGAAAGTAGAGTATAACTGAGCGATAAAATGAAGCTGATAGAAATAATCAATCTGGGCTGTTAAAGTTTGATATCTACAATTTATGTGGTATTTCTCAAAAGTTTTACTGTAAGTTTCCAGTGACAATACAGACACGTCGTATATTATATTTATCAGCATGTAGTCGTGCTTCATGTTATTTCCTTTTATAAGATATATTTTGAAGTTGGATTACATTCTGCCAAAATTTGTAAAAAAATTCCAGAAATAAATCAAATTATGATCGAATTTATTTCTAGAATTTTATATTATTTCCTATTAACTTTTCAAGAATACTCAACTAAGCTGTCTTGACGATTAGCTGAGTGAAAATGCTTTAAAATTTTCTCTTTTTCATGCACTTTAATTCCCCATCACAACAAGGTTCCATGCAGTAAAATTATCATTTGTAACCCTTTTCGAAGTAATCTGAGATTCCAAAGGCGAGTGGTACTTTTATATTTATCTCTGTGTGTAGATATCCTGTTAGTTACAAGATTACACTTTTTTCGCTATGTCACGGTGTAAGGTTTTAGTTAAACTAACCAAGTTTATTTTAATTTAAATCTTTTCTATCTCCTCTCTGCTTCAACTTCCCGTCAGAAGAAGCGCGCGTTTTTAGCTTATGCTAATTTTTGAAGTGCAGCCAAGCACTATTTCAGCCAGAGGTAGAAACCTCTCGGTGTGTGAGAGCTTTGCCTCAGATCACGGTCACGCTGCTCAACTTTCGCCTGACCAGCTAGCAGTTTAAATTTATAAGCCATAGTGCTTACTACGTGATTGCATTGTAAAATAAATTAAAGTGCGGTAGTATTTAGTATATCTTGCTACGCACCCTTTTAGATAGAGGCCAATCTCCGCGAATTGCTCTGCGAAGCAAAGTTTGATTTAAGTTACATTTAAATTTATTTAAGTTTATTTGATTGTTAAGTTCGACCCAAGTGTGGTCTTTTACTTTCTGTATCTCTCCCGAATTGGGAGGTTTGTATTTAATAGTGATTGAATAAAAGAGGATTTCAAATCCCTTCACGTGCAGTTATTCTCCAGCCCAGCAGTTACATCAGAACATAGCGTACCTTCCGCTCCCTGTTCCAGTTCAGGACTGAAAACTTGAGAAGAAACACCCTGGTAAATATTTCACAATGTCTGCAAAGAACACGCACCGAATATTCAGTCCTGATAACGGTATCGCACCTGTATTTAACTTGAAATTCTTGTGTATCACTAACATCAGCTTACAATTGGGTAAGAGTCCTAACAGATATTAAAAAGATGCCTTGACACGAGTTTTCATGAAAGGAGTTCAAGGGAGTGAAGTACAATTCATTCATACAGAAACACTGAGTAAAATCAGATTAGCTTGAGGCCTCAAATCGACTGCTGAGATCTTGACTTAAAACTATTACAAGATCATAGGCTACTGAACTGGACATTAAATGTAAAATAAAACTTAATCTCGATAAATTCACAATTCACTTTAATGTAATAAGAATCGAAATTTCTTAGCGGATAATAACGCATTGAAATTTCAATCACGACTTATAATTTGGACAGGTATTCCATTGAACTTTTCAGCACAGGCATAGTTATCAACAGTCATTCGCCAAACAGAAGAATTTAAGTATCGAGCTTACTTCTTTTTCATACTGTATACGGTCGAATATGTCTCTTTTATACATCAACGCTTGCCACTTAAAATCTTCGTAACTTTCTGGAAAGAACGAGTTGCTTGACTGAAATACAAAAGGACAGTAAAGATGCAAATTAAAATAACTTGTGAGTTAAAACTAGAATTCATTGTCACAACTTGTGTCTTTGATAATTTAGTACGTCTATTTAATACTACTACTGTTTTTACTAATTTCTAAACGTCTATGAATACTAATGTAACAAAATAATAAATAAGTGTGATTTAATTGTACAACACTGTAAAGTACTGAATACCGCTTTTCAACTGAAATGTTCGTAAATAGAAACGATTTTTTATATAGGAAGTAACGTAAAACGGATTAATTCAATATGGGCCCATCATCTGTGTTTGTGAACCACAGATGGTTATTTGAACTTTACAACAGTACGTTTGCGCACAAGTTCGTAACTCAGAACCAACAAAAATAATTAAATTTAAAAAGGGGAACAAATACAATATTAAACTGATAGAAATGCTGAAAAACTTAATTTTATTTTACTGTACTTGTACAAAGAAGTGGGGACGACATGGTGATGTCCGCTTTCATTCGGTGGAAATAGACCGAAATGGAAAATAATGGACTTTGAGCCGAAAATTCTCCGCCTCCCCTCAATTTAAGTAAATAGAAATGGTAAGGAAGATGTTACTATTTGGATGCAAAATTCCCTTCCATAGGAATATCAGGTAAATATATTTAGGAAGATGTTCTTTTGCTTTTTCTTTGCCCCTAAGCGCTGTTCGACTCTGCTTGAGACTCACTGGTCTTCTGTTTCACTCAAAATTTGCGCAATGTGATTTGTTGTTGGCCATGTTTTAAAATGTTTCTAGAATGGTACAGGATATTGTCACCGAGAATACTTATGCTGTAGTTTGTTACTGTTTTATTAGAGTGAAATCTTCACGTGAAAAACTTACATATCGTACCCCATTTTGCTCAAATTTCCCGAATCAGAAACTAAAGGCAGAGGGGAGGAGAGAAGAATCTAAACATTAGCCAATGTTATATTTCTGTGCATTCTTATAATAATTTTAGTTAACATGGAATTGTTATTCATATTTAAAGTTAATTAATAAACATTCCATAATACTTTATCATAAAAAACATATCTGATAAACTATTAGCTAACGATAATTTTTTATCTAATCTATTTAAAAATATTATAAAAAATATTGTTATTTATATAATATTCTTTTTTAAATATTATAGATACTGAACTGAGCGAAACACATTCCTTTAAATTCATATAATTCAAATTCATGTAATAATAAAAACTATGTATTCAATTTTACTTTTGAGAATATTATATTTATTTTAACATTAAATTATTATTACTATTACACATTTACACCTGGACTCAGAATTTCATCGTTCCCGATTTTTCGGCAAGCTAATTCCTGAACGAACCAATTTAAGTAGAAGATTTTCTGACAATTATATTCGCTAACTAAAGAGAATAAATTCAGCTTTCAAACTATAGGATCATTATTTAAAAATAAGCAGTTCTTATAATTTGGATCTGCACTTGAAAGTCATTCGTTTCCTCACCAGAATGCAAATGAGATTTTGGGAGTTGTAATTATGCGGCTTTGCTCTATATTCGCTGCTGACAATTTGATTTTGACGCTCCGGTAGAAGTACTGAGCCAGCTTCTTGTAATATTAAATTGTGCGGCTACTATTTCAGGTTTTAACTTGAATTTTACTGTTCTGTGAGCTGCATCACCATGAGCTGGGACTGATATTATTAGCACAAGAGATTGCGTTTATATTCTAAAGTCTGTTTAAATAAAAAGTTTATTTAAACTTTCTCAAAACACTTCTTATAGTTATTTCAAACATAGCGATAATTGGCTTTACGTGGGTTAGAGTTATTGAATTAATTACCAATTCCTCATTAAGTAAAACCCCGCAAATATATAGTGAACAGACATCAGAAGGAGCAGGATATAACGTTATGATATTTTCTTAAATTTGATTTTGTACTGATTCTCCTGATTTCAGTCACTCACTGCAGAAATGTATGCAGTAAACAACTTAGATGAATTCAAGCAGCTGAGATTACTAAAGCGGTCAAACAAATTTAAAACATTTGGAGACGTCAGAAAGCGCTTGCATAACTATTTAACTGTAATTTAACATGAGAAAAGATGTAACATAACTCAGTTTAAATAGCATAGGCAAACAAATTTAAGCAATCCCAAATATCCGAAAACTTTCAATAGCAATCGATCAAGAACGTAATTGGTTACAAAAAATTACCCTGAAATCATTAAATATGCAAAAAAAAAATTATACGTCAATGAATTTACAAAATCTGGTAACACAATCAGCTCAGAAATGGATGAAAATATGTCCTTACCCCAAAGAAAGGGGAATTTTTTAGTTACGATTCAATCCACCTAGATGACACTGTTTTTTGGATTCTTGAGTATATTGGTTTTCTGATTGACATTACTTCTATCCTAAAATAAGTCAAACATTGAATTTTGTAATAGATATGGAGAATGGAGACCCATTTTCTATCCCACATGCGTAAAACGCTCCATGTCCCATGATTATGGACATTCAGTAAGCAATAATTCCGTCCCTGCAGATCCTTTGAGTACTAGTACTATTAATAGGCCGTCCAACTGGTATAGCGGTTAGTGTCGCTGACTGCTGTGCCAAAGGGTTCTAATCTCAGAGAAAGCATGGATGTTTGTAAAAGTATAGTGTCCGTGCGGCATGAGCCCACTCCAAATATGAGGCGAGCTGAAGGTCCTCTCGAGAGTTTGCTGGTAGGGAATGAGGAGTGGGAGACCATCGGACCCGTCCCTCCGGAGTGCTCTCCATCAAAATTGGGGGTGCAACTGAGCTAAATCGCACTGTCACCTGTGAGGTGCTCGAGGCTGTTGCCAACGGCAGGTGTAAACTTGCGCTCCTTGTCACAAAGAATTTCGTGAGCGTGGGCTAACTATGGGTCAGACAAGTGAGTATTAGCAATAATAACAACAACACTATTAACAGACAGTTGCAGGCCGCTAAATTACAGGAATTCAGATTGTTAAAACTGCTTCTAATACCACAACAATGTCGCTATAAGCTGTAATGGTGCGTAGAGAAAGCATAATGCTGGAGCCGTTGAGTGGCAGCGGGTAGTCTTTAGTGATCAATCTCGTTTCTGTGTTATTTTTACCGAATTTTCATAACGAGAAATTAAAACTAGTCTGCCATGGTGGTACTAATGCACATAAACTACGTTTGTTCTTACGCTTTTCTCTAGTTTTTAGTTGCCCTTACTTTATTTTTTTTTACCATGATCATACGTAAAGTATATAAATAGATAAACCATTTATACCACATAAGCAAGAAATTTTTTTTCTCGTTTTACAATTTTAGCTTAGTACTAGGTGGGATGTGAAGAAAGAGTTAAATTAAGAAAGCAGATATCATAAAAGAAATGAGGGAACTGGAATCAAGCTTCATTTATTTATTTATTTTAATATCGCAAATCAGAGTTCCAAAAAATGAGAATTTCTCGCATTATTTTAATACCATTTCTTCGGATTCATTATTTTTTTCTGCCCTTTAGGGAAATCTTTCACGGCTCTGTGGCCCTCTCTTTTAGCCGGATCGCCTCTCTAATGGATCCGCTTGTCTGCCGTCAATGAAAACATATTTTCGCATCGCAACTTCGCGCTCGAATAAATGCGGCGATGCATGAAAGCTGTAAAAATCCTTTTTCTGGGAGGGGACGATGGGGGGTGGAAAAAATTAAGAAGGATGGAAATCAAAAAGTGTTAAGAGAAGGGTAAAAAACAGTGGGCAGAAGGGAGTTTTTTTACTCAGGGCAAAAAAATTCTTTTACCTTTATTTTAATTGGTGGGGGTGGCAACAGAGGGTTTCTTCGCCTGATTTGCGTGACGAAGCATTAAGATTTTAATAGCATCAGATATGCTTAAGTGCTCATTGATTGGCAGAATTGTCCACACGTTTTATTCTTTTTATCGTTCCGGGAAATAAACAATTTTAAAATGAAAAAAAAATGCTCCTTGTATTAAGCAGTAACGGATAGCGTGAGTAAAATGAGACAGACATCAAATAATAACTTTCATTTAAAACTTTATAGCTGAGGGTGTCGAAAAATTAGCTGCTAGTGCCTGACAGAAATTTCTTTTTGTTCGCTGTGTTACTGCTATTTCCTGCCTGTCTTTTCTAACATATTATCTATGTTCTGTACAATATGTTTTTGGGTGCATGGTAATAATAACGCTAACATGGAGTTTAGCGTTATTCAGCATTTTTATGTTTGAATATATTTATTTAAAAGTTCCTTTTCTGTCATTCTATCGATTATTTCATGCAGAATGCAATTCAAAATTTTGATGTTAAATTAGGGGAAAAAATTGCAAAAATTGTCGACAGCTTATTTTATCTCATGTCAAATACGTACACATTAAACCATACATTGGAAGGGACTTTCGTTCTTAATCAGACTTATGCTGAAACTTGAAATTAGTTAGTTGCATGCTGCCAGCCGAAAACCTTAAATTGTCATCCTTAAAAATTCCTGTATTCTGAGCATCGATTTTCTCGTGACCTGCCAAAATAGCTCACAGCAAAATATCCCCATAACAAATTAACCTAAGCGTAATTACAAGTATCTTATTTCTAGTTCAGTTCTAAAAACACTTTATGCCAATATTGACTTCTAATATCATTCGATAAATTCACATCCAACTTTAATATCTAAAAATAAATAAAATATTGCCATCGAGACAGAATAGTGGATACGGAAGCCTACTGCAGTATCAAAAGGACCAGGTTCGAATCCCGGAGAAGGCCTGGATGTTTGTAAATAAATAATGTCTTTACTGCAGGGAGGCACTTTAAATATATGGCGGTCGGAAAGTCCTCTCGTGCGGTTTATGGGAGGAGAGACGGGTAGAAGATCTCTGAACCCCACCCCAATGTGCTGTCCCTCAAAACTGGGGTGGAAGTAGAAATCCGACTTTCCTGAGGCTCTGGAAACCAATCTTCCATGAAATATGGACTCAACAATAGGAAAAAATAAAAATATTTTCTATACTTTACACGCACTTTTTAAAATAAAACATATAAAGGCCAGAAAACATATAAGACCAGAAAAAACAACAAAATCAATGATTATCGGCACTCATGTTTCAAGATAGTTACGATACTTAAATACTTTTTGCGTAAAGCATGTAAGTCTTCCGTAAATTATTTAACAATTGTAATTTATAGTATAGGATAGAGGATAACAAATTTTTGTAGGCCAGGATAACCTGTATGTGGAAATTATTACTATGGCACCGTATTTGACAAATGGTTGTGAAAAGCTTTTTAATAAGATACGCTTGTCAGCCATCTCATGTAAATATGTGTACATCACCAAATTTGAAAGTATGTGTTTTTACTTCTTTGTGCGAAGTAAAGGAAGTATTGTAATCATGAAAAATTCCGGGTATCATATTTCAAATATCCATTTTGACCGCTATCGAATACAATTTAACGATGTTTTTACTTGTCATCTGTACATAAGGACAGAATAAAGGACTCCTTTCCCTAAACGGATTATAAAATTGATTTCAAATGGATTCAGAAGAGATTTTGTTTTCGTGACGTCTGTGACGTGTTTTTTCGTGTCTTAATAATACAGATTACTACAAATAGTTTTGACCACAGCATCTAAATTTTACACAGATTACTGCTAATAATTTGAACCTCAGAATAAGTTATATAAAATACTAATTCTAATTTTCTACTAATTAAGACCTCGGTTTATACGAAATGCTGCTTAGAAATTGCTAAATTATACACAAAATTATAAAAATTGCTTAATTATACACATTAGTGCTAATAATAGTTTGGAGTCTAAGTTTATACAGATTACTACTACTGATTCGGACATCTTCCTGCTAATGTAGACTTCTGTTTCGACGAAATACGTCGTAGAAACCGAGATCTAAATTATGCAAATTACTACTACTAATTTGGACCTCGAAATCTAAATTATATATATTACTACTACTAATTCGGACCTCTTCGTACTAATTTCGACCTCGATTTCCACTAAATATTTTGTAAAATATGAGGTCTTAATAATACAGATTACTACTACAAATGATTTTGACTGCGGAATCTAGATTACTTCTATTAATTTGGATCTCAGAATCAGTAATATGTTACTTCTGACTTCTTTTTCTTGATTTAGACCTCGGTTTCGATCCTTTAAAGTGCTTTATTACCCACCAGTTTTGAGGCATACGTTGTTTTTATTGAAAAAAATGGCATTTTTTAGGGAAGTCTGTTGTTTAAGTAAAATTTTTTATCATTCCGTAGGACAGATTCAAATCTTATTATACTTAATTACCCAAGCACCGTATATCAAAATAAAGTATCCAGGGATAGTATTTAAAAAGGAGGATTGACAAAAACTGTAATTGGAACTTTTTGAAATAATTAATAATTCCTAAGAAAAACACCAAGTGATTTAAAATTACTCTGCCGAGCTGTTTGTTTTTGAATTTCTTTGTAGAAAAACTTAACGTTTTCATAGGAATCAATTAATGACACAACACTAGAGTAATCTGGACCTACCGGAAAGATTAGAAGCAGTATAATTCAGTAGAAATTACGATTTCACGTTTAAGTTTCTAACCAGCTTTTGTTTTTTTTAACTTCTAGATTAATACTTGTTCGGCGTGTTATTCTGTCTTAATCTCAGTTATTTCATGTTAATTTTTGTTCTGTCACTCTAATTTCCATTTTCCTTCCAGAATATAAATTTCTATAGCTCGCGTGATATTCAAATGACGTAGAAAAGACTAAAGGAAGGTTTTATAGAGTAGAACTAGAGAGTGTTCTGTCTGCTTGAAGGCTACGTTGCTAATTTGATTCTCTTACGAAGAGTATTCTGCGGCGTCGAGTTATTCTTGCCATTAGGCTTGTTACGCCGACTTTAGGTCAGAGCCAGCTTGCGCGTTATTCCAATTGTGAAGCCGTTAGGCTAACTTACCTTCTTAGTTTCAGCTCATTCATCATCTTTGAATTAAGCCATAACTGTTAGATTCTGTATCCACTTGTTGGTGACGTCTGTTAACTTTTATTTGAGTTGATAAAAGAGTCCTTTACACCCTTTCCTTGCCTCTGTGATACTTACAAAACATAGTGAAAATTCACAAATAATCTTTTAGAGTTAGTCTAGTTTATGCTACCTGAGAAGACCAAACTCTATAAAATATTATCTGAGAGCTCGTATTTTAAATGAAATCTTGCAACCTGAATTGTATCATATGGAGCTTGAATTTGATGTTTAATTTTATAACTTTTTCTGGACTTAATTTGAAAATAAATCATTTCCACGATCTTTTTAATAATGCATTTCAAATTTATATGATAAGCTAATTCCGTTCATGACGTAAAACAGAAATCACTGAAACAAAAAGAAAAAAAGTCGTAAAGCGAGATTTTTACTACGAAGAATCACAACATTTATTAGGAAACGATCTTCCAATTGAACACCCATCAAAATAAAAACGAAAGAGAGAATATTTGATAGCGTACGTTAAGAAAACATAACCATGAATCATGAAATGAAATTAATTATATTGCATTGAACGAAAGAATACTTTTGAATTAATAGGATATTGTTTTTATACGGTTCCGTGTGAAGATAACAGTGAGCCATAAATAAAGCACGCAATTAGCTTTAATTAGTCTTTATCATCCGAAGCTCTATCGAGCTTCGAAGTGTAGTGATTAGAATTCAGAAGCAGCGTGAAGGAATTGAGTGTTTTTATTCGGGCAATCCAGTAAGAACTGAAGACCAGACGTACGAACAACTATTGTAATTGGTATTTCTTTTGTTTATTCTCCAAGGATGTATGTAGGAATAGAAAGTTGAATTGTTTTTCTGTTCAGTCTTTCGAATTTTCTTATAAGTTACGTGTACCGCAACAGAAATCGAATGAAAGGAAGGGAAAAAAAGTTTTTCTAATGCTAAAGAATACACGAAAATGATTAAATTGATGAAGAATTTTTTAACTTTTTTCTCCCTGCACGGCACTTAGAATTTTTACCGTGTAGCACGTTCCGAATTAATACACCTCGACGTGAAATCATTCGACTTTCTGGAATAACTCGTTAGCATCGAACAGAAATATTTTGGATCTCTTTTAAGGTTTTTTTTATCTAGTTTTTTGGGGGGTTCCCTGCCGCCAAGAAAATCATAATCCGCGGCGATTCTTACAAGACGAAAGTCGTTGTAATTTGTTTCCCAGCAAAACTCGAGATTTTTCTCAATCAGGTGCTTTACGAAAGGGTTGTTGGAAAGCTCGAATTAAGGCATTCCAATCTGGGTATGGCTGGGAGGGAGTGTATGCGGGAAAGTAGGGGGAGGGAGTTGGAAGTTTGGTGATTCATTAATGTCAAAAAGGACCCTGAGATTGCTCACCTACCAAAATCATCCGCAAAGCAAGAACTCATCTTGGAGTATTGATCAGAAAATTCGGCAAGGTTTAAATTAAAGAATCTCTCCGGAGAAAAGAGTTCTACCCGCACTGAGAGAGGGAAACGTAATCCCCTTCCTACCCCCTTCCCCTCTACGTATAAGTTCATTACCAAGCGAAAGACACGGGGGTGAGCCGAGAGGGGGCGCTGTAATCTACCGAAATGACAGCTGGAATTAAAATTACGCGAAACGTCACCTTTTACGTTCGACTTTGCTGCTTTATTTATTTTTTTCTTTGCATTCTCTTTTTTTCTTGGTTTTCCCGCCATTTTTTTTCGCCACCTCGCTTTTCGCGACGTTCTACATGTCGGTAATGTCGGTCGAATATGGAAGATTAAAAACTAATTGTCGCACGAACCAGTTTACGCTGCTGTGATTGGAGAAAATACGACGGCGAGCGATAATTAGGGGGAAAAAATGATTAATATGGCAAAGAAATTTGTCCGAAAAAGTTTCGAGGAGGGCTGTTCATGACATTCCTTATACGTCCTTCCTTAAGCCACGTGATTTGCCCGTTGTTTCGGTTCGCGCGTTTTCTGCATCGTTTGGCTTTAGAGAAAAATATTTCTCGCTTCATTTTTTTGCTCCTGGCTGTTCTTTGACTTTTTTTATCATTCTTCTTTTTCTTTTCATTTATGACTTCGAGAGTGACAAGACCAAGAAGGGAGGAGCTTTTTATATTTGTTTTCCTTTTTTTTCTTGCCTTTTTGTTCTGTTAGGCTACAAGGTTCAAAATATTAATCATTTTTTATTATTCTACAGTTGTATAGCTGTCATTCCGCCCTGAGGGTTTTTTAGGTCTCCTTTTTTAGAAATTTTGCGGAGTTACACCTGTTCTTGAGACATGAAATAGTTGCCCAGCGTAATAAAACAGCTGAAGAAAGTGACTTACTGGAGGCAAAAAGCCGTGTAAACTAAAAGACTGACGTGTTTAAAGCCGTATCATTCTTTAATTAATTTCTGAGTGGTTTTTCAATCCATATTTTTTTCCTTCTTCACATTTTTTTTCACTTATAAATTCTAAGCAGTCGTTAAATAAAGTGTCTTGGGTTCAAATAATTAATAATTTAATTTTGATCTTCGATACAGCACTTTTTAAAACCTGAATTTAACAGAGAATTAAAACTGCGGCAGAATGTAGTAAACTCATGCATAATGAAAATATTTTATTAAAATTTATATCTGAACTCATAAGAAGAAAGAAACGAACGTAAATTTTGTAAACAAGCATTTTATAAGCTAAATGATACTTTCACTGTTTCCAATTCTGTCTGTATGTAAATAATTTTAAGGAATTTATATGTAAGGTGTAGTATCCCTTACATAATGTAACATGAATGGCCTCAGAAATCGATGCTTTGCCGGAAAATTAGGATTACAGGGATAAGTCCATTGGCGTAAGCTGGGAATTGTTTCGGAGACTAATTTTTATCTTTAAATTTGGCAAGATATCGCCAAAAGTCGCCAATCATGGCGAGCATTTGGCGAGATTTTAGTCCGATCCCTGTATAAATGTAACTGGTCCGATGTCTAACTAACTATAACTGTATCCTGCCCTATGTAACTTGTGCATGCCTTGCAGAATTTCGAGAAATCGAAGGGACTAGAAATTTCTCTGCGATCGAGGGGGGGGGAAACTTTATAAGACCAGAAAGAGCATCAGTTCTCAGTTTAGTTTCAGTTCAGAGTTTAGTATTCAGAGTGCCAAGAGATCACTCAGTGAGTTTACGTATTGAGGCTTTTTATATCGTCTTGTATTTAGCGTTCTTAGTAATTTAAAGTGGTAGCTACTGATTGTGCTGTGCCATACTGAGAAGTGCTGTACGAGCACTTTTGTGGAAGGTTCCAGAACTGTGATGTTTTCGTCTGGGAAAGTAAATTTTATCAAGTTATCATCAGTTCTACGTGCATTCAATCCATTACGAAACCGTACGCAGATAACAATATTCAAACAACCGTAAACAGCCATTTCCATTTCCATGTTGTAAGTGAGACGCTCAATACAGTAGGCGCTGCTTAATGTATTGTAATTGTATCTCAATTAATGTTATCATTCGGATATTATTCTCGTATTGCCGAAATCCTGCTCGTTTGTATACGAGGAAAGTACTTCAGTTCGTGTAATCAACAGTTCGGTTAATGGGATCAACATATTGTAGAATAATTTTTTAAATTGAAGTAAAGTCGCCAAATAAAGACAAAATTTATTTTAAAATTGGCAAATGACCGACAAGTAAGGAAATAAATCTTCAAATAGCTCGGTTTTAATTTCAGTCAACCATTTAAAATTAGACAAAAAAAACTTAGATGCAGATTTTGAATGATTCTATCGATTTTGAGAAAAATCAAACACGAATCCTTTTTCAATAGCAAAAAAATAATTCTGCAGATTTTTTTTTTTCGAGCGATGTTTGCACTGCGACATTTTCTTTTACCATGTTTTAAAATTTCGAAGTTTTTGAGCCACTTTATTTTCTAAAAATGATGTTTTATACCGCAACGTTTTAGAAAAGCGATATTCTTCTTGCTTTTTCTCTGCGATTAATTTTTGTACAGTATTTTTCTCTTTAATTGTTTCCGCCACGATGTTTTCTGTCTTCAACCTGAAAACAAATAGCTACAATGTATTACTAATTGTGCCCTTGGGTTGCAGCTAATGTTACTGTTATTTCAAGTAAATGCTGAAGGAAAAGAGGTACAAAGAATTTTCTCCCACAGAATTACTGCAAGACAGTATAAATATTAACCTATTTTTAGTCCAAAGGGGCTTTGTCCTGAGAGACTATTGTTTTCGTTTTGCGATTTTGCGTTGTATCACTTTTCAAGTCATTGCCACCAAATGTTGTCGCCTTGTATTATGTTTGAAGAAATTAAATAATGAAGAATCTGCATAAATGTATGTACGTTTCTCGCATTCTGATAAAACAACGATACCTAGAGTCATCCAATTTTGAATTGCGTAATCCTACTGCGAATATGGGCATCTGGGAGCTGAAATTTGGAATTTGTTTTATTATCGATTGCATATTTTGTTAAACTTTAACGAATTTTTGATTAATAAACTCAAGGATTTCAAAGGGAGCAATGGCAACGTTGTACAGAAAAAGCATTTTTATCTCCAGCGCGTGAGACTGTGTATCGAAAATTCTAAAGGTATTCTCAATCTAAAATTATTTTGCGGTATTGCTCTTGAACTGAATTTTATGGTTAAGTGCGAAGAACATGATATTTAATAAATAAAGGTAACACACAAAATGTTTTAAAAACGCTCCTTTGGGCGTAATTTAAAGCCTTCTTGAAACTTTCAGATTTTCTTTTTTTTTCTTTTTCTAAATTAATCCTAAAATATAAGTAGATTTTTATATTTTAGGGAAGAATGTCTTATTTTCGAATAAATACGGTATAATCAATTCACTTAAGACTTTTCATTGTTATAATATGTTTAAAAAAAACATCCAGGAATTTTTGCGCATTTTGTCGGGTAGAATAGAACCACCTACGTTTCCAATTATTGTAATTTGCTTTCCATTGTTGCATACATTTCTGATCCTGTTTTATTTATTCATAAGTTTGCTGAAGTCTTTATGCTGCTATAAGAAGATCATGCATGTTCCATTCATCATTAGCTCTCTCTTGCGGAAGTTATGCGAAATTTGCTTCGAGTGCTTCGTGGGAACAAGGCGGCTTGACCTCTTTTGCCCGTAACCGAGACTGCGACCGCCACCAAAAGCTATTGTGATGATCTTGGGATGAACTAGGATGAAATGAAGATGATAAATTTTCTTTCACAGCGAGCTCAGTATGCTAATTTCTCGCTTGCAATTTAGGAATGATTTCAGGAATATCATTTCAGTTCCATTCGAGGAACTATTTTTGATATGTTCTCGTTTAACTTTTTTTTATATGAATGTACGAACTAGGATTTTGTAGCCGTTGCCTTCTGAAATTTCAAATACTTTAAGCACGGAAACGTTAAATTCTTAACTCCGATTAGTTCAAATCAGAAAGTAGAAACATGATAACTGTATAAGTTCATCTGAATAACCATAGCCTGATTCAGATGAATAAGTCAGTTTTTTATCTTAAATAGTCAAGAACTTTGTTATCTTGGTCTCGGCTGTCGGGTAATGTAAGTTTGGTTTAATTCCATTTTATCCTTTCCCGTTTTTATGTCAGCTCAAAATTGAGCTTCTCATCCTCTAGCTCGCTCGCAATCCCTAGTCACCAGTTCCCTTTGAAAATTTCCAGTTCCATTTTCTTCATTTCATACTCTCATTTTCTACCCGAAAGGGCTCTTATTAAAACTTTTTTAATATAATTTTAGTCAAAAGGGGCAATTTTCCTAGAAGGACTATTAATATCGTTTTGGTTTTTTGCGTTGATTCGCTATAAATGTCGCTTCACTTTTCAAATTGTTGCCACT
Organism: Stegodyphus mimosarum; assembly: GCA_000611955.2. Classification (NCBI taxonomy): domain Eukaryota; kingdom Metazoa; phylum Arthropoda; class Arachnida; order Araneae; family Eresidae; genus Stegodyphus; species Stegodyphus mimosarum. The sequence continues at coordinate 388,809 of KK115840.1, read as the reverse complement.
AAATATTAGAGCCCTGTATTAAAGAAATGAAATAATAAAGAATCTGCATAAATGCATGTATGTTTCTCGCACTGTGATAAAATAACGGTATTTAGAGCCATCAAATTTTGAATAACGTAAGTTTCCACCCGAATATGGGCATCTGGAAGCCTAAATTTGGAATCTGGAATTTGTTTTATTATCTACTAGCCGCTACGCGGGCAGCCCTAGTCTGGCTTTTAAACGTGAAAAAAAAGAAAAAAAAACACATTTCAATAAAAGTGTATTTCATATAAAACAAAATATAATAAGATAAGTAATATCCCTTAATATAAATATTAGTTATCCTAATAAATAAATTAACCAACTTCAAGTTGCCTTCTCTCGACAAATGTCCAGTATCCGAGAGAAACATTAAATTTAAAAACCACGCAGAATTATCACCCTCATTTTTCCGAGTGGCAAAAGGGCTGATACCAGCAACAATAAAAAGCGTAATATATCAGCAACAATGGCAGACATTGTTGCTGATATAATCAGAGAGAATTATCGATTTGATGCGATTTCATCAAAAAACATAAAATAAAAAGAAATCTCATTCGAATTGTGAGAAAAGTCTCTTCGAGGTGCACTGGCTCTTGCCTAGATGCACCCTATGTACCAAATTTCGTAGCCATGGTTCTATTAGCTTACACGCAGCACGAACGAAAGACACACACACACACAGACTCTTCCTTTTATATATATAGATTTCATATTTTATAAAACTTTAACGAGTTTTTGATTAACGAACTCAACGATTTCAAAACAAGCAATAGACACATCATAAAATCTGTAATCTTT
>KK115840.1:366974-387969 GCA_000611955.2 Stegodyphus mimosarum | reverse complement strand
TTTTTCCTTTTTTTTTTTTTTAAAACATGCCATAAGTGACTGTTTTAAACATACATGACTTAAAAAAAAAATCCAAGTGACTTTTTTTTAAAAAAAAGTCATGTATGGCAGGAAAAGCTTCTTTCAAGGTCAACACAACTGTACACAGTAATTAGAACTGTATGAAATAATTCTTAATTTTTCTGTTTCGAAAACATACAGTTCATCTTTTCTGAATATCTCTTACCAGAAATTCAATAGAAAATACACGGTTCAGTGTGAAATTTCTTATAAATTATTATCTTTATTTTTTAGTCCAAAGGGATTTAGTCCCGAAGGACTATTACTTTCGTTTTGCGATTTTGCGTCGATTCACTCTGAATGCCCGATTCACTTTTCAAATTGTTGCCACTAAATGTTATCGCTCTGCATTAAAGTTTAAAAAATGAAAAATCTGCATAAATGTATGCATGTTTCTCGCATTGTGATAAAACCTAGAGCCATCGAATTTTGAATGACGTAATCCTACTGCGAATATGGGCATCTGGAAGCCCTAATTTTGAATTTGAAATTTGCTTTATTATCGATTTTATGTTTTGTAACATTTCAACGAATTTCTGATTAACAAACTAAATGATTTCAAAGCGAGCAATGGCAACACTGTAAAAAAAAAAAAAACATTTTTATCTCCAGCGCACGAGACTTACGGAAATTCTAAAGATATGTTCATTTTAAAATGATTTTGCGATATTGGTTTTGAACTGAATTTTATGGTTTGAGTACGTAGTACATGATATTTAATAAAAAAAAAGGTAGCACACGAAACGTTAAAAAAGCGCACCTTTGGACGTAATTTAAAATCTGAAATCTTTCAGATTTTTTTTTATCAGATTTTATCTGCTTGTGTCTCAGCTTATACAAGATAAACCACATCTACTATGCTGTGAGTGTACACAGATTTCGAAAATTCAAATGTAAATATTTCTACAGCGAACTCCGGTTTCATGGATTCGTACATGATAAAGTATTTCATAAATTTGTTGAATTAGCATAAATTCATTACAGTCCCTCACTTTAAAATTAGTAATAAAAAGTAAAAATGAGGGAGATTGTGAAACTTCCGTTATCCCAAAACTTTTAGCTTTTAAAAATTGTATAAACTCATCATTTCTTTTTAATTGCAATCGGATTTCTGTTTCATACCCCGAGGAGTTGACCATTAGTTATAAAAGGTTTTAAATATATTTAAAAACTTAAAGTATAAAAATCATATTATTGAAAAAGGGCTAGAATTTAATCATTTTTAATACTACAAAAATGTTTAAGCTAAACATTTACGATAGGCCTACTAATTAAAGTAGTAAAAAGAATAGTAATGTTATAGAATATAAAATGAGGTGTTTATATGACAAAGCAAAAAGCTAGGGAAAAAGTTACTATTGCGTTAGTTGTTCATAAATTAACATCTCGTCGAACTTTATGCGCCTACCTGATAAAGAAAAGATATATTCGTGTAATAGCTGTGCCGAATATCTTGCACTAATACCGTATTTTCTCGCATTTTTATGACTAACTCCGAGTTGCAATTAATACCGTAGTTACTCGCGTATTTCCCCCCTAGCGTTTAGCACCAGGTTCTGAAAATTTTAAAAATATCCGTGTAATTTTCTCCTTCCTCAATCAATGCTTTCAAAGAAAGAACTCTGCTAAATTTTAAAAGGAATTTGTTAACATATTGATTGTTTTTTACTTCCTTGTACGAAGTAAAAAGGAAGTATTGCAATCGCGAAAAATTTCGGTTATCATATTTCAACGAAAATACCCATTTTGACCGCTATCGAATGCAATTTAACGAAGTTTTTGCGTAATATCTAAACGTCAGGCTAGAATAAAGGACGCTTTTCCCCCTAAAAAATTATAAAACTGAATTAAAATGGATTCTGAAGAGATTTTTTTCGTGGCGTCTGTGCGTACGTACGTACGTATGTATGTATGTATCTCACATAACTCAAAAACGAATACGCTGAAATTTTGTATATAGGACTGCTATAACGTGTAGATGTGCTCATCGCATTTTGGTTGCAATCGGCCGCACCAAACGTATATAATTTTATCCACTCTGTTACTCGGCTCAGTAAGCTCAATTTCTTTATTTTTATATGTTTGTAAATTGTGCGTTTTTTGCTTCAAAAATGATTGAATTATATTGTTCTTATCTTTCGGTTAAGATTTTTATGCCTTTAGTTAACCTGTGCAATTATCAACGATTTAAAAAAAAATTATGTGCGGCTAAAAGTAATTTTTGTTTATGATAGCGGCCATATTTGTTTACATTTGAAACTTAGCAGAATAGTAGATTTGTTGCCAATCTAGAGAAACTAAGCTTCGCAACAACAAAGTATCGTCTTCTTTTATTATTGCGAATTAAATTATGCTTAATTCATTCTGGAATTATCATTTAAGTTATTAGCTTGTTTTTGCATACGAACTGTAAAAATAGTTTTTTAATTGTTTTAACGTACTTGGTGTTTTATGTTTTTCTATATCTTTCAATTTTTAATGAAAATATTTTGAATTTTCATGTAGTTTTGCCTTACCGCGAAGTGAGAACTGAATTAATTAGTAGCGCATGCTCATAAGGTAAGCGGCACTGAATCGTCGATGAAAAACTGTTTCTTTTTTATTTGTTTAATTTCCTTTATACATTGTTTTAGATTTACTGTAGTATTTGAATAAAACTTGTGGTAATTCTTCAAATAATATAATTTTTGCGCACTCGGAGTTATAAAATGAATGAGATTAACGCTGTTAAGTGAACCTAGCGCCGAAGTGTGGCTACGGTAAATAAATATAGTGAACTTTAAAGAGTGTATTTATTCTATTGTGGTTTATGCGCTATCCACGAAGTAGATTTATTTCAAAATTCGATAACTGTTAATTCAATATGTTTAAATGAAATGCAGGAAAATTGCGTAGAATTTAATATTCCGTACAAGGAAGTCATGTGGTATATATATCAGATTTTTTCGTACTAAGTATGTAATTACTGGTAGTTTACCCAAAACATCTTTTCATTTGCTATGTTCTTAATGGTCATTTTGGAAATTAAATAAATCGCGTAATTTCCCTTCTTGGTTTTTCGGACGATAAAATTAGTAAACAAAATCTGATGTACGCATTACATGACTTCTTTTGCACGGCCTAACAATAAACTTGTAATAAATTCTGTTAGATATTTATTATTAACTACATATATAAGCTGCTATTATATATGAAGTTAGATTTTGTTATCTATCGAAAATTCATTTTATTTTTTAATTTGGCATTGCCAAAACATGAATTTTTCGTCTTTTAAAACACTTCTGTAGCTGGAGTATATGACTGCGACTAACGATTGTGGAAATAAATGCCGGATAAAGACTTTTGAGCCGGGTAAAAAGGGTGGCAGCCGATTGCAGTAAAAAAGGAGGTGCACAATAAGGTGTTGAACAGTCTCATATACGAAATTTCATCCTTTTTCGGCTAATCATTTTGAGGTACGCAAGATACGTACGTACGTACATACGTACATACATAGATGCGTACAAACTTTACGAAAAAATCCCTTTGGAATCCATTTTAAATCCATTTTGCAATTAGTTTTGGGGCAAATGTCCTTATGTACAGATGTCTACAAAAAATCGTCCAAATTAATTCGGGAACTGTCAAAATGGTTATTTCTGTCGAAATATGATATCCGAAATTTTTCCCGATTACAATACTTCTTTCACTCCGTACAAGGAAGTAAAAAAAAGGAAAGAAGACACGAGAAAAAACAGTATTTTCCTCAAGCTGTAATATATTTTACTTTAGCAGAACATCAAATCTGTGTGCTGGAAGCAGTAAATATCACCTGGAGGAGTTTAAAAATGTTAATCTATTCCAATTTCCTGTTTAGTGTTGTGCTCTAAAAAGTTAATCAAACCTTTCTATTACAAAATTAATATGGAAAGACAATAGTCGCTATTGGGGAGAATATTTATTTGAGCGGAAACTGGTCCTTTTAATCAACTTATTGATAAAGTGGGAGAGGGATATAAAAAATCCGATTTTTACGCAAAAGATTAATTGGGAAATTATCGTAAATTTCTGCTTTGTGTTTTGATTCAGCCATTTGCTGCCAAATTACGAGATTTAAGAACCCAGTTTTAACTTCCATGCTATAAAACTGCGTTTATCATAAATGAATCATTTCAAAAATAATTTTATCTCGGTTTCTTATAATATATATATAGAGAGAGAGCGTGTGTGTGTATGAGATATGTATATAATGATTGCGTTTCTCAAAAAAGCTGATCACTTGAAGGGGGATCGTGTCGGGAAGATGACCGAAAAGAAAGGGCTCACAATATTTATTAACACAGAAAAAGATAGAATGTTAGGGATATTAAAAACACACTTAAAACAGAAAGGTTTTAAGATTTGCTGTGCAAAAATAATTTTGAGGCTTGATATTAAAATAAACACAGAAGTTAAAGTAAAATATTGCTAGCAGGAAATAATTTTCACTGGCATTTGAAATCTGTCAGACGGCTACGGTTACGTCCAAATATTTTTATTTCGAAAAATAATTCGCAATAATTTTACTTATTTTCTTGAAGGTACATATGATAGGATTCCTTAGCTTCTTACTCCGCTTAATATGCTGTTTATGAAATAAAATGTATTTGTCGTTTAACTCATAAAGCTTGAAGATTTCTAAATTTGTATTAGATGCCGCTATGATCTTAAGATATTCACGTATATTAGTTGCTCCAAAATTCCTTAGTCTGCATAAAGTAATTCACATAGTTTATTTTGATGTAATATGATGTTATTGTTAAGCTGCATTATTAGTTATTTTAAATGGAAATGGTAAAAGAAGAAAACTTCATTGTTAGTTATGAGTAACAATTAAAGTAACAATTTTTGTCGAGAGAAAAGAAAAGACAACTTTTATTACACGTTCGCGTTATATATCTGTTTCTCTATGTATAATATTTGTAATGATATATAATTTTAGCGAGGTTACGAAGATCTTGAAGAATTAGGTGGCATTGGATGGAGTTAATTTTTTAAATAACTACAAGGTGTCCACAAAATCCCAGAACGACTTTAACAGCTTTTGTTTGGACTACAACAGCTTATATCTTTAATACCTGCCATACTTTGCCAAGAAAAGTTCAGAGTTCTTGTGACGAATGACATAACTTACACAACCTCGACATGTACTGGCAGAGATCTGTATCCTGGCAGTCTCGGCACCGGGAGTGTAAAATAACGGATCCTGTTCCTAGCATCCGAAGGGGCAGCTTGTGCTGTCATGGAGAATAGTTAGCTTCGGAATGCCTCAGGACAGCGATAAAATTTCTGTTCGAAGAGCGATAAAACTCATTCTTCGTCTGTTTGCTCCACGCACGTTGAGCTGTGTGGTTTTACGACTCCTTACAGACATAGAATGACTCATTTGGGTTCGCATTCAAGTGCAGTCCTTGGGGCGCGCAGAACAAGTACACATAATAAACCTCGACATGCGGCAAATGATCTCTGATTGACGATATTCTAACTGTAGGCAAATGCTATAAATCAATGTTTTAAGGCAAACTCTGGCTGTTATTGATTTTTTTCTTGAAAGAAAAATGGTCCTAAAATCTTCTCATGGAGCATCCCAAACCAAACATTCACTTTCGAGCTGTCCCGCTTCGACTCTCTTGTGACATGAGGATTTCCGGACCTCCAAGTCGTCACATTATGTATATTACAAACTAAAACTAAATATTGGGAAAAAAACTTTGATATACATATAATAACACCATAAAAATTTGATATACGTGTAATACCAGTGCTGCCTCTTATAGGGTGCTGACAATTATATTGAAATTGTTCAGGAACTTTGCTTACACCCTATAATAATGTTAACTAACAAACGCAACATAGCAGAACAGAGATAGATTCACGTAATATTTAACAATTTCACATGGAAGATGTAACACATGCAGCGCAATAGCTGGAGAGCATAACATATAGAGCAGCAGAAGACTACATCGTAGCAGGATAAAGACAAACGTGGAAAAGAGAGTGTAGTTTACAAAAAGGGCTAAATTATGAATAATGAATATATGATCCCGCTTTATGAATGAATCTATGGCCCGTTTTAATTCCATCAACATATTGAAGCATTGATCTCCAAATTATAATTTCATTATTGGCTGAAAGATATTTTGTGTTATGTAAATTCATGCATCACAAACGTTATGTAAGACTCATATGACAAGCATTAATTTTTTAAAAGTGATGCAATTCAGAAATATTTAACAAGTATGTTACTATTAAAGATGTGAGCTGCTGTACCGATGGATCGGGGTTCATATACTAGAGAAGGCATGGATGCTCATAAGCATATAGTGTCTGTGCGGCAAAGGGGTATCAAAATACATGGTGAGCCTAAAGTCTTCTCGAAAGGCTGGAGTTTTTAGAAGAGGGGTGGGAGTATCTAGGACCAGGGTGTTATCTCTCAAAATTGGGGCGGAACTGAACAGTTAGTGTGAAGAGAATAAACCTATATGACTAATGATGAATTCTAATGCCCTGCTCAATTTTATCTGTACCTGTAGAACGAATGTGCCTTTTTGCAGCATAACAAGTAAAATCTTTAAGCAGTATTAAACACTGCTGAACACAAAACATCGTCAGCGTTTTTCAAAGTTGAATGATGTTTGGATTTAATAGGCGTTAAAGTTGAAGAAATTGTTTTGCATAAATATGTGGTGCTGAATGGCTGAAGAACATTTAATACTGTTTCCTAAAGTGGGAGAAATTCAATTCCAGCACCAATCAAGGATTCAGGCAAAGATTTTTGTGGTTTCTCAAGTTTCAAGTCACTCGGTTGCTCAACAAATTCATTTTCGACTCAGTATATCGGGTAATTAATCTCTTTAATGTCAATCAAAAATAGTTTCTGAATCCAAGATAAATCCTTTGAAATCAAAATTAGATATAAAGCATTTCGAGACTGTGTTTCTAGGGTTTTTAAGTTTTAATGTTTATTACTTCCTTGTATGATGTAGAGGAAGTATTATAATTGCGAAAATTTTCGGGTGTCACATTTCAACGAAAATGACCGATCTCGAATTCATTTTAACGATTTTTAGTGGTATCTGTACATATGGACAGAGTAAATGAATTTTTTCTCCAAAACTGATAGTGAAATGGAGAAGGGATTTTTCTCATGAACGTCTGTACGTACGTTTGTATTTATATATACCGCATAATTCAAAAATGGTTAATTGTAGAACGTTAAAATTTTGTATATAGGTCTGCTATAACATCTAGTCATATTGCAATCGACCTTCGTATCGCAACCTTTCTTACTGCAATCGTATTGCAACCTTTCTTATTTTAATCGGCCGCCTCAAACGTATATTTATTTACACATGGACACCCTATTACCCCAGATGGTGGAGTTCTGTTCTTTTATTCTTATATGTTGGTTAATAATGGTTTTTTTCTAAAAGTGATTGAATTATGTTGTTTTTATGTTCCGGTTCAGGTTTTTATGCCTTTAGTTAATCTAGATGCAATAGTTGTAGAATTATCAGCAATTTAAAAGCGTAGTGGCGCTAAGCATAACGTGACGACTATTTGTTTATATTAGAAACTTAGAAGTATAGTGAGTTATTCAATTGGTGAACCAATTTCTGTGTCTTTTGGCCCATTGGGACCAAAAGTTGGCTTTCCATTTTTGTTCACGGAAAATTTTGTCTTCCTGTCCGCTGGTCGAATTACTTGCTAGGTAGAAACTTTAATATTAATTGAAAAAAAAATGTGTTTCTTTAATTTTCTTTTAACTGAATTTTTTTCTCTTTTTTATGTATTTTGCTTTGCTGTAAAGTAAGAGCTTAATTGATTGAACAAGAAATATAACTTTAATGAATTCGTGGAAATAATTTTAAATGAAACCCAGCAAAAATATGTATAATTTAATAGGCCGTATAGGGAAGAAATGCGGTGTCCACATCAAATTTTTATAATTACGTTTTATAGCCATCTTTTTCAGTATAAAACAGTCTATTGTCGAAAACATTTTGAATCATTTTCACCTTATTCTTTCAAATGCTGGTATTTTTAACAAAGCCTTCAATTTTATCTCAAATATATTGCTATTTTTTCCTGGAAGAGACAGAGATCACTTAATTTCTCAAGAAAAAGTTCATAAAATAACACAGTTTGATATCTAAAAGCCATTTTGAAAGGGATCATAATGGGTTTCTGGATCGATCAGGCAATGTATAAATGTTGTATGATCATTACGAGCAGCTTTAAAAATCATATAAAATCAATATTTTCGCCCATCTGGGCATATTCCAATACAAATTTTTACATTCTAAATCATCATTTAAAAAAAATGCCAGTTTTATTATGTATGTTCTCCGCTCTTGCATGTTTTTCTAAAGGAGGCTCGAATTACTTTATATCAATTATTTCGTCCAACTAATTTATAAGTTTTGATCTTTCTTTAAGTCCAGTAAAAAGTTGCTCGAATAGGTTATAGATAATTTCAGAAATTCTGTTGGTTATAGCATCATTTGACACAGGAATTTACAGAATATCATCACCATGTTTACTTGCGTGAAGTATTCCTACCATTTTAATTGCAGCAGCGAATACAACATATTCTCCAGTGTTGAATGCCTTTTTACTTCCTTGTACGAAGTAAAAAGGAAGTATTGTAATCGCGAAAAATTTTCCCTAAAAAAGTTATAACACTGATTTTAAATGGATTCTGAATAGATTTTTCGTAGCGTCTGTGCATACGTACGTACGTATCTCACATAACTCAAAAACGAGTAGCCTCAAAACGTTGAAATTTTGTACATAGTACTGCTATAATATGTAGATGTGCACCTCCTATTTTGGTTGCAATCGGCTGCACTAAAAGTATATAAACATATGTATATATATATATACTCTGTTATTCGCCTCAGTGAGCTCAGTTTTTTTTATTCTTATATGTTGGTAAATTGTGCATTTTTTGCTTTAAAAGTGATTGAATTATGTTGTTCTTATCTTCTGGTTAAGATTTCTATGCTTTTAGTAAATCTACATGCAAAATTTGTAGAATTATTAACAATTTAAAAGTTGTTTAAGTGCGGCTAAGCCTAATCACTTTTCTCATGGCGGCCATATTTGTTTACATTTGAAACTTAGAAGAATAGCGGATTTGTTGGCAATCTAGAGAAACTAAGTTTCCCAACAACAAAGATAACGCCGCCTTTTATTATTGCCAATTAAATCATGCTTCACTTATTCTGAAATTTATTCGAGGAAATAAGTGTTTAAGAATTACTTCGTAGTTTTTATTATAGATATTTTGAGTTTTTAATGTATTTTTGCCTTGTCGCGAAGTGAGAACTGAATTAATAGAATGAGAATTACTGAATCGTCTTCGCCTGTGAAAAACTCTTTCTTTCTTTCTTTTTTTTGTTTGTTTATTTGCTTGTTTGTTTGCTTAATTTCTTTTATACATCGTTTTAGATTTATTATAGTATTTGAATAGAATGTGTGGTAACGATTAGATAATTCTTCAGATGATATACATAATTTTTGGGCATTCTGAATTATAAAATGAATGAGATGTAACGCTGTTAAGTGAACCTAGTTCCAGAGTGTCGTTATGTTAAACAAATATAGTGAATTTTAAAGAGTGCATTTATTCTATTGTGGTTTATGCGCTGTTGACGAAGTCGATTTAATTCAATCCAATAAGTTTAAATAACATGCAAAATGCGTATAATTTGATATTTGGTGGAAGGAAGTCTTCTGGTATACACATCAGATTTTTTATTTTAGTTATCAGGCATGAAACTTCATATGCGCAGATGAATATTTTTCGTTAATTTAAAAAAATTCCTAAAACTGTTTTTCCTTTATTTGGAGATTTTTAGCAGTCTTTCGAAATATTCTTTTGGTTTAATGACGTAAGAAGGGTTCTTGTGATTCAAGATGTTTTTATTTTGTTAGTTTCATACTCTCCATAGCAAAAACATTATTACAAATTAAACAAAGCGATTATTCCTTATCGTCACATTTGTTAAAAGTAAAGCCAAATTAGGCAAATGTCTCATCATATTTTCTGTTTCTCATGTTAGATATCTCTTTCCGATTACTTGATTCCGCTTGAAGAGACTTTGTAGCACTGCCATCTCCGTCATTCCTTTTATAACTTAAGTTCACGCATTTATTCATGGGCAAAAATACTTTTATCCTGAAATATAAATAAAATAGCATCTTTTATAACAATTATTTAAATAAATACCAACTTTAGTCAAGGAAAACAGAAGAATACAATACTGTATTGTTCTTGCGATGTACACACTTGCTGCGATAAAACATAAACAACTGAAAACTATATTGGAAAAGCCTTATCACTACATTAATGTTACCGACCTTATTCTTTTCACTCCTTTGTGGTGTAGGACGTTACATACTGTGCGTTTGCGGCATATTTCGTTTCTGAAATTATTTTATACTGAAATTGCAATGCAGCATCCTGTTATGATGCGCTTAGGCATATTTTTCAGTAACGAAACACTTTAAAGCTCAGTTTTGTTAGTACTACGATTTTATAATTGTTCTGTATATAAAATGTAATAAATTAAAATAGGAAAAGAATTGCGACTCATGTTTCATTAAATCCGTATACTTGGGTTAAATTTTCGCTGTTTCCACTGTTAAATCCACTGTTTAAGAAGCGCTGCTTTAAAGCATAACAGAAGAATTAAAATCATGCTTTTCCATCAAAGCGCTGCATGACTAACGAAACTGTGCATGGGTATGTTTTGTTCATGGTTGACGTGTTGTGAGAAGGCATTATTTGCAGGTATTTTCCCTGTTTTACTTTACCGTATTAAAGTCTGTCCTCACTTTGCTGGTTCCTTTATATGCTATACATTTATTTTATCTTTACCCTTTTTGGAAAATTAATTTGCGTTAAAGTCCATTAACTGAAATCATAGATAGTAAACCAGTAGCGGTGGAACCACTATACCTCAAATTCTGCTACAGTTATGAATAGTATACTTAGTTTTATATTCCAGAGTAATATATAATTAGCATTTACTAATGTTTAAAATATACAACTAATTCATCGCTTATTTCTAACCCCCTTCCCCCAAAAAAGCCATAAAAAACTTCAATAAATTATTTACATGTGTTTATTAGCATCTTTTTTATATATACATCAGCCAAAGTTCAACTAGTTACTTAAATATCTAAATATCTAGTTGCCTTTTCTTATCATTTTAACTTTAAAAAAAATCTGGGTTTCTTAAGTAAATGCTAAATATTGTTAACGAAATGCATTGTCAACTATAGCGGTGGGTAAGAAATATTACAATAAGTAAATCATGTCTTTTAACCGTTAAATATCCCATAACATTAAAATTTTGTATCTTTCGTTGTTGGTGTTGAAGGATGATGAAAAAAAAATTCCTTCTAAATATTGGATCAGTTCCCGTATAACAAAAGTAAATAAAATATACTTTACAGACGAGAAAATATCATCGCGCCGCCGGAAGATTAATTACATATGCATTCGCACTTTGTAATTGACATTTTTCACATTTTTTACCCTCCGTACTATCTCCCTAGCCCCACAACACATCCTGTCGGATTCTTTAAAAATTAAATACATTTTTTCCTTCATTTTTTGCCCTTTTTCTTTCTTCGTATGTTTGTTAAACAGCCGTGAAACTGACACCCCTTTCCTCTTCCTCTCCTGTTTCGGAGAATGGAATTAAATGCTATTATTTTAATATTTCCAACAACCTCCTACCCGTGCGAAAACGTTTCTTTGTTCTGATTTTGCCATAATTACATTAATAACGTGCTCACTAGCTAAAAACAAAATCTCGACATTGTTAGAATGATGGAACAAAAAGGGGGTGGGCAAAAGAAAAAATGAGCGAAAGAAAAAAAATATATATGACTTCGCTTTAGACACATTATGAAGAAAAAATATTTTTTGCAATGCGATATGTTTTCTAGTGAAAGAAAACTTACGACGGCAAAGTGAAAATAATAATAATAATAATAATAGTAATAAGCATTTCCTATCAAGTTTTATTGTCGTTTTAGGGGAAGGAGAAATATTTTGTTTCTTCTGAAGGGGAGGGGGGAATTTTTAAAAAAATAACAATAAGCAAAAAGCATTCCCGCGCATTCTTTCGTTTATAATAACTCTTACTTGCGGAAATTCATCATTCATCATGTGGTACATCACTTGTGCTAGAGTTGAGTTAAATTAGGCGTTGGTAAGATTTTCAGCCCGCTGAAATCATTCACGAAAGCATTTCGGCTAAACCGTAACCGCTAAAGACGATCACAAAGAGAAATAAAGAAATGGATGGCGGGAAAAAAATCCTCTCGGAACTTTACCAGACGATTAAAATTCACATTATAGATGGAAGAGAAGAAGTAGTGTGGGGGGGGAGAATACACTTTTTTTTTCTTCTTTCCCTTTCAGCAGAATGAAAATTACAGTAATAATAATTATTTTTTATCATTATAATTAGAAACAATGCGAGATGTTTGAAGAAAAAAACTCCGAAATACTGTTCTGTTTTTTTCCCTTCACCCCACTTGTGTTGTTGATTGCTGCATATTCTAGAGCTCTTAAAAATGGCTGATCACGTACTAGATAAAGAGTACAGGACAAGGTCCACTCATTATGTCCGCATCAGGGTACACCAAACTTGGCCGGGTAAGTTCGAAATGAGCGCTAGGTCTCACCATTTTGTTAAATGGTGTTACAAGATACTCTTTCTCCACCATGTTTGGTCATTTCTTTATTTAATACGAGCTTAAACTCCCGACGTTGCCCAGGCTTTGCGCAAAGTGAAGAAGCTTCATTTAACGAGATGGAGGTAGATTTTTTTGGGAATCTCAAGTAAACAGTAATTTTCCTCCTATTTTGGTTCAAGATGAATAATGCAAAATTTTAGTAAGCTTGAATAAAACTGTAAAACAGTATAGAACTAATATTTCGCCATGTAACTTTTTTAATTAGAACTTATCATTGCTTTGTTATTATATGTCTCTTTTCGGAAAATCTGTATCCGCTTTGACCAATTCCTTCACCGTTTTCGAATTATTCGGGAAAACCTAATATAGAGCGCGCTTGAATTCTGCTTTAAAGGTTCTACTCTGGTCTGGAATGTTCCAAACTGTTCTAAAGAGTAAACGAACATCGTGCCATCGGACGGCTGTAGTAAACGCTGACAGCGCGAATTTAACAACTGTGACGTGAACCTAAGATGTATGTCGTGAGCGCAGTGTTCTAATATATATGCCTTCAGTGTGGACTCCGTGGGGTGGTTTTCGAAATTTTATGTAAACAGTAACTTTCCATTTGCTTTGAAGACCATGTGGACGAAATTCCATCAAGAGCCTAATAAAACTACAGATTTCTGTGAATTATATATACACACATACAAATAAACAAAGGGACATTCTTCTCATATGTATGTTGGTGTTGTGTCTAATCTAACTTGTATGATCTGATCAGAACAAGCCCACAAACCTTATCGTGGCAAGGAGTACAAGTCTGTCGTTGGCAAGAGTCTTAGCCACCATATAGGTGACAGTGTGATGCTGCTCAATTCCACTCCAGTTTTCAAGGAGAGCAGGCCGAGGGTTTGCCATCCCTCTCCCCCTACCATCAAACAACACAAGAGGACTTTACGCTCGCCATATATTTGAGTCTCCCATGCCACTAAGATAGTATGCAATCACAATATCTGTGTTTCTTCGGGACTCGAACCCGGACCCGTCGTTTCGGTAGTCAGAGTTACTAACTACTACCCTGTTGGGCGACTTTTTATAGATACATATGATTTTAATCAATACAGTTAATGTAATCTCACTGGTCTAGAAATGAATAGTAATTGAAATGAATCTGCATTTATTGCTTTTAAGAAAAATTAAATATCGTACGCTTTCCTGAATCACAGCATATTACCGTTTGGCAAATAAAAATATTTTAATTTGCGAAATGGCAACACGTTTCTCTTAAATCGCTGATATTGTTAATTAAACTGAAAGACAAATAAATATATTGCGTTTTCCCGAGTGGCAACATACTTCTTTTACATCGCCAACTTTTCTGATTAAATTTGAAACATAAATATCTCATCCTTTGCAGAGTGGCACCAAGCTTTTAAATCACCGAGTTTTTAATCAAAAATTTGTTAAATTAACGTAAAATATATGTAGTATATAAAGACAGCGAATTTCGTCGGGCGGGTTTCGAGAAATCTTATGTGGTTTGTGATCTTGCCCTTGTTTCGAAATTAAGTGTGTCCAGTTTCATCAAAATCGAAAAAGAAATTGTAGATTTGTCTGAGAAATAAACACACTGAAACTCTTCTTTTTATACAGATTTTTGATTTGGGGGGGAGGGCGGAATGGCTGGAATTTGACCCTAATGTGTTACTTTGTTCGTTTCGTTCATATATATAAATATAAAAAGAGAGAATCTTGGTAAAATTAAACCTAGCTTCTTATTTTACTGCATTTGGTTAACTTTCCTTAACCCTTGGATTTATCGTCATTATAATTAAATAATACTCTAATTAAAATTCAGTAACTGAGGCGAGAGGTAAAACTGAATTAAAAGGTTTATTATATTATTTTTTGTGGTTTATTATTTAAAATTCGCAAATAATAGCGACCACTATTTGAGCGATTTTAAAAGGACAAATATTTAAATCACAACCGCACACAATATGATTTTTAACTACTAACTTGTCTCAAGTCAGCAGATACAATTATTCACTCATTAATCCGTACGTTGCTCTACGTTTTAAAATGAACGATTATACTCGGTGGTTATCACAGAACTCTCTCTAAATACAGTTTAAACGTCAAAAAATTTTCATTTCGGAGAAGATTAACGGAAGAAATAGAAGGTACAAAAAATATTAACATGAAAATTATAACATGCTAGTTAAAATAAATCTTTAATCTCAGTAAAAATTTTTAAAAAATATTGGCAATCTAAAAATTTTACATTGCACTGTAAAATTAAAATGTACCATTATTTTTCATAAAGGTACCCATTTTGAAATTGCTAAAATATCAAAAATTTAAAAAGCATATTAAATCTGATCTTTGTAAACAGTTTTCAGTTTAGCAACTGAAACTACAACTTTAAAAGCTATCTCCAAAAATTCAAACCACAGAACTTAAAGCAAAGTTATATTTTTCAAGCCAGCTTTTCAAAACAGCAGTCTTAAGTGGCAGTGGGAAATTTGTTATGAAATAATATTCCACCAAAGGTGTTGTGTATTTTGAGCTGCTTCCAAGCAATCAAAGAACAGCTCAGATGTTTATTGCCAACAGATTATGGAATTAGAGGAAGCAATCAAAGAGAAAAGTCCAGACAGCCAAATCGCAAAGGAATCGCGTTCCACTACGACAGTGCGAAGCCTCACATATCTTAGCAACATGTACGAAATTACTGGAGCTTCGTTAAGAAGTGATGTCACATCCCCCGTATAGCCTCGATTTTGCACCAGCGGATTATCATTTATTTCGATGTTTACAAAACTTCTTTAAATGGTAAAAAATTCAGTAATAACGATGACCTCAAATAGCACTTGGTTAAGTTTTTGCTGATAAAGACTAGACGTTCTGTATGAGCACAGAATCATGAAGTTACCGGAAAAATGACAAAAGGTCATTGAATAAAGTAGAAGATATTTGACTGATTAAGGTTAATTTTTTATAGAAAAAAAAATGAGGTTTGTTTCGCACTAAAAAACTTAAATTACTTTCTTGCCAATACGCTACGTATTAAGGAATAGCATATCATCTAATATTTCTTCAATATTTTTACATTGTGTGGGAACATTTATCGCCTTTAAGTGATAAGTGCTTAAATGCAATTACATCTGTCAGTAGGCAGTTGCCAGTTTTACTATGAAGAGTTATAGAGATTTATGATGTTAAGAAACAATAAAGAAATGTAACAATAAAAATCTCTAGGAGGATGTATGATCTTCACGAACTGTTATAATCAGAGTACACTTATGTGGGATAGGCAAAAGGAGGTTATTCAGTTCCTGCAGTAGTATCCTTATTCACGCCCCCCAAGAGAGACTAATTCAACTCAACAGGAGCCATAGACATAGCGCCAGGCAATAATTCATCATTTCGTCATATGCTAAACCAGTTCAATTGGATTAAAATGCGGTCTACAACGCCGGTCAGCCTGTTGAATATGTATCTGCAATCAGGTGTACATCTGCATTATTTTTGAATTACAAACTGTAACCAACAGAAATTTCTTTAGATTTCAGACAGAAACTAAATATAAATTGGAATATTTAAGCTATTTATTACCGCTCGTGTATGTTTTGATAAATGTTTAAAAATTTGATTTAAAATGTTTGCTTAATTAAAAAGAAAATGTTCATTTTGGTTTTAAAAAATTAAAATTTGAAAGCGTTTGTATTTTAATATTGGCCTAAAAGGGCTGTTTTAAAGTTTAATACTATTTATCAGTACAGATTATCATTAGAAACGGCCGAGATAGAAATGCAAAACGTTTTGTAGCATATTAAATGAATATGCACTTAAACTAACATGGGAACGTTATATATCTTTTGCATATTTAAAAAGCGTAAAGATATGTAATTTAATTCTATAAAAATATTAATTCTTTTTTATTAGATGCATTATGAATTAAATGCATCTTTTAGTTGTATTATTAAGCGCTGCTTTCTTCGCAATAACGGTACTTAAAATTCAAGAGAAAAATCATAGAATATTTAAAAGCAACATGTCTTTAAAATTCCCCATAGAGTATTAGGGTTGCTGTATTTTTTTTTTTTTTTTTGTATTCACTATGTTATTTCTTCAAAAACCAACTGACTGAGTTATCATAAATAAGAAATAAAGTACATAATTATTTTAAGAGTCCACTACTGTCATTTCATAAAAATATTTAACATTTCTAATTAGACAGTTTATGATTTAAATGGATTTTTCTTTAAATCATTCAAATTTAGAAGTCGAAAACGTATTTTTAAAAACTGTGTTTATTGCTTTTCAATTACTTCATTTGAGTAGCTGAAAGATTACATTTATAAGTTAAATATCTTATCTTTTACTGAGTAGCAATACATTACTGCACGGAGATAATAAGTATTCTATTTGAGGCAACAGCAGCACGTTGTTTTCATATAACCGAATTTATGGATTAAAATTCAAAGATAAATATATAATATTTTGCCGAACGGCAACAGTGCGGCGCGCAGGAAATAATGTTTTATTTCTAACGGTGTTACCATGTCTCGCTTTCAAATTTCTGAGTCTATTAAACAAAAATTCTTTAAATTTATGTAAAGTATAAAATAAATAAAAAACAAATACGAAATTTAAAATTCGGCTTGCAAGATGCCCATGTTTGGGTAGAGCACAATTCGGTGGACACATTCTGTGGTTCTAGGTCGTTATCCGATATTGTGAGGAGCATACATATATACAGATTCTTCATTTTCTTTCTAAATAATGCACCTTGATAATATTTGGTGGCAATAGTGTTTCGGAAACAAAAGTGCTACGGACAAAAAATAAGTTTCGAGAATAATAGCAATTCTGGGGCTAATAAAATAAAATTTATATATTTATTATCGGCTTCATGTTCGGTTATTTTTATTCATTTTATGTTAAAATGATCCTGTTTAACACTGTTTCGTTCAGTGCTGTGTTTTCTAAGGACATTAAGCTTGTATGTGTAACTGATAGTACGAGAACTACCAGTTTCCAGTGATGTCCAAAATATAAAAGCATAAACTTCTGACGAAAACTAAAGAAAAACTGAAGTGGATATAATAAGCTGTAGAACAAGAGGCATTTTATATCATTAAGAAACCCAAACTATTACGTGGAAGTTTTTTGTCTGTATCTGGTACTGGATTCTTAAAAAATTACTTTGAAGGGTGGGGAGCCCTTCAAAGTAAAGCCCTTCCTCCTCTCTCTCTCTCTCTGTACACTTTAACACCTTATTGCCATAAAATTAGTATCAGTATTGCCTTATCGTATTATCTAAAAAATCATGCATGTATATGTGTGATGCAAGAGTAATATTTTCTGCCAGAAAAGAAATTCCCGGTTGGTCCACAAGTCGGCTAAAAAGTTGCGAAAAAAATATTACAGTTGTTAAGCAATGTTTGCGTAACAACAGTGCGGAGGTAGCGCCCAATGCTGAGTTTATGCAATTATCTGATGCGTTTTAAGAAAAAATATATAATTATTATGCTGTTCATGTTCTCCTAGCCTTATTTTCTCTTATTTCCTTAACATTTTAAGAAAATAAAATGTAATGAAGAAATGATGTCACGCAATTCTAAAGTATATGTTAAAATCAAATACATTGCATGTTATAAAAATATCATAAAAAAATGAGTGTTTCTTTTCGATCTAAGTATAAATTAAAAACGGTAAACATTTCAGCGGAAGAAAAATACTAAATAATTATCTCGTGGACAGCTCCGTAACCGAAACAGTTTTTAAAATTAAAACATACTGAACGTTAAAAATTCAACAATTACATTTGCCATTTCAGAAGACTAATTTTCTGATTGTGCAGACTGACCGATGTTGCCGCTTGCAAAAAGATGCAAATACTCATATTGTAATAAAAATGGCCAAATATCTAAAATTGTTTTGCTAAGTAATTTATTCTGAACTACCGGAAGTACACGATGCCCGTTAAGTTAGATCGAGAGTAATGTATCTAACAACAGAGAGAACGATACCGCTGTAATCCTTCTCTAATAAGAATGCAAAAAATACTCATACATATTTCAGTCTGATGCGATACGGAACCCATGTAAAAAATTTCGATAGAAAAATAAGCTAATTTTTTCTCATTATGTCAGCAACAATGGAACACAGTTTTTAACGATATTCGTCTTTCTAATCAAATGGTCGTAAATACTCTAGTTCCATCCAATATTTCACCTATATTCAATTTTAGTCGATTAAATGTGGCGAAGCATTGACCATAATTGATCAAAAATCAATAGCGTGAACAAACAAACATATAAACATATATTCTGCTTTGTATGTATAGATTTTGTAAAACTCGCAAATTTTTGATTAACAAACTCTAAGATTTGAAAGCGAGCAGTGGCAACACTTCTCGAAATAAAGCAAATTTTTATCTCCAGCTTGCGATACTGTTGCCACTCAGAAAAATGAGTGCGAAAACTAGTGTTTTCAGAGTTTTTAATTCATATCTCGGCTGATTAAAATCGTACGAAGATGGGAACAGTCGAAATGGCTTCCCACGAATTTTTGGAATCGGGAATAATGTATTTAATGTTTGACAATGCTATTTTTATTTCACCGTGAAAAATGTTTTATTAATAAACTCTACGATTTGAAAGCGAGCAATGACAACATTTCTCGAAATAAAGCAGATCTTTATCTCCAGCGTGCGAGACTGCTGCCACTCGGAAAAATGGGGGCTAAAATTAGCGTTTTCAGAGTTTTAAATTAATATCGCTGACTTTTTTTTTAAAGTGGGCGTTGACCTTCTCCAGGACTCAGAAAAGAATGGTAGAAAGTTTGGTGACGATAGCTATAGCAGTGACTAAGTTAATAGCGAACAAACACACAAAGACATTCTTTTTTTATATATATAAATATGTTTCACTGATTCGAGTGCTTTTTATTATTTAAATTTTTAAATTTTCAACAAACATTTATTATGCATATTCAGCATTTTATAAAATTTGAAATGTTAGTTGCGCAGTGTTTCTTAAATTAACAAATGCTATTTATTACAATAGTTAAAATAGTTAATCCCTTTATAAAAGTACTCAATTTCAGTGCGAGAAATAAGGATACTTCAGCAACCTTCACAGAGGTAACCCGATGTAGAGGTGCCTTATAATAATCATTTTTAACTTCTAAAAAGAAACCTAAAGTTGCATCCATATACAAGTAACGTGTTAGTTCGCTACTTTGATTAATGAAGGAATGAAAATCTTAATTATTACGTAGTAAGAATACCGGCTTTTGCTTATTTGAAGTTGAAAACTTTTCTTTATAAAGGTGCTGCTGCTTTATGCTGAGCCCAGTTGTTGGAAATAGCTTGACGAACACCAGTTAGCCTCCTAAGTGTACTGAAATAAAGAGCAAAGTTTATAGAGTTTGACTTTCTTTGTGTGCATAAATTAGCATCAAACTCTAACAGACGTTGAGCGAATTATCGCTGTGTCTAAAATGAACTACAGAATCTTAAAAAGGTTGAAAACAACCTTTTTATTTAACCTATTTTATTTAATAGAACTTAAAACATAAATGTATTTCTCGTGCTCACAGGATCGACCACTACTTTTGACGATGTAACTTAAAGTAACAGTCAAACTCAAGTTAAAACTTAACCTAGTAGTCAGAGACTATACAATTTAATTTAAATTTAAATTGGCTCAGAATTTCTCAGCTGCTTAACAAATTAAATGACGGCAACTGTAACGCAAAGCCGAATAATTACAGTCTGGCCAATCAGAGCTAGTAAAACTAAGTAACGTGGCGCCTCGAGAGGCAGAAACGTGGTTTTACAGTACAAAAACCGCAGCTTAAATACTCTCAAACTCATTCATATTTCTGGTGAGGAAACGAAAAGTTATATTAAAGCCTGAAATTATAACAAACTGTTTAATTTAAAATTATAGTAACTTTACCTTTTTATGTAGCTGTTCCCGCAGAATCACTTCCAGTTTTTAATCTGAGCAATGCACACAGCAAGTATAATATTTATATATAATTTCATGAAAGATCCTTGATTTTAAATTGCGACGTTTTTAATTAATATTATCCATAAAGCGTGAAATCTTGCTCGCTTTCTGAAGCATAGTCTTTTATTCTTCATAATTTAAGCTCCTCAGAAATGTTTTTTTAAAAAATTATAGACTTTAGAATATTA